>JAIVFJ010000110.1:0-217223 GCA_025765615.1 Zopfochytrium polystomum
AAAGGAAGGAGAGAGGGAGAGGCAATAACCTTACGTGTTCGCGCGTCGCGCCGACCCGCTCCTCACTCATCGCTCACTCACTCACTCAGTCACTCTCGACTCCCCCTTGGCTCAGTCGCACACCCAGACTAGCTCTCGGCCCGCTCTCTCGATCTCTCGATCTCTCTTTCACCAGAGAGGTAAGGGAGGTAAGGGTGTGGGCAAGGGCTCGCTCTAACAAAAAGGGAAGGAGGGAAGCAGTGTAGTCGGGGCCAAGCAGGAATCGGACTGAAGCAGGAACGAACAGGGGAACACACACCCACGCACACTCACACACACACACACACACTCTCTCTCTCTCTCTCCTTCTATTCCCATCTTGTCAATCCCTCCCCACGCCTGTCTCTTTGTCGGACTTGCCTGCCGTCCGTCTCTCTCCTCCTTTCGCCGCAGGCCGGACGCACGTAGGCGGTGGGGATGGATGGGTTGTGTGTGGGTGGTTGAGTTCGGCGAGAGAGTTTGGGGTGAAAGGCCGTCGAGGCGCGTCGCAGGAGCCCGCTGTCGGTCGTTCGTTTTTTTCCGGTCCAAGGATCGTAAATAAACAAACAAGAGCGAAAACAAAAAACAAAAAACAAAAACAAAAACAAATTCAAAAACAAAAACAGCAAAAATAAACAATCAAACAACCCCAGACATCCAAAACAAACAAAAAATACAAGCAAAACAAACAAAAACAAACAAACAAACAACAAAACAAACAAACCGCCAAATTGGGGGGGGAGAGAGCTTGAACCGCCCACAATTATTTAGAAAGAACAGGAAAAAAAGTGGAGGGCTGAACCATTTTTAATTGGCGATGCGGTGATGAAATTTTTTTTCTTTCTTTCCGAGACAAATGCAAAAGGAACAAAAAATAAGCAAAAACCACAAAGAAAATTTTTTGTTTTGCTTGCTGTTTTGTATGTGTATAAATAAATAATTTACATTTCTTTTTGTTTTTCCTCAGGCAAACGCAATTCTTTCCGTTTTAGTTTTGGTTGTGCGTAATCGATCTGGTTCTGAACCCACATGATTTGATGGGACACACCTGCGTTCAAAAATTCACGTGAAGGCAGGCGCCTTCTGGTGTTCACGTTCTCCAGAACCGGTCGCGCAGGACGTGAGCCTGCCGCCGCACCGCCGTCCTCGCCGTCCTCGTCGTCGTCGTCAGTGTCCCCGCCGCCGTGGCCGCCGCCGCCGCCGGAGCCGCTGAATCCTTACCGTAGTCGTCGTCATCATCGTCCAGCGCGGGGAGAAGGCAGAACACCTCGCGCACGCCCAGCTCCACTTCCAGGTACGTCCGCAGCGCGCCGTAGTTGAGCCCGACCGCAAAAGGCCCGTGGCTGTCGTCCGACAGCGTGAAGCGCACGCCGAGCTCACTGAGCCGCTGTTAAAATTTACAGTGTTGTGTGTGCGGATCAAGGTGAGAAATAGAAGAAAAAAAGACAAGAAAAAAAAAAAGAACACCACTTTCTCACCTTCGCAATGTCCCGCTGCGGGTACGGATCGACGAGGCCGTCCGACAGGAGCGCGGCCGTGTTGATTTCGACCAGCCCGCCGTAGTTGGCGATGCAGCGGGCGTTGCGATCGATGCGGGCCCAGCACGCCTGCGACAGCGGGTGGGCGGGGCGCAGCGCGCGGCAGAGATCAAAGTGGCCTACGACGGCGGGGCGCAGCGCGAGAAGCATGGCGTGCTGGTCGTCAAAGTAGCGGCGGAACACTAGCTCGGTGGGCGCCGCTTCTTCTTCTTCTTCCTTCAAGCCGCCGCCGCCCGCCGCCGCCGCGGCCTCCGCACGCGCGTAGCCGTCCTCATCGTCGATGGGAAACCCCATGCAGTGGTGGACCGATCCGACCAGGTAATCGAGGTCGTCGGCCCAGGCGCGCATAGTCTGGACCGATCCGTCGTCAATCCACTCCGTTTCCCCACCGACGAGGACGGCGATGCGATGTGCGTATTCGCGCTGGAGGCGGCGTGCCTCGGCGACGTAACCTCCGAAGCGGGAGTGGAGGGCGGGGACGTCGAGGCCGGCTTCGAGCTCGTCGGGGTAGAGGTGTTGCGGGCGGTCGCGTGGCATGTGCTCGGAGAGGCCGATGGCGGAGAAGCCGCGGGCGAGGGCGGACTGCACGACGGACTCGAGGGAGCCTTCCGCGTGGGTGCAGAACTCTCCAGAGTGCGAGTGCATGGTGAAGGGCATTTTTCTTATCTTTCTTTGTTTATTTACTTATTTTTTTTCTCTTGTTTGGTGAGCAAAGAAACTCGGCCCCTGCGTCCCGATGCGGCGTGTCGACAAGACGCATCCAAGCCATCATCATCGAGCGCAGCGATGCCGGCGGCCGCAAGGGATACACGCTTAACCCGATATGATCGTCGATGGCTCGGGGGGGCGGGGGCGCGCTCGCTGACATCGGCAGCCAGCTGCTTTTGGCGCGCTGTGGACGTACGCAGTGAGTGCCTGCAAGTGATTCTCACACCACTTGGCGTCCAGAATGTTGCGACGGTGCCAGGGTTGGGGGGGAGAGCGGCTGCTCTGCCAACAGTCTGCCAGCCGTCCCGGTTCTTTTCGTTGCTTTTTTTTCTCGCCTTCTCGACGGCACCTCGCGTCCCCGAACACGCGTGGTAAGACAAAAAAAAAAAAAAAAAAAAAAAAAAGAGAGAGGAGAGACTGTCTGCTATGCCTGCACCCTCCTTCTCTCTCTCTCTCTCAGTCTCAAACCAACAAACAGCTCAGCAACTCCAAATGTGCTCCGCCGCACAACTCAAACGCAGTAAGAAATGCTCCCTCCGCGCACACGAAAAAAGACTGTGCTCACTGAATCCCAAACTACCAGAATCTCTGAGCGCATCCCAATATTGGCATCGACCTTTGGCTCTTACACACGTTGCGTGTGTGTGTGTGTGTGTGTGTGTGGGTGAGAAAAAAGGGATCGAGCAACACGCAAACGGAAAACAAGAAAAAAACAAAGTCGTTCCGAAATGAAAAACAACCTCCATGGTTAAATTGCTTAAATGGGTGGGGTCTGTCTGTCTGTCTTTCTCTCTCTCTCTCTCTCTCTCTCTCCACATCTGTCTCCCGTGCATTCTCCTCCAAGGAATGCACTTCCAAATGCGGCAAGGTGGCGCGCGGCGCAACGCGCAAACACCAATCGGAAGCGAACAAGAGGAAAAAGTTATATTAAATTTTTGAAGATTCGGGAGAGATCTTGAGCGTGCCCGATTGACTGACTGCAGTGGACAGACGGGCAAAAAGACAGAGAAAGAGAGAGATAGAGAAAGAGAGAGACAGAGACAGAGAGACAGAGAGACAGAAGAGGCCCCCCGCTTTCAAAGTAGTAGGTGAAGCAGAAACAAACAAACAGCGAGGTGCGTGCAGCCCTGTCTTTCCTGCCTTCTTCCCCGCCTTTCCCCGCCCTCCTCTACCCCTTTTGCGCACCCTCTTTCCTCGCGTCCAGCTCGCCCAAACCGTGCCCGCGTGAGCCCGCACCCCAAAAAACGACGCTGAGCTTTCCTACGTGGGGATTTTAAGGACCCCCTCCCTCACTCGACTCTTTCGTGTGCGGAAATCGTCTGGTCTGTCCCTTCTCTCTCTCGCTAGCCAAACAAAAAATGGTGCTCCTCGCAACCGCCATCGCCGTGGCCTCCGCGCTGGCTCTGGCGTCATCGACCTCGGCCCAGAGCCCACGGTTCGGCGCAAGCGGTCGCAACGTGCGGCTCGCCCCGCGCGACGTCTCCACGCAGCAGAAGCAGAAGCAGGACGCGGTTGCTTCCCCTGCCATGGCCCTGGTCGAGCTGAGCCCCGGCGCGTCGTGTGCCCAGAGCATCGAGGACGCCCTCTCGGCAGTGAAGGCGGCGGGCTGTGCAGAACGCACAAGGACGGACACTTCGTTGTTCTGCGGGTTTTCGTTTTCCTGCGGCAAGGGAGTCGTCGGTGCGTTGTTTTCAGCTCGTTGCCTTTTTCTTTTACCCACCGCCTCGCCTTATTCATCTCACCTTATGCGCTCTCTCCCTTTTCCTTCGGCGCCGGTTTGAAATTTCTTACCTCCCCCTTCCTCCCTCACATCCAGCCGCCGACGTTGTGGCCGGACTCAAGCTCTCTGTCGTAAATCAATATCCGGTGACCAGGCGCGCGGCCCCTGCGTCCGACCAAGCCCAGATTCGAAACGACGCGGCCCCCCTCGAAGCGATCCACTCCTTGACGGGCGTCAACCAGGCGCGGTCCAAGCTCGGCCTGACCGGAAAGGGCGTGAAGATCGCCATCCTCGACAGCGGCGTCTACTACAAGCACCCGGCCCTCGGCGGCTGCTTTGGCGCCGGCTGCAAGGTCTCGTTTGGTTACGACCTTGTCGACTTCTCCAGCGACCCAATCGACAACTGCAGCAAAGGCTCTCGCGGCACGCACATTGCTGGGATTATCGCGGGAAACGCGCTAAATATCACGGACAGTGCGTTCCAACCGGCCTTCGCGTGGACCGGCGTGGCGCCCGGCGCTCAGATTGGCGCGTACAGGATTTTCGGATGCTTTGCTTCCGATGCCGATTTCGATTTTGTCAGCGACGACATTCTCACGTCAGCCCTTTACCGAGCGGCGGCCGATGGAGCTGACATTATACTGGTTGGGTGAGTTTCCTCAATTGCTACCATTTCGCTGTTGATGTGAATACAAAACGAAACTGAACGAACCACATTTTGCTTGATAACATAGCGAGGTCAGCGAAACCTCGTACCCCGACTCGCCCGACGCTGCAGCTGTAGACCGCATCAGCGCTGCCGGTGGGTTTTGACTAGATTAATTTCTGAAACCTGGCTAACGCATCGCGTATGCTGTCCATGAAGGCCTCTTGGTGGTTTCGTCCTATGGTGATCACGGATCGTCTGGCTTCATGGTTGGTGGCAACCCCGGAGGCGCTTCAAACGCTTTTGGTGTTGTGAGGTCAGTTAGTTGCCGTATCGAGCGATCTCGCTCGCAGTGAACCATTCTCACCTGTTTCTGGCAACAGTTTCGACAACCTCGATTCGGCAATGCCCACTATGACGGTCGACGGTGTAGAATTCCCTTGGGTTCCAGACACTGTGAATGGCTCCTTTGCGCAGCCAACTGAGACCTTGGATATTTTTGTCAATGACCCGAACGCGATTGTCAACGATGTCAACAATGATGGCTGCACGGCCATCGGCAGCGGGGCAAAGGGAAAGACGGTGCTTCTCCGCTATTCTTCAGTGTGTGGCTCCAGGAGACAGATCAGGTATGTTGCCACTTTCTCTTCTATTCGTGTATTTTTGGTCGCTTGATGAATCCTTACTCGTCCAATCTGCAGGAACGCCGCAACCGTCGGAGCGAAAAGCGTCCTTATGTACATTCCAACTGATCCCCTCCTGCCACGAAGCGACGCTGGCAGGCCGGCGACTGCTTACACCACCGAGCGCGCTGCTGCGGCCATTATCGCATCGAGTTCGAAAAACGTGGTTCTCACGCAAAAGGTTCAGCAGTTCCCCGTCGCGACGGCCGGAACTGTCTCGTCCTTTTCTTCCCCCGGCCTCGACGCGGAACTCAACATCAAGCCCGACATTGGCGCCATCGGTTCGCCCGTTTACTCCTGCATCTCGCCCTCGTACCAGCAAAAATCGCGTACTCCGTACGCAGCGTACTCGAGCTCGACAGCGGCCGCAGCCTACCTTGCCGGCACTCTTGCGCTGTACTTGGAAGCAAAGGGAAAATCGAACTTCCAGGCGGTCCGCACCGCGTTCCAGAACACTGCGACCCCGTCCATGATGTACAAGAGCAACTTTGTTGACACTGTTGCGCGGCAGGGAGCCGGCCTTGTGAACGTGTACAATGCCATTACGACGCGGACCGTCATCAGCCCGCCGGTTCTCGCTCTGAACGACACTGTGAACATGAAGCGCACGCACTACTCGATCACTCTGACCAACAAGAACAGCCAAGACGTGACTTACAACTTCTCCAACGTTCCGGCAGCCACCGTTTACATGTACAACGGGTTGCAGGAGTACATTCAACCAGCGGTGACGACTACGTACACTGCCGACTATGCGACCCTCGTCTTTGGAAACAAGCAACAGGCCGTGTTTACCACGCTGGTGAAAGCCGGTGCATCCCTCGCGGTCAACATTGACATTACCCAGCCGACCGTCGACCAAACGCGCTATCCCATTTACTCTGGATACATCAGAGTCACAAACGACGTCGACGACTCTGTTACCAACGTTCCCTATGCAGGTATGGCTGGCGACTGGGAACAAGCCGCGGTGGTCGCTCGTACCAAATCAACCAGCGGCTTCCTCGACCCTGATACGTTCGAGCCAATCCCGCCCAGCTCGGATCCGTGGAACCTGACCGAGCACTCCATTTCGGTGTTCCCAAGAGTCGCATCCAAAACGCGGTTGCTCACAGTCGACGCGGTGTACGCGGGCAAGAACCAGACGGTGAAAAATCAGCTGAACAAGCTTGGCATCGGCCACAGCAGCACCGTGGGCTACCTCGCTTCGCCCACTGCAACTTGCGACGACGACGGCAATTGCCGTGATTATTTCTTCTCTTTTTACCAAGAGTGGTCTCACGCGACTTTTTCGATTGGATTTGACTGGAATGGCGATGTCAACATCAAGCCTCTGGCTGACAGCCCGACGGCCATCAAGCTCCCCGCTGGCGATTACACGCTCCGGATACGCGCGCTCCGGCACTTTGCGTCCACCCGCCACATTGGCGACAGCGACTTTGATTCTTATGAACAGACCTTCACAATTGTATACTGATATTTCTGCGGAGTCCATGTTATGTTTCCGACCTGGGAGGTTGCCTCCCATGCATGCATTGCTGCCATCATGTATTCAGCAATCAAGATATTATTAGCCCATTTCTTTATGCCTTTCTTTTATCCGTGCTGAACTTTTCTTTCTGCTGGACTTTTTCTTCAGGGGAAACCTCGGTACATGCCGTTTCTTCCCATTTCCCCAATCCTAAGCTCCCTTTTCAGATCGTATTATTTCTTCTTTGTTGTTAGAAGTGTATGACTCCGGCCAGTTCCGCGAGACTGTTGACTTCTGCGCTCCCTCCGATCGCCAAGAATCACCTTTCGTTCTTGGCACGCAAGCCCATCCCTCTCCTCTCCTCTCCCGCTGGTTTCATGTAGCCTCGTGTTTAACTGGATCGTTCCCGCAACCCCGTTCCCACCCTGCTCCTAGACTCTCTCTCTTCTCTCCCCTTTTTCCCTCCGACCCTCTTTTTCGTTCCGGCCCGTTTCCCTTTTTCTCGCCTTCCTTCAACCAGCGCCCAGTCTTGTTTCGTTCGTCGGCCGACCCTCATTGAAAACACTCCCTCCCTCTTTGGGACTGTCTCTGCGCCCGTCTCCTCGAGTGGCGCGAGGCTAAGCGGGGAGGAAGGTGGGGACAGGCCGAAGCCTTTTTGTCCGCAACAACAAATCAGCGGGGAGCAAAGAAGGAAAAATAGTCAAGTCGCGAATTCTCGACAAAACCGTTGCACCTTTTCGCCGGCGGTCTTTCGCACTCCTTATTGCTCCCCTGTGGCTCGGTATTTACGTCGTCGTCAAAAAACTTGGAAGTTACCCACGGTGGCAGGGTGCCGGTTCAAACGCCCGAATGGAAGCTGGTTTGGACATGCCTTGTCAGTGGTTAAGAATCCAACCAACCCATCATCCACAAAAAGAAATCATTGAACCCAGAACCTTCTTTTCTTCTGCAACAGGAAAAAAACCCCACAACACAAAACCCCACCAAACCAGCAGCAAGCCATCCCCACAAAAATGCCGTCCGCGATCGCTCCCATCACCGGCCGCTTCAAGTCGCGCGTCATCCGCGACCTCTTCATCTCGGTCCCGGCCGGCACCGCCTTTGGCGCCTGGTACTGGTACGGCTACCACGTGCCGGCCATCCAAAAGTACAAGGCCTACGACGCTCAGGTCGCCGCGGACGTCAAGGAGATCCACGACGCTTTCAACGCTTCAAAGTGAAAAAAAGGGGGGGACGAGTGCCATACGATTCTTCAAGGATGTAGTAGGAGGGTTGGGGGGGGGGGATGGCGGGATCTGCGAGACCTGGGGGGCGGGTTGGTGTAGACGGAGGAGGGGGGAGGGCGATCGCTTGCGATTTGGGGGGAGGATGGTGGCGGAACGAGGGTTGGTTAGCGATCTGTTCTCCTTTTGAGCAAAAAACCATGTCAACATGAGTCAGTCCGTGTCGGCCCCTCACCCTTCCCCTCAAATCCAATCACTTTCTTCTGCTTTCTTGTGTGAAGGGGGTGACTGTTTCGTCCAAATGAGCGGAGTGCATCTTGCACGTCGCTCCTTTGGTGCACCCCCTTCCCTTCCGCATCCAATCGCATTCAATGAAAGCCCAATCAACGATGGCTGAAGGAAGTCGCACTGCAGCCTTTTTTTTCCAATACGCGGGGGGTGATTTTGGCCCTCTTAGTTTGCACGTGCCTGTCTTACCTTCTCTCCTTTGCACTGTCATTTCATTCCTTTTATTTTTCATCGTCATTCGCCATGGGCTCACAGATTCTTGTCCAGTCATGATATTTACATGCAAGGGGGCTCGTGGGAGGCACCTTAGAAAAGGTCTTGCTTGATCCAGCTCGGGTACTCCTCCGGTTTTTTTTTTTTTTTTTTTTTTTTTTTTTTCAGTGAGAAGTCTGTAAATATTTATTCCACAACATGAAGTGCACAGGGACATGCTACTGATGTTACATTGTTTCTTGTTTTTTTTTCACTTTTTCCTATTTCTTTTCTTGTCCTGCTGTTTCCGTCTGCTGGTCGCGGCTTTCATTTTTCGGCTGCTTGGTTCCCGCGTCGCGCACATGCTCGATTGCGTAACAATGAAAAGAAGAGAAAAAAAATTGTTACACAATACCAACCGCACGCCCTCCTGTTTTCTGTCTCTCGAGTGCGAATAAATTCTCGCGCGCGTGAACTGCGCGCTTTTCCCTTTCCTCCTCCTCCACCTTCACCCGGCTTGCCCTCCCCCACATCATCCATCGCAACCCACACAACCCCCCTCATCGCGGCGTCGGGCCTCCTCTCCTCCTTCTCCCCATTCCTGGCCCACTTGATGGACCCGCTGCCGACGCCCGACGGGCGCCCCTCGTGGACGGCGACGCACGGCGGCGACAGCGCCCTCTCGAGGGCGATGATGGCGCGCGCACACGCCGCACACGACCCGCCGCCACCGCCGCGCCACTCCACCTCATCCTCTTCTCTGTCTTCCTCTGCTTCCAATTCTTCCTCCGTATCGCAGGCGACTCACCGTGCGATCAGCAACAACAACAACAGCAACAGCAACAACGGCAGCGTGCGGGGTGCTCAGCAACTCGGCCACCCTCCGCTGTCCGTCCCGCCGCCGCCCTTGGTAACTTATCCCGCACACCAACAACAACAGCAGCAGCAGCAGCAGCAGCAGCGGCAGCAGCGGCAACAGCATGATCAGCAGTTCCAACTGCTGGCGCCTCATTTTGATCTGCCACCGGTGCATCAACAGCGGCGGGCGGCGTCGCTAGAATACAGGAACAACCAACAATACCAACAATACCAGCAAGAACAACTACAACAACAACAGCAACAAGATCAACCCTACCAGCACCACCACCAGCCCGCCGCAGCCGCGCCATGGATCTCGTCCAACTCGACGACGGCCACAACAGCAAGCGCGTCGTCGACGGAGGCGGTGTCGGTGGTGTTCCACGACAAGCGGGAGAATCTCCGGTACACGATCCGCGTCCGCGCGGCGGACGGGTACTCTGCGCTCACGGACGCGGTGCGGGCGCGGTTGGGCTTGCCGCCGGGCGCGCAGTTCAAGCTGCAGTTTGAGAAGGAGGAGGGCGAGAGGTTTGTTCTCACGCCCGACGACGATTTGGAGGACGTTTTGGCGGAGCCCGCGGGTGGCGCCGGAAAGAGGAAGGGAGGGGGCAGGATGAAGTTTGATGTGAGTAATGTGCGAAGTGTGTGTGGGTGTGAGTGTGTGGGTGTGTGGGAGTGTGGGTGTGTGGTGAGGTCTGGCGGAGGAGGGGAGTCGGACAGACAGACAGACAAGGAGAGAGAGAGAGAGAGAGAGAGAGAGAGAGAGAGAGCGACAGAGAGCTCATTCATGGATTGTGGGCCAGTCATGCGTGCATGCATGGGATGGGCGTGAGAACGGGGGGAGAGAGAGAGAGAGCGAGAGAGAGAGAGAGAGCGTGGTGCCACCAGTCCAAGTGCTGCCCGCCTCCCTATTTCTGACTGATGCTTTTCGCATTACCCAAAAAAAAAACACACACTCTCTCGCTCTCGAAAAAAAAAAAATGTCATCCCAGGTTGTCTTTGACGAAGCTGCGTCCGCTCCACCGTCCGTGGTGCGGCCTCCCCCTGGCCTGTCATTGCGGACGCTACCGCCGCCGCAAGAGCAGGACTCCGTGCTTCCTCCCAACAGAGTGAGGGCGAGTACGTCTACCCCTCCCCCTCCTCCTCCTTCGCCGTCGCCACCACTCAACCGCGGCCTCTTTGCCGTCGGCAACACGGACAACACGCCCGAAGCGCGGCTTTGGGCGCCCTCTCCATCGAACAACATCAGGGCGGCGTCCGCCTCGCCCGCTCTTCCCGCCGCCTCTCTGCAGCACACCCTCCGGTCCCGCTCCCTGTCATCACCGCTTTCGCCCATGTATCTTCCCACGACGCCACTCTCCTCGCCGCCCTCCTTCTTCAACATTGAGTTCTACTACAGATCCGAGCGCCACCGCATCAAGGCTGGCACTGACGCCCCCTTTGACGCCGTTCTCAGGTCCATCAAAGAGCGTCTCGGGGCGGAAGTAGCACTCAAGGTCACTTACAAGGATCCGGCCGACGGTGACGTTTGTGTCCTTGGTCCTGATCGCAGTTTTTTCGAGGTCGTTACTGCTGGATATAAAATTGAGGTCAAGGTGAGGGGGTTTGTTTTTGTCGCAAGGTCGAATCTTCTATTCATTGATTTTGATTGCCGCACGACAAAGCGAGTCGGCCCCGAGAGAAAACTAGTTCGAAGTCGATCAAAACGATCGAAAGCAATCATCCCCGCGTCGCTGAAAGGTAAAACTGGAGAGGAATCTTCAAACGAAGCGTCGGTTCTAATCCACTCAATGTCATGGTCATGTAACAAGGCGGGTGGATGGATTATGTGTCGCACACATGGAGATGCAAGCGTAACATCAAGAACCACGCGTTCTTCATAAGGTAATGTCCAAGGGTCGCACGAGTGCTGCAAGGAGGGAATCGTAAGGACGGTCCAAGTGACCCCAGCGGCTTGCAACGCCGGCGAAATGAACCGTCCCGTCCCACCGCAAGGCCTCTGAAGCCGAAACATTTGCGTTGGGGGAGGTTTTCTATCTCTACCTTCACCTAATCAACCATTCCAAGTTGGTTGAGCTCGAAGTTCCTGAAACATTAAACCACCCTCCTGCCCCTTCTTCCGCCCAACCCAAAAACTTTATCACCGGGACAGCTATCGGGATTCGACCGAGTCACTTTTGGCCCGCGCTCTTGCTCCCAGCCTCGAGCGAGCCGTGCTCCACGACGGTGAGAAAAGCCACGTGTTCCTGGACAAGGACTGCTTGTCCCTTGGCGAAGAGTACTACACCAACTTCATCTCCGGGCTGTTCCACTCTGATGTCATCATTTTGCTCTGCTCCGAACGAGCAATGGAGCGCATGAAGGAGGCGGACATCCACCAGGACAATATGCTGCTTGAGGTTCGAGAGCGCGACGAGAATGCGTTAGGGTGTTTAACTCGTACTTTTCTCATGACCACAAAAAGTGGGAATTAGCACTCGATGTGATGACGACACACAAACGGCCGGTGCTCCCCGTATTCCTCTCTGAAGTCACAGAAGTTGTACTGCCCGGCGCGACGCGAAAAAGCGAAGTCAAGAAAACTTTTAAAGGGTTTTCAGTCAATAACTTCCCTGCAGCAAAGCACTGCCACGCCCTCAGCCCAAAGAAATACACGATACGCGAGGTTGTCATGGAGATTTACAAGTTGCAAGGACTTCAGGCGGATCAAGACGACAATGAAAAGTAAGCCATTGAAGCATTTCTTCGATACAGTAAATCCTTTTGGGAAGAACGGGGTGGGAGTGAAGCACTGCGCGCTCTAACACGAGGAATGTCGTTACAGAATTATTGTTTCCGCTCGAGAGCTAATGAACCGCAAAAGATTGAGTGTGCCTCCTTCTTCTTTGTCTGGCTTTTCAGGGTCTGGCAGCTACATTAGCTGGTCAAGTGAGGACCACTTTGAGGTAGTTTCTTTTGCTTCTTCTTTCCAGACTCCGCGGGGACTCACCTGCGTAACGTAACGATAAACTTCCGTAACGACACCCAACTACCATTCATCACTTCCTCCAAAATAAAGGGCTCGCAAGTCGCTCTAATGACCCAAGAAGAGTCCGCAAATCTTATGGCATGGCTTAAACCGCTGCACGAGCAAATGGAGGCCGAACGCCAGCGTATTCTCCAGGTCCTCGCGCCGGGCACCCGACAGTGGGTCCTCCCATACCTCGACCAAATGATTGGCAGCAAGCGTATTCTACAAATCTACGGCGCAGCCGGAACGGGCAAATCTAGCATGATGGCTGTCGTTGCAAACGAGCTTAAGGCAAGGAGCTTGCTTGGCGGCATTTACTTTGCAAATTGCGACGAACAACCGTGCGGCAACGTCCGCGACCTCATCAAAACAATGGCATTTGGGCTTGCGCGCCTCAGTGGCTATGTAGCGATAAAACTGCTGGAGATGCGCGAGGCGGACGTCGAAGAAGACCACGAAATACTCGAAACGTTAACGTCATCCGAGCTCTTTGCGGCACTGATCACCCGCCCGCTCGAACAGGCGTTCCAAGAGGGCGCCTTGGTCGACAGCGTTCACATCACCCTTATTTTGGATACGGCAGACGAGGGCGATCTGGATGCATTCAGGGACTTTATTGAGCCCTTTTACAATCCGGACAGCGGGCTCCCGGCCCAAATTCGCCTGTTGCTCACTAGCCGTCTTGATAGCGACGACAGCAATGTCAGCGTGTCCAACCTTCGCCGCGCCATGAAAGATGTTTCCGAGATTGTGCACATTGACCGACACAATCAAAACTACGACAACGACGCCGTGGCCTTCGCCAAGCACTTTTTGGAATTGCACTTTGCGAAGGCAGACGTGATAGAAACTGGGTCACAGCTCCTCCTCAAAAAGTCGAAAGGCGTCTTTGTCTGGCTCGTCGTTGCGTGCAAGATGCTCGCGGCCGACAAGGCCGATTCCATCACACTCGCCATGATTAACGCGCTTCCCGATTCTTCTCTCGCGGCCCTCTATCTTGAAGCCTTTTCGCGCATTTTTGTTGACTTTAACGACCAAGCCGTCCTGCGCGGTGTCCTCGGCGCGATCGCCACGGCGCAAGCCCCCATGACTGCTGTGAAGCTTGAGGAAAAGCTTAACGGATTCGGCCCTGGTGAAGTCCGCCGCGCCATTCGCAAGCTTATCGGCATGCTGGACCTCAACCCCAACACACAAAGCCTCCGACTCTTTCACAAGACGGTTGCAGAGTTTCTTTGCGACCCCACCGCCTGCACTGACCGGCGCTTCTATGTTGGCAACGGTGATGGCTCCAACGCGGAGGCCGTCCTCGACAGAGCGACGACCACACCAATCCCCTTTGCCTCCGTTCTCGGCCTTGCCGCCCGCACAGCCACCACCACGACCTCAAATTATTTTTCTTCATCGTCCCTTGAGTCTGCCGCAGGTGCCTCTTTGTCTTCAGCCAACCTCGAGCGCGGTGCCTCCGTCAAATCCAACGGCACCTCAATGCTGTATGTCCCGAGGCTCCACAGCCGCAGTGCTAGCAGGAGCGGTGGTTCCAGTAGCCCGGCCCCATCCGCCGCCTCCTCACTCCACGTGCACTCGGCCCATCAGCACCCGCTCATCTCCGCCACTTACTTTGCCACACAGCGTCCCGAGCCGGCCGGTGCGCCAGAGTTCCATTGCAATGTTTGTAAGAAGGGAATTTTACCAGGTCAAAAGCTGTTTTCGTGCAGCGTGTGCGAATATGACGAATGCAGCGGTTGCGCAGAGACGTCAAGGTCTGTCAGGGCAGGAGAGGTGCTTGCTGAAGAAGGGTTTGGTGAGCACGATTTTCATCTTCTTGATACATGTGGAAGTTGAGTCATGGACCTCCTTTCCCCACTCTGTTCGACATCAACGCAGAGCCGGCAACGAGTTTCCTTCGTTCGAGCATTCAAAGCGTGAGCGGCCTACTGAACGTCGATTTGGAATGGCAAGATCTTCATGTTGTGGAAAGCATTACGGCGTACGAATGCCGTTTCTACCGGTAGGAATCTCGATCGTCCCAGCCCATTCTTTCTCCTTCTTTATTCCTTAGCAACATTTTGATACTTTGGGGCGTTTCGGACCACTCCATTTGCTCACCACACTCACCTTTCCTTGGCCGGCGCCATTCCTTAAGAGCACGCGCAGCCTCTTGCGGCGCCTTCGTCGGAGACCTCCTTGCGGTCATCCCGCCGACCACTGTCATTTACTTCCATTTTCGGCGGGACGCTCCTAACCACATACCGATACTTATCCGCGTCTTGGTCCGCGCGGGCGAGAGCGCTCTGCTGGAAGCCTACGCCCGCCGCCACAGCCTCACCCTGAAGGAAGCGAATCGCGTCAAGGCGGTCCGTACAGCACACCTATGGCGCTGGGGATTCGGCATCGTGCTTGCTTGGATGCCGGAAGTCAAGAGCTTTGCCGTCGACTTTTTGGGGCCTGACGATTATTCTTGGTTTGCAGGAACTCCTGTGGGTGTCTCTTTCATTCCCCGATCGCAAGTTGTAGTTCTCACTGAAACATCAATTTCACTTTACACCAACGTACCTTCCCTTCGTGCTGATATTCGCGCTTAATGGGTTTCTGGCAGTCTCACTTCACGGAGCGGAGAGGTAAGATTCCACCGTTAACGCCACCATTTCGTCACTATCTCGCACGAAATAAACTCCTGTCCATAACCAACTTTCCAAATTCCGTCTTTTTCGTTTTAAGACTTGGAAGAATTCGCTCGAATCCGGTGAGTGGGTCATTGTTAAACAACGTTGCTTCCACCGTTCTCTCTGGCCGGGGTGTTGCAAACAAATGAACCATGATTGAATCAAAAACACACACACACGCACACACACGACTATCCACATACAACAACGCAAATGCAAACGGGAAAAAACGTACACCACACAAACAAAAGGCCTTCAAGCGAAGCAATGCTCGACGCCGTGCTGCAGTTCGAACGGAAGCGCCTTTACTGGCCGATCGACAGAATATACTGGTTGCTGCAGACGGACCGGAAGTACCTCAGAGTAACGGTGGACCCGCGGACCGCGCTGCTCTTCCTGGTAGAAATAACAAATTGGTGGGAGTCGCGCGCGTTTAACGCGCTGCGAGTGTCGTCGGACGGTAGGTAGAAAGCAAAAGGAGGGCCGGGGCAACAAGTCCTGCTTCGATTCTCTCTACATCCTTGCTGAGCCCTCTTTTCACCCTCCCCGTAGACGCAGACCTTTGGAGCCATGAAGTGCAGCGCCCTCCCGCGTTTGGAAGCGACGCAGCCTGCGCGGCATGCGGCGCCTTGTTCAAGAGCACGTGCGAGGACTGCACCAAGGGCAAAACCGCAGCTCGCGCATCGGGCCTGGACGTCAACTGGTAAAGAGCTCATTTCGCGGGGCGAAACAAAGCGAGCCGCTCCTCAAAAATCCTCACATTGCTTGCCAGGACGCCGATCAAGCATAATAAGCTGCTCTTTTGCGTCGACGGCGGCGAGCCGCCGCGGGACGCCGCCTCAGCCGGCCTCCTTCCGAAAGGACGTCTCAACGATTTGGACGAGTACGCCGTGGTCCTCGTCACCAAAGAAGTATGAAAGACCCCTAACCCATTCCCTCTGGCGCTCTCTCAACACACTCTCCAAACCAAAAAAAAAAAACAATAACAATGCCAGCTCAACCCTACATCATCCACGCCGCTTGTCGCCGACGCGCTCTCCGCTGCGCTCGCGCTGGACGGCGCGGCGAAGCACGAGACGACAACACCGTCGCTCCGCACGAGCCTTAGCAGCATCGGCAGCAGCAGCATGATCACCAGCAACTCGCGGCTCGCGGCGCGTATGACCGTGGTGCGCGTCCGGCCCGCGTGGATCATGACAGTGGCTCAGACCGAGGGCATCGGCGGTCGGCGCGCGCGGAGCCGCAGGTTCGCAGTGGTTGCCACGGGGGCGGCGGGCGGCGGAGGCGGGGTAGCCGCGGCGGACTTGATCGTCGGAGTGCTGGAGAAGGAGACGGCGGCGGCAGCGGCGTGATGCTGCGTTGGTGTTTGTTTTTGTTTTTGTTTTTTTTTTTTTTTCTTGTTCATTGTATTTTTTTTCTTCTTCTGTTTCCCGAGAAACCGGGTACCCCTGTGATGAGGCGGTCGCCCGGGCCGCACAGTCGTTCAACCTCATAATCATCCCCTCCATCCCGCCCAACCCTCAAACCTGACCTGCCCCGACGACGCAACTGCCGCCGCTATGCAAAAAATACCACGCAGTAGAGCAAAATGTTTCTCTTGACTCATGCGGAGGGCAAACGATCGATGAACCACGGCCTTTTGCTTGCGAAGACGGTGGACGGTGGAACACGTTTGGAACGCTTAACGCACGAAGAAGGAAAACATGCGCGAAACGAACGGGCGCTCAATGTACGGGACGGCCCACGCCCAAACAGTCGCAAAAAAAAAAAAAAAAAAAAAAACGAACTGGTCGACGGGGAGTCGGGTAAGGGAAGGGTGGGACAAGCAAACGCCCGGGGGAAAAGGGTCGGGTCGAAGCGGAATAAAAACGCGCAACAATATGGTCCTAAAGAGGAAAAAAAGGAACGGGGAGGGATAATGGAGGAAAGATTTAAAAAGAGACGGGGTGATAATCTGTCAAACGGTGGCGCGAGAGGGGCCAACCCTCTCAAGTCCCCAAAAAAACAGAACAAAACAAAAAAAAAGCCCCCGCCCCGCCCGAATCAGTACACAAGCGTTATGTTCAGCGCCGCCCACGTATCAAAGTCGCTGTCGCCGACGTGGCGTGGACGCAAAAGTGGCGGAGCACACGGACGCGGAGCGTAGTCTCCCGCGGGGAGCTTGACGACGGCGGCGGTCGTCGCGGTGCTTGCGAGGTGCGGCTTGACCGAGACGTCGCCCTGCCAGTCGAAGCCCAGGACGTACCGGGCCGGGGTGCCTTCCTCGTACAGCGAGAAGCCGGTCGTTGTGCATTTGGTTTTGTCGTCGTCGTCGGCGCAGCTGGTGGAGACCAGGGCGAGGTAGCCGACGGCGCTACCGCCGCGGCCCGAGGCCGAGCTTGGTCAGCTGGTATCGGACGGTCTGGTTGGCGCCGGCGTACGCGGCGTCAACGGTCAAGAGGCCGGTTTTGGAGAGGGTTTGGAGGGCGACGAGGACTGAGCGCTCTGTGAGGTTTCATGGCGGCGAGGTGGACGGGTTTTGCTGGTAGGTGTCGTCGTCGAGGAAGCCGACACCCGGTTTGTTGCGGACCTCGACGGCGGCTTGGCCCCAGTCGCCGGCCATGCCCGCGTAGGTGACATTGACGATAGTCGTCGCGGTCGTTTGTGACTCTAATGTATCCGGAGTAGATTGGATAGCGCGTTTGGTCGACGGACGGCTGGGTAACGTCAATGTTGACCTTGAGGCTCCACAGCCGCCTTGCTCTGCTGGATTTCGGCGGGGTACTGGTTCTCGGGAATGTACCCGAGACCTGGCTGCTGTAGATCGTCGTGGGTGTCGCCCACACACACGCGCTCCCCACATTTGCAGACAACATGGAAGCCAACGTGGTGCAATCCGCCTCCGCCTCCAAACTCGCTCTAGAGCCGGAACAGCGTTCCGCTGGAGGTTGCCGTGTCGATGCGGTTTCGCTGGTTTCATGGTGAAAGAGGGTAGAGGGGGAGGCTGTTCGTGATGTGAATTATTTCGCTCTTGGGGGAGGGGGGTGAGCGGGGGGGGAGGTGTTTGTCTTGTGGTGAAATGAAAGGATCGGCGAGGGCGTCATCCGCGGGTGACGAGTTATGAGAGGGACTGGTTTTCGACTCACGCAGCCGACGACAGAGTACGGTGAGTACTATCCAAGTTTGCGGCAGGCACTGTCACTGGGGAAGACATCCTCAGGGGCGGCCCTGCATCTGATGTTTGGAGTGGTCCCTGTGGCAGCCAGAAACAAGATGCTGAACACCAGATATCAGACTGCATCACATTCAGGATGCTCACAATACAACAGCTCAGATGTACCGACACATGGTGGAGAAGATTGCTTCAGGGGCTTCCTTGGGACAGTCCTTGATGTTATGAATCACCCTCCGGAAACCTTTGGAACCTTCTAGAACATTCCTTCATGGAACCTTGTGGAACCTTCTCTCAGTTCCTTGTCTGCCTTGCCCTGTCCTGCCCTGTTCCTGACATCATAATTCACTTCACCCTCTCCTACTACTCCCAGCCAGCATGTCTGACCCAAACAACACCTCCCCTGATGCAACTGCCTTCCAAGCCCTGATGGACCAATTTCAAGCCCTTGTAAGACAGACACACCGGCTTCAAGAACAAGTCCCCCACCAGCAGCACCAGCTTCAACAACAACTTCACCAACAAGAACATCAAGCTCTTCCCCTGCCCCAAGCCAACCAAGCAAAAGACAAGACATGCTTTCCCAGTCTCTGCACATCCGTGAGACCTTGGAAGAGTACATTCTCCTTGCCATCAAGATTGACAACAGACTCTACTCCAAGAGGCTGAAGCAAAGACAATTAGGAACTACATCAAGACCTACCCCAGTCCCTCAAGCTCTTACAGTTCCTGAACCCATGCAAGTGGATGCACTTGAGACACTTCCTAAGGGTCCTCTGCCAAGAGGAGAAAACAAGGAGGGCCCAGCAGGGACTGTGTTTCTACTGTGGCTCCAAGGAACACGCTGTCAAGGACTGCCCAAGGAAGAAGCACCCAAACTCCCAGGTCCAGGCTCACTGAGGGACAATTCCCTGGACCCTCCTCCAAGCTGCCCCTGTTTCATCACCACCACCAGCACCACAAACACCTCAGATTCCAAGCTCCACCAACTCACAATGGATGTCAAGATTCAACTCTCAGCCAAGTCAACCATCACAACCAAGGCCCTTATTGACTCTGGATCATCCTACAACATCATTGATGCCACCCTTGTCAAGTCTTGTGCCATTCCCACCATAAAGAAATCCACACCCCTCAAGGTCCACTTTGCCAATCATGCTCTGTTCAAGGAAATCAGCCATGAAACCAAGTTAAACCTCCACATCCAAGACTTTCCACCATCCATGGTCAACCTGGAAGTATTGGAGCTTGGCTCACCCATATTCTCGGTCATCTTCGGATTGCTATGGCTACAAGCCCAGAACCCTGCCATTGATTGGGTCACTGGTCAAGTCCAAGCTCCACCAATCCAAACAGTCACCCAAAACTCAAGTCAAGCCACCAAGACTCATGCTCTCAAGTCCCTGATTCAAGGTTCTCAGCCCAGTATCCAAGGTCAACCACAAATGACAGCTCCAGTATCAGCCTGCAGCTCACAGATCCCAGCCAAGATTCAAGTTTCACAGTTCACAGTTCATAGTCAAGATTCCAGTACAGCTCATAGAGCTCACAGTCATGGCCAAGTCTGTAGTTCACAGAACCCACAGTCAAAGCTTCAAGTACCACAGTTCACAGTCCAAATTCAAGATTCAAGCTCCACAGCTCACAGTCTTTGCCAAGAACACAACCCTCAGTCAAAGATTCAAGAATCACAGTTCCCAGTCAACAATTCAAGCCCCACTGCTGATGAGCACAGAAAGACAGACCTTGCACCTGAAGGGGGAGATGGTTTCACCCCACCATCCAAGACACACCTTTCACTGCTTTCTGACAGTGTGTGGGCCTATGCTATTTCCAAGGAACCCAAGCCTCACAAGATTCAAATCAGCCAAGAAGAGGAAAAACTTGAGATACTCAAGACAAGGCATGATGCAGCAACAGCTGGACACCCAGGAGAGCACAAGACATATGAGCTTGTTTCCAGAGACTTCTACTGGCCAGGCATGAGGAAGTACATCAAGAACTATGTCAACAGCTGTGAAACCTGTCAAAGAAACAAATCCAGCAGACACAAGCCCTACGGACTTCTGGAGCCCCTCCCAATTGCCATCAGCCCTTGGTCATCAATGTCCATGGACTTCATTGTGAAACTGCCCCCATCCCATGGATTTGACTCTATCCTTGTTGTCATCTGCAGAAGGACAAAGTTGGCCCATTTCATCCCTTGCACTGAGAATATAGATGCACAAGGAACAGCAGACCTGTTTTTGCAGCACATATTCAGGCTCCATGGGCTGCCTCAGTCAATCGTCAGTGACAGAGGACCACAGTTCTGATCTCAATTTTGGAAAGCACTCACAGCAGCCCTTGGAATCAAGTCTCAACTGTCAACTGCTTATCACCCTCAGACTGATGGACAAACAGAAAGAACAAACCAGACTCTGGAGCAGTATTTGAGGTGCTGTGTCAGCTATCAACAGGATGATTGGCCCACCCTCCTTCTGCTGGCAGAATTTGCTCTCAACAATTCTCTCCACTCAAGCACCCAGCTATCTCCGTTCTTTGCAACTTATGGCTTCAATCCAAGAGGAGATCTTCTGGGACAAGAGACCCCATCCAATGTCCAAGCTCCTGCTGTGACTTCACACTTGCATAAGCTCAAGATCATCAGCACCTTCCTGGACTCCACCCTGAAGCAAGCCCAAGAAGATGCCTCACGATTTGCCAACACTCACAGAATGGACCATGACCTTGCTGTGAGTCAGCAAGTTTGGCTTCTGAGGAAGAACTTGCAGACCAAAAGACCAAGTCCCAAGCTAGACAACCTCAAGTTGGGACCTTTCAAGATCTTGGAGCAAATCAATCCAGTCACCTTCAAGCTGGATCTCCCTGCATCCATGAAGATCCACCCAGTTTTCCATGTCAGCCTTTTGGAGAAGTTTGTGGCCAATTCCATTCCAGGCAGAGTTGCTCCTCGTCCTCCTCCAGTTGAGGTAGAAGGTGAAGAGGAATTTGAGGTTGAACAAATCTTTGGATGCCAAGTGGTTTGGAAGGACACTCAAGTTCCTTGTCAAGTGGAAAGGTTACTCAGATGCTGACAACACCTGGGAACCTGAGTCAAACGTCACTCACTGCCAAGACCTTCTGCTCAAGTTCAAGACCAGGTACCCCACCAAGTTGCAGAAGAGGCCTAAAAGGAGGAGATGATTTTATGAATCACCCTCTGGAAACCTCTGGAACCTTCTAGAACATTCCTTCATGGAACCTTGTGGAACCTTCTGGAACCTTCTTTGCTTTCCTGACTTGTCTTGTTGTCACTGGTATCATTGGTATCATTGTATTACTAATTGCTCTTTCTGGAACTTTCTTTGAGTCTTGACAAGGAAGACTCTCAAAAGGTATAAAAGGGGGATGGGGGACCTGTCCCATCCCTCAAGTGAATTATTGTTTCCAATACAATCATCACTCCTCTCAGTTCCTTGTCTGCCTTGCCCTGTCCTGCCCCGTTCCTGAGACTTGACAAAGTTTTCGCTTGACTGTAAGGGTATTCGAGAATTTTTGGACTCATCAGTGAGGCAGCCCTCCTTTGTGGAGTTGCCACTTCTGCACCCCCACAACCAAGGCCTATGACATTGATTTGCTAGCGTTGAAAACAAAGAACATTGAAGCTGCAGACATGCTTGCAATGCACAAGCAGGCTCTGGCCAGGTGCCAGCAGAAAGCCCCCCCCCCAAGGGGGTTGCACAGGCTTGGGAGGTGCCTTCACACATCAGCCCATGCTTAGTCATTTGATCTGGCCCTGCATTTAACAGGAAGTGAATGTATTGTTGGCGGAGAGAGACCGAGGCAGTGGACGCCAGAGCTGGGCAACAAGGAAGCGCTCACACTGGCAAAGTGTGGAGATGGCGTGCTCACTCAGTTTAGGAGCCACGAAGTCGTGTCGATTAAAAGAAAGGAAGTTAGATAGGGAGAGAGAGAGTGTGTGTGTGTGTGTGTGTGTGTGTGTGTGTGTGTGTGTGTGTGTGTGTGTGTGTGTGTGTGTGTGTGTGTGTGTTTGTGTAACGGATATTCAGAAGGTGGAACCGGGCGAATGATATGAAATGAGAGCGTGTGAACGAAGATAGCGTTTCCGATTGAAAACGATTGAAAGCGGACTTGACATGTAAGGGAAGAGAGAGACACCCGACCCCGACTTTGGCCAGTCGTTTGGCCGACCAAATAAAAGTTCAGCTGTGACCTCTGCCACCCCGCCATCGCCATCCCCATCGCCATCGTCGCCCCGCCGCCGCCCGCTGACGTTGCTACCCCCGTTACTTCTTCTTCTTGTGTGCCACAACAGGGATTGAGAACTGCGTCGCGCAGCGCCAGGTTCGTTTGCAATCTCGCCTCATCACCTGCCGCCACCCCCATGATGACAACCTCACTCCCCATTTCCATGCATCCCACAGTGGAATACCAGTCACCGCCCTTTGAAGATATGCTCCTCGACCTCCCGCTCCCCCTGTTCCGAGCGGTGCTCGTGCATCTGCATCCACACCAGGTGCAGATGCTTCGATGCTGCTGCACGCATCTCCGAGAAGTCCTTCGTCTCCGTAATGCTTCCGACACTGCGACCGACGACGAAGCCGGCCAGACGGGCAGCGAGCGTCTTGTAAACTACCCCTTTGCCCTCGAAAACATGCGTTGCTCCAAAGCGATCAACGGGATCGACGTCACTGAAAGTCCGCCCGCCGGTAAAATCGGCCTCTCATGGAAGCAACTTGGCCCCGACTACCTTGCGGCCCTGTTTCACCTTTGCGGGTTCCACCAATCGGTGTTCATGCAGAGCGTGCCGGAGATCCTGCCTGAGCCGGGCAAATTCTACGGAAATTCCACGCCCCATCCGTACAGAGTGATGGTCGATGGAGGGTTCGTTCACGCGGAAAGCAAGAAGCGCATCGAGGATTACATGCAAAGCGAGGTTGCCAGGCTCGTGACCTCCGCGGCCAAGACTGTGGCCCGATACGCGGATTGCTACCCCCCGAATGTTTTGTTTTACAAGCATGATCTTTTGCAGTGGACGCTGGCGGCAGACGACGAGTATCTTTTCGCGGTGCTCGAACAAAAAAAAGATCTCTGGATGGTGAAACGGGAAGTCGACTTGACGCAGAAGGCAGTCGAAATCGGCGCATATCGCATTGCTCGCAAGCTCGTTCTCTCGGGCGCTGGCATCCGTTTCGCCGCGTACCTTCAGAAAGCAATGTGGTTAGACGACGGAGCTCTGGTTCGTCTTTTGGTCACCGCGGCGCCGGCCTCGTTCAGCGCCCGCACAGTCTTGTCTTCGGAGGACGTCCAGACGCATTTCGATCAAAAGCACCTGGCCGCCATTGAGGCGTTGTTGGAAGCCGCTCCGGGCGGCATCAACGCCGAGCGTCCCTGGAGAAGACAGGACCGTCCCGACTGGGTACAGAGCGACGCCTGGATCGGATGGAACCACACCGTCTCGAGAATCCTGAAACGCCTCGTGGACACAAACTCCATCAGTGTGAAAAGCGCGCCGTCCTTTCTCTACGCCGCGTGCTCTGTCGGAGCACAAGACACTGCGGCCCAACTCGCGCGTTTTCCGGGGATTAAGTTTTCGTTCCTGGGAGCAATCTCGCGCGCTTGTCGGAACGGACACGGCGCCGTTGTGGACATGCTGTTGAGCGAGGCCAAAGATCGCGGAATGAGCGTCCAAGATGTCGAGGGGGAAAACTTCCAAGACAGCGACGACGAAAAGTCCTCCGGGACGGGTCACTCGATTGAAGAAATGTTTATTGAAGCCGCCGAGTGCGGTGATCACCAAGTTATCGCAGCCTTTGCTCGTCACTATGACTATTATACAATTGAGCGCCGGATGGAGAGAGCGCTAAAGATTGCCAAACTTTTCGGACACGACCGCCTTTCGCGCTTTCTCCTATCCCAATACACTCGGCTCTATGTTGGACAGATGCTAAGGGGAGAGGATGACCCGATCACATTGGCGGATATGATTAGTTCAGCAGATCCCTCGGTCGCATTGGCAGATGCAATCTTGGCTGACTCTAGCAGTCAAGTCGCCACCCTCGTGGACAGTCATTACGCGTTGCTGGACGCTAAAGACACTATCCTCACCTCGGCCGTGTTTGCGGCCTCTGCAAACGTCTTGGCCTGGGCTGCTGACCGATGGGGCATCACAAATCCGGATTATGTGCTCTCTACAGCCTTGAACTGGGAAAACATAAAGATTGCAGACTGGCTACTCCTTCATAGAGCCGATCTCAAGGGTTTGAAGTGGTCCACAATCCACTACCTTATCACTCGTTGTAGATTGACGTCCCTGGAGGTATTGACAGCCTCACCGGAGGCACTACCAAAACTAGGAAACACACGCAAACTCGATAACGTTGCAGAATTTGTTACCGGGAGATCGTTCATAGGCGGCACTGTTTTCGAAATGAGTCCGCTCTCTGTGCATCGGCGCTCTCGGATCGCCCTCGCGCTGTTCCAAGCCGGTGTTCTTGCTTTGCCACAAAAATACGACAACCACGACGTGGACAGATGGATGCGTGCGGCGTTTTATGCTGGGGACTCGGGACTGTACCAGATGACGGTTGAATATCTGGCGTCGGTATCCGTGCCCATCAAAGATTTTGCCCGCGATCGATGTGGATGCTTTGGGCACTCAACCGGAAAGGAGCCGATCGTGATTGTTGCGCTTCGCGAGTTTCAAAAGTTTGCCTCTGATTTCTGGTCCTTTGTTCCAAACCCGGCCGAGAGCGACCTTGCGTGTGCCCGTGACGTCCACGCAGGGCAAGTGGAGATTCTCGGCAGGATCGTTCAAGAGTTTGGTCTTGAATCCATGGGCGGAAGCATACTCGGCGAAAATGGCGCGTATTTGCCGCATGTCAAGACGTACCTTGATGAGGCTATCCGAAATCACCTTCGCCAAACAGTCGAAAAGTGGGCCGACCCCAAAAAGGACAATTTCACGAACGATTTCCTATCTTACGTTCTGTTCATCGACGACGGCCCGCTTTTTGCCGACTACACTGCCATCCTTGGGCCTTTTTGTTGGCTCAATCCCGACAGGAATCTGACAGCGCTAATTGAAAAGGCTATTGATCTCGATGCATGCAACGTATTGGCATCTGTTCCACCAAGCGCGCCTTTGCTCCAGACAAGCGCCCTGGAACGAGCCATGCGCGGAAACCGCAGCCGGACCGTCGAGCTCATCCTTTCGCGGAGACAGTCAAAGATTGATCTCGCAGAGTCTGCAATGAGAGATCTCGTTCTAATGACCCCCAGCGAGTCTTGGCTCAATGTCCTGGCGACCGTCGTGAAGCACTCCTCGCTGATCAACTTCACGTTCCCGCCCCGCTGTTTCCCCATTCACACGAGAACGATCTTGTACAGCTCCAAGAGCGAGACCGGGTTTCTCTTTCGAAAGAGGGCGCTCGAGATTGTCCGCCACCACAGCCCTATCTTCTTCGACGACGCCGACGCCGACTTTGATTTATCGTACCGGGTCGCGCTCGGGCGCGTCACCGCGCAAAGCCTGCTGGCCGCCGTGCCGGTCGCCAGCGATCGCCGCGGCGTGGTCCGATCGTGCGTCGCGACGATCGCCCAAATCGGCGGGGACCCCCGCTCCGTCGTGGACCTCCTGAAGCACGCCGCAGCCGACGACGCGGAACGGCTCGCTGGCGTCCAGGCCGCGCTCGAGTGCAGCGTGGGTGTCGGCCCTCTGCGGCCGAGCGTTGCCGATGCAGTCCTGCGGTACGCCGTGGCGGAAGCGGGCCTGCCGCGCGACGAGCTGGCGACGGTCGTGCGGGAAAAGTGGAGGGCGTTGTCGCAGCGGTCGCGGCAGAGGTCTGTGGAGGACGTTCGGTGCTTGACGCTTTTGGTCTCTGCGCTGCGTGACCTTTGTTGAAACCCCTATCCGAGGTTAGACGAGACCGAGCCCAACGGAGAGGTTTTTTTTCTTTTTTTTTGTTCTATTGGCTTATCTATTCTTGATTCCATTGAGCACAGTTTTCGCCTCAATTATAGATTTTTGCAAGTCTTTTTCCATTGTCACATTTGTGGGGCTGAGTCTGGCACGTTTTCTGTGGACGAACAAACTCCATGTACCCTCCTTGGAATTTTTGGACTATGGTCGACTTGTCCTCTCTTTGGCATAGTATGAAAGGAGGCTGTGTGTATGCGTGTGTGTGCCCGAACATCCATCAGGCTGTTCTAATTGCCGTGTCCATCCCATTGCGTCCGGGTACGCCGCCGCCACCGCCCGGTCGCCGCCAACGGGAGCGTTTTCACCTTCAAGTACCCTGGTATCGGCTCCGACCTCTTCCGCCGGTACCGTCCCTAATCTCCGCTGCTGTCAGCTACCCAAACGTGCTTCCTCACGTCCCATCGCTTGAAACGGGCCGCCCGACCGCTACAGCCCGTTTTCCGGCCCCGGTTCTGCGACGCCCAAAATACATCGTCCTTGTGCCACACACACACACACACACACACACACACACACACACACTCGATTACGGTCAGGAGCGATTCCAGGCTCGGAAGAACGCGATCCGGGACATGTTTCCTATTTGCTATACTGCGATTCGAATCCCCATGCAAAAAAAATAAAAAATAAAATAAAATAGCAACTACACGGCTTAGCAACCAAAAAAAAAAAACGAAAACAACAGTGATACGCACACGCGCTCATCTCCCTGCATACATGCGACGGGCCAAGCAAGAGAAGCACGAGAATACGCGCCACCAAAAAACAAGAAAGGCAGGTCGTAGGGCGGGAGACGGGGGCAAAAAAACCGCCGAACAGAACGCCCCATCACGCAACACAACCACATCACTCCCTCCTGCCGCCGCCACCGCCGCCGCCGCCGCCGCCCAAGAACCGGTCGGCGACAAAGTGCTCGACTTTGGACGCGAGGTTGCCGCCGCCGCCACCGCCGCCGCCGGTAGCACCTTGGTTGTGTTGGTGGTGGTGGTGGTGGTGCTGGCGGCCCGACTGTTGTTGTTGCTGTTGCTGCAGCGCGGGGTCGGAGAACGGGGCACCGCCGGCGCCGTAAGCGCCTTGGGTTCCGAACGCTCCGCCGCCGCTGTAGGCGTCGCCGCCGCCGCCGCGGCCGTACGCGCTGTCCGAGGCGTACCGGTCGCCGCCGCCGGTGCCGGTGCCGGTGCGGGCGGAGCCGGCACCGGAACCGCTTCCATGAGCGCCACTGCCGGAGCCTCGGTACGCATCGTCACCTCCTCCGCCTCCGTACGCGCCGCCAGGGCCGCCATACGCGCCACCGCCACCTCCTCCCTCGCGTCCGTACGCGTCGCCGCCGCCGCCGAGCGAACCGACCGGCTGCGGCGGCTGACGGGGCTGCGGGGGCCTGGTACTGGTTCTGTTCGTAGTTGTTGTTGTCGCCGCCGCCGCCGGCGCGGATGGCGTCGAAGCCGTGCTTGAGCGCGCTTTCGAAGCGGTTGTTGTTGTTGTTGGAGGACATTCTTGTTTTTGCTTTTGTGTTTTTTTGTGATTTTTTTTCCCGCACTTGCTTGTGTGTTGGGGGGGAGTTTTCTTCTTGCCTTCTTCTTTTTTTTTTTTTCTTTTTTTTTTTTTTTTTTTTGGTTCTCTTCTTTTTCATTTCTTTCTTCTGGTCCACATTGTTCCCCACAAAAATATTGTTCCCCATATCGCGAGCGCGCCGTCATGCTGTTTGTTAGGAGAATGCCTCCCATTTTGGAGTGTTGGGTTCGAGCGCAAGCCGTTGAACCTTCCACTCGAGTCGGAACCCGCCGCCGACAGCGCCAGCTTGTTCCTTGTGTGGTGGGTGTGTACACCCGCGTGACCGTTTGCGTCCATGCGTACGCTCTCACTCCCTCTCTCTCGCTCTCACACACACGCAGTGCGCGCACAAGCCCACACACACACACACACACACACAGAGAAACACAAGCATTTTTTCAAGTCCCAGGGGATTTTCTGTTTATCCGTTGTCAGTTTAGCCAGTTTTTCCTCTGCGAAAAACTCTCATCTGTCCAAACAAAGAGCGTCCGCGCGGTTTGCGTCCGCGCGCGCAGCCCGCCCAGGCCACGTGGCAGAGTGTGCGCTGCTTGCTTGCTTGCTTGCTTGCGTGGTGGTGTCAGCAGCTGATCGTTGAAAAAAAAAAAAAACAAAAAAAACTATGGGCTCTGTCTCTCTCTCTCTCTCTCTCTCTCTCTGTCTCTCTCTCTCTCTCTCTCTCTCTCTCTCTCTCTCTCTCTATCTCTCCTCTCAGCTCTCCCAACCAATCCCGTTCTCCACCGGGTTATTTATTATCAGCGGCTAATAAAACGAAGAAAAGAAAACAAAAAAATATGGTACTCGATCGTTTATTATAAAAAGCGCAGCTTGCGGCTGTTTTCGGCTTTTTCTTTCCTCCCCCCTCCACGGCCGGGAAAAACAAAGACAGAAAAGGTGCAAGTTGCGATCGAAGAAAAAAGGGATTCTTGCTATTCTCACGCATTCCTCACGCCACTCGGCTCGCTCTCTCTCGTTTTCCCACCAGCCTCATACTCTCCTCACTCACACCCCCCCCAGCCCGCAATTTGCCCACGAGCCCCGTACAACACAACCACACACACACACTCTCACACACACACACGGACACAACAAAGATGCGCCTCACCACCCTCATTGCCGCCGCCGCCTCGCACCTCCTCCTCGTCTTGATCACCAGCGCCAGCGCCAGCGCCGTCCTCCGCGACGCGCGGCTGAGCGCGGCCAAGCCGCGCGGGTGGGACGCTGCGCACGTAGCGCGCGAGCGGGAGCTTGCTGCGGCGGTGGACGCGCGGGTGGACGAGTTTGCCGGGCGCGTGGGGCACGACGCGCGGCGGTACTACGCGGAGGTGCGCGCGGCCGACAAGCGCGTGTTTGAGCTGACGGTCGCGACCGGGTGGCATAACAAGAAGCAGGAGGACGGCGGCAAGGTGAGGTGTTTTCTTTTTTTTTTTTTTTTTTTGGGAGGTTGTTTGGTGGTGGGATATGAGTGTGCGTGTTCCGGTGTGTGTGTGTGTGTGTGTGTGTGTGTGTGAGGGAGGGAGGGAGGGAGGGAGGGAGGGACTATTGCGCGCCGCAATCGCAATCATCGGAGTGAGGGGCTGTCGCTGTCCCACGCATCCATCCATCCATCCACCCATCCAGCCCAGGCCCAGCCATGCTCAGCAGCCCAGCATCACATGGCGCGCCGGACCGGTGATCTCATCATCGCCATCTTTTTTGTTTGTCTTCTTCTGTTTCCCAAATTTGGGCAAATGGGCGGCGCGGCATTTTTTTTTTTTTTTTTTTTTTTTTTTTGTCTCCATCCCTGTCCTCACTGAACCCCCCTATCTTTCTCCCAAACAACCAAAACCCAAACACACACTCACACACACAGCTGCGGCGCCGCGGCGGCGGCGGCCACTCGACCGCGACCGGCAGCGGCCTGACCGCGCCCGCCCTGCGCGCGAGCATCCGCACCCACGTGCAGCTGGCCGCCACCGCCTACTGCGCGCCCGCCGTCATCGCCGCCTGGAACTGCACCGCCTGCACCACCGCCTTCCCGCAACTCCACTCGATCGTGCAGACCGCCGACCCGGACACGAACCCGCTGACCACCACCGCCATGCAGGGCTTCGTCGGCGTCGACCCGGCCTCCCGCACCGTCTTTGCCGCGTTCCGCGGCTCCGTCGACTTTGCAAACTACGTCCAGGACCTCAGCTTCATCCAGCTCGACGCCGCCGCGGACCTCGGAACCCCGCCCTCGGGGGACAAGCCGTACGTCCACTCTGGCTTCCTCAAGTCCTGGCGCGCCGTCCGCAACGCGACCCTCGCCGCCGTCGCCGCCGCCGCCGCCCGCTTCCCGGACTACGCCGTCGCGTTCGTCGGACACAGCTCGGGCGGCGCCGTCGCGATCCTCGCGGCGCTGGACGCCACCAACAGCAGCTCTCCCCTCCTCGCCGCATCGCGCGCGTCCGTGACGACCGCGGGGCAACCGCGCGTCGGCAACGCGGCGTTCGCGGAGCTGGTCGCGGCCCGCGGGTTGGGCGGCGGGGTGCGTCGCGGGGTGAACTACGACGACATTGTGCCGCACCTGCCGCCGGCCGGCCTCGGGTTCCGCCACCACGTGGCCGAGGCGTGGATCGACGCCGCGGGCGACAGCGTGCAGTGCGACGACGTCGCGGCCGCGAACAACGGCGAGGACACGAACTGCATGGCCACCATCCCGCCGTGGGTGTCGACCACCGCGCACGTGCTGTACGACGGCGTCGCGCTCGGCGGCGGGTCGTGCTGAAGAAAGCGTTCGCGCGCGTGTTGTCCTGCGTGTCGATGAATCCTGCGTGTCGATCCTCTCATCAACCAACCGCACCAACTGTGAATAACTTTAACTGCTCTCTTCCCTCTCTCTTTCCTTTGTCAGTCAAACGTGCCTCATTTCCCCACCCACCACACACCCCAACCCAGAAAAAAAAAAACTAGGACTCCGTTTTCCGGGGCGAGAAAGGATAAAAAAAAAAAAAAAAAAAAAAAAAGCACAAAAAGAAAACAATAACTGACCTCTACCTTCCCGCCCCTCTCCTCATCAAGCCTTTTCTCCCTGCTGTCTCGTTAATCTTTTTACTTTCTTTCTCTACCCCTTCCCCCCTGCGAACCGGTGGGATGGAAGGGGGGTGGTGGGGTCTCGCCCACCGAAACTCATCACCGCCACCCACTTTCCCCTCCTTTTTTCTTTCTTTTTTTTTGGTTTGTTTGTATGGGCCCTAACGACGGCTCAAACGAGCTCCTTTTTTTTTCTTTTTTTTTTTCTTCTTAATTTTTGGTTGTTTGCCACCCCCCCACGTTTTTTGGTCTGAGAACCGGAAATAAGGAAAATAGGAATAATGAAAAGGAACAAAAGAAAGCGAAGCGAACTCCTAAGATGGGAGGGGGGAAGGTTATCAATACTTCGCACATCTGTGAAGCGCACCCGGACTTTTTCAATAACAAAAGTGGTTCAATCGGGTTTCAAAACCAAAGTTTTTTAAGTCAACCTCCCCGTCAAGCTCCTGTAATCATTCCTATCCAAATTGCTTGAGTGAAGCACACAGAAGTGGGGGGGATTAAAACCACCTCTAAGCACTCATACAGTGTCTAAGAGCGGGAGAAGCGTAGACAACACTGGGACCAGCCCGAATGCCATCATCTTTACTCTTGAAGACAAGTCAGAGGATCCTAAAAGGTGTAGGTAATGTGTGCAAACTCCAACAGGCCTGGCTTTGTGTTCTTGTGGCGCTGGACACAAAGGGTGAATGCAAATTTTCCCCCTTGTCAACGTGTTCCCTCATCTTATCAGCCTTGATCCAGTTCTAAGTCCACGAATGCTGTGAAAAAATTAACGCTAGGCAGCCCAATAGTGAGATTCAAAAAGCGTCCCATATTTTGAACCAATTTTTTGTTTTCGTAAAATTAATGATTAAAATCTGCCCGGTACTCTCAAGTGACCTGTTCATTGCATGCTCTAATTGCAAGGATTGTGTTTTGCTGGTCGTTTTGTAAGGCTGATATGTAAAAGCAGCTGTGGTAACAGCATTTCAAATCTAGCCCTCGATGTCCCACCGGTGGGATTTTGCCTCGGTACTGAGAGGGATAAAGAGGGGGGGGGGGGGGGGGAAAAACAAGAAGAAAAAAAAAAACGTGCTTTCCCCGAAAACCCTCCCCGCCCTTTTTGCGAAGCGAAAAGCAAAGCTCGGCACCGCGGGTGCCCGCCCACTCTTGCATGCGTCATCCCCATTCTTCCATTCCCAATCCGCTCGATTGTGGCTTTCGCAAAAGCACACCCAGCAGGTTGGGGGAGCCAACCAACCAACCAACTAACCAAATGAGGGGGGGAAAACAAAAAGAAAGAAAGAAGGAAAGAAGGAAGGAAAGGAAGAGCCACAAAGCCGCTGCTTGTTGATCGCGGTCGATCCGCCCGAGGAGCGCGCGCCTTGCGAGTTCCGCCGGCAGAGATGGAGCTCGAAATTTTTTCCTTTTTTGGGGGGGCTGGTTGGTGGGGTCGCGTGACGACGGACGGGTTTGTGTCTTTCTCTGTCTCTCTCTCTCTCTCTCTCTCTCTCTCCTCTCTCTCTCTCACTGACACTTCTCTCTTCCTGTCTCTTCGTCTGACTCTGTCTCTCTCTCTCCCGATTTATTTGGCTCAGCGTTGTCTCGATCAGCATGCAGCCACAAGCTTCTCGCAACAGAAAATGAAGTGTATCAGACACACACACACTTCTCCCTCGCTCTCTCTCTCTCTCTCAGCTCTCTCTCTCTCTCTCTCTCTCTCTCTCTCTCTCTCTCTCTCTCTCTCTCTCTCTCTCTCTCTCTCTCTCTCCCTCCCCTCTCCCTCTGTCCTTCTCTCTTTCTCTGCACAAAAACATCAACAATTCCCAATCCCCAATCCCAATCAAAAATCAATCCAATTCCCTGCACTGGCACGGTTTCGTCATCATCCAGCGGCCGCGAGGTGAAAGAAGAAGGCACCCTTCCTGTACTTACTGTGCGAAAGACGACAACAACGAACGACGATGAGGACGCCGCCGCCGCCCGCCGCCGCCGTCCTCACCCCCCGCTTTACTCAACCGTCCTCCCCTTCTCTGCACGCCGACAGCCCTGATAACCTCCCTTGAACGAAACAAAAGTGGCTGGCGCCGTGTAACCACTGCATTGAAATGCATCTGCCCCACACCCCCCCACTTCTTGCCAGCCAGCCGCCCTTTGCCGATCCTCTTCTCACGTCTCACACTGATCGCCGGCTTCTCGTTTTTTTTTTTTTTTTTTTTTTTTTTTTTTTTCATGTTTGCAACTTTCAGACACCAAGAGCCTCATTCGTTTTTTCAATAATCCCCCGGACGACTCAAACCACACTATGAAGACCGGTCTGGCGCTGGCGCTCGCCGCCGCCGCCGCCGCCCTCGTCGCACCGACAGCCGCATCCCTTCTACCCCTGTCCGACCCTGACGCCGCCGCCGCCGCCGCCGCCCAAGACGCCCTCAACTTCCACGCCGCCGAGGCCGCGCTACTCTCCACGCCGCACCGCCGCGGCGACCGCAGCGTCCACCACCGCCGCTACACCGACTGGCGCACCGGCAACGCCGGCCAAGTGACCTTCGCGTCCTTCTGCGACTGGACCGGCGGCGACATTGCCCGCGCCGCGAGCGCCAGCGACGGCTGCGGCGCAATGTGCCTCGCCCGCCCGGGATGCGAAAAGTTCACCTGGGCGTTCCCGGGCGTCTGCTACATGAAGGACGGCTCGGCGTCCGCGGAGCCCGTCACGAATATCGGCGCGCTGTGCGGGAAGGTCGTGCCCCCCGGGACCAACGTGCGGTACGCGTGGGCTACCGCGGCGGAGGGCCGCGCGTCGGTTGCGGCGGATTGCGATTGGAAGGGTGGGGACCTGCGCGGAGTCGCGGCCGCGTCGGCGGAGGAGTGCGCCGCGGCGTGTCTGGCGGACGAGGGGGCGGGGTGCTTCAAGTTTACGTTTGCGAACGGCGCGTGCGCGCTAAAGAGCGCGGACGCGGCGCAAGTCGTTTCCGCAAAGGCCGGCGCCGTCTGCGGAGTCGTAGGTAAAGAAGGGAAACCAAAGTTGATACTGTCATAACACTGAACACTCCCCACCCCCAGCTCACTCGTCGTCCATTTCGTGGGCCGACGCCGCGGCAAAGGCAAAGACCCTCGTCGCGCAGCTATCCCTCTCTGAAAAGATCTCCCTCGCCTCGGGCTCCGGCATGCTCGTAAGCCCGTGCGTCGGCAGCATCTACTCGAAAGCTTCGATCGGCTTCCAAGGCTTCTGCCTGCAGGACTCGCCGACGGGGGTCCGGTTCGCGCGCAACGTCTCGGCGTTCCCGGCGGGCATCAACCTCGCGGCGACGTTCGACAAGACGCTGATGTACAACCAAGGGCTGTACATGGGCCGCGAGGCGCGCGGCAAGGGCGTGCACGTGCTGCTGTCGCCGATGATGAACATTGCGCGCGCCCCGGCGGCCGGACGCAACTGGGAGGGCGCGGGCGGCGACCCGCAGCTGCACGCGGTGTCGGCGGCGCAGCAGGTGAAGGGGATCCAGGCCAGCGGGGTGATCGCGACGGCGAAGCATTTTGTGCTGAACGAGCAGGAGACCCGTCGGCACGGCAGCAACTCGCTGGCGGGCGCGCGCGCGCTGCACGAGGTGTACCTCAAGCCGTTCCGCGCGTGCGTCGAGGCAGGCGTCGCCGCCGTCATGTGCGGGTACAACGCCGTCAATGGGTCGCTGGCGTGCGCGAACCCAGCCGTCATGAGCTTGCTCAAGGACGAGCTCGGGTTCCAGGGGTTCGTCATGACGGACTGGTACGCGTCGACCGACACCGTCGCCACCGCGAACGGCGGGTCCGATATGGCCATGCCCGGAAACCACGTCGAGGGCATCGGGTCCGACCCGCTGTTTGGACAGAACTTGGAGGCCGCCGTCAAGAACGGGCAGGTCCCGCTAGCCCGCGTCGACGACATGGCGACTCGCATCTTGACTTCGTGGATCAAAGTGGGCCAGGTGAGTTGCAAGCTGTGGAAAAAATTTGCTCTTCGGTTGCGCACATTTTTGTAGTTTTAAACTGGTACCTGCGGAATCAAAAAAAAAAAAAAAAAAAAAAAAAGAACGACGGAACGTTCCCCTGGACAAACTTTGACTCATGGACGCCGTCCAACTCCAAGCCCATCGGAGTACAGGCCGACCACAAGGTTCACATTCGCGCGGTCGGGGGCGCTTCGACGATCCTCACGAAAAATGCCGACGCCACGCTCCCCATCACCGCCGCGAAGTACAAAACCATCGCCGTCATTGGCGACGACGCCAGGGCCCCGTCGAACCCGAACGCCTGCTCCGACCATGGCTGCATTGACGGTGTCGTCGCTCAGGGCTGGGGCTCGGGAACCAGCTTCTTCCCGTACCTCGTTGCGGTGAGTTGGTTTTATTTTTGTTTTTTTTTTTTTGTTTTTTTCTCGCTGCTACATCTTTAATCTCTAACGATTTTAATCCTAATTTTTTTCCGAAAGCCCGTCGACGGAATCACGGCCGCCGCCTCCAAGCGCTCAATCAAAGTCGTCTCCTCCCTCTCGAACAGCGGGTCGGACGGCGCCAACGCCGCAAAGTCCGCCGACCTCGCCGTCGTCTTTGTCGCGGCCAACTCTGGCGAAGAGTACATCACAGTCAACGGTAACAAGGGCGACCGCAACGACCTCAACCTCTGGTCCAACGGCGACGCGCTGATCGCCGCCGTCGCCGCGACGGGCAAACCCACCGCCGTCGTTGTCCACGGCCCGGGCGCCGTCAACATGTCCGCCTGGCTCGACCTCCCCAACATCAAAGCCATCGTCTACGCCCTGATGCCCGGCCAGGAGGCCGGCAATGCCGTCGCGGACGTGCTGTTCGGCGACGTCAACCCCTCGGGTCGGCTCCCCTTCGTCGTCGCCCGCAACCGCGACGAGTACGCCGCGGACGTCGTCTACGCCGACGCACCCGTCCGCTACGACGAGGGCATCCTCGTCGACTACCGCTGGTTCGAGGCCCGCGGCCGCACCCCCGTCTACCCGTTCGGCCACGGGCTGTCGTACACGCGGTTTGCGTACGCGCCGCGGCTGGCCGTGTCCCCGGTCGACCCGCGGACGGGGGCGTTCCGCGTCGAGGTCGCGGTGACAAACGAGGGCGACGTCGACGGGCACGAGGTCGTGCAGCTGTACGTCTTGCTGCCGAGGGAGACGTGCGAGGCGGTCGGCTGCGCAAAGGAGCTGCGCGACTTTGAGCGAGTGTGGGTGCCCCGCGGCGCGACGGTGACGGTGGCGTTCGACGTGCCGCGCCGCGCGTACGAGGTGTGGAGCGTGCAGGCTGGCGAGTGGAGGGCCGTTTCGGGGACAGTCGAGGTACTCGTCGGCGCGTCGGCCGCGGATATTCGCGCGTCGGCTTCCGTGGTAGTGTAAAGAAAGTGTATCTTTTCGGTGGGGGATCGTGAGGGACAAGAGAGAGATGACCTCTCTGCAAGGTTTTTGTCCCGGGTTTTGTGGGCGTACTTAGCTTTTGTTCTGTTTTTTAACTTTGCCTTCCTCCTGTTGTTGATGATTTCGCCTGTTCTACTTCTACCCTCGACGCCTCGTAACTCTTCCTTGAAACTCCTCGTTGTTTTTGCCGCTTTCTATCACTGACAGCCCTTTTTTGCTTGGGTAATTCCTCCCCTCCCGTCTTTGAACGCGGCGCTCGCACGGCGATCTAATGTACTTTCACTTGTTTAGACTCCAAGCAACGAAAACAAAAGAAGAACGAAACTGAGTGAAAAAGAAACGGATTGAGTAGCTTACACAAAAAAAAGAAAGAACCGTGGCCCAATAATGACGGCTAAGAGACCAATTTCACCCTCCCGGCCGCCCTCGCTTGAATTGTGGGGCATCGACTATCAGGTTGTGTTTGCATTGAACGCATATGGCTGCTTCTCCCGAGAACTCCCCGCCAATGCTGAAAAGCTTCCCCTCCTTGCCGTCGTTGGACGGACGGACGGACGGTCTGCCTGTCGGCCACGGTGCTCCATTTATAGAGCACTATGGCACACAAGTCGGAGGAGGGGGATAGCCTACGAGGGGGGATGCTCATGGGTGTTTGAGCCTGTTGAGGCTCAAGGGCGTGTGAGGGTTTCGTTTAAGGCGACAACATGAGGCCGCTGCGTCCTGGCTCGTCCTCAGGGTCGGAAACGGAGTCGGAGCACGGCGAAAGACGGGGGGAGCGGAGAGGTGCATCGGCGCAGGATTGCGTGCGAAGCAACAGAAAAAAGGAGAAGAAGGGAACAGACATCGGGATGCCACCCTTGATGATGGGAAGAAGGCCTTGCTGGTTTCGCTGTTTTTGATGTTCTTTCCAAATTTTACAGGATTGTGACAGGCGAGAGAAGTATACAGTCGCTGCAAGGCAGGTAAGAGAACTCCAGTTTCAAGCTCAAATGCCACTCTTTCCAGATCCAGGTTGTCTGAATTGGAGGAATGGTTAAGTCCCCTGTCTGAGCTGATGGAGAAAGAAAGGCAAGCCCTCCCGAAGCATGCGCTTTCTGGATCCAGACAGTGGCTGCTGAGGAGAGTGTTTCAGTTCCTGTCTCCAGATGATCTCTCTGCGGCCAGTGCCAACAGGGTGATGTGGTTGAAAAGTGTTGCTGGAACTGGCAAGTCTGTAATCGCTGCCATGGTCTGAAGTGGAGCTGCAGGCAGAGGGCATGCTTGGGCCTATTTTTCTGCAAGCATGATGATGAGCGTCACAACAGCGCTCACAACATGGTTTTGACCCTTTTGTTTGGTCTTGCAAATTCAGAAGAAGTGGAAAGTGAGAAATGCGATAAGAGGAAGGGGGATTTTTGGAATATGGTGTGGAAGTGAGAGAGGAGATGAATATGAGAATATAGTGATAAGAAAGATGATGTGGTGATAAAAATGATGTGGTGAGAAAAAAGTGGAAAGAAAAGCTCTTAGCACTGTAGCCAGCAGTGTTAGGAGCTTTTTTTATGACTGTTATGAATCACCCTCTGGAAACCTCTGGAACCTTCTAGAACATTCCTTCATGGAACCTTCTGGAACCTTCTGGAACCTTCTAGAACATTCCTTCATGGAACCTTGTGGAACTTTCTGGAACCTTCTTTGCTTTCCTGACTTGTCTTGTTGTCATTGGTATCATTGGTATCATTGTATTACTAATTGCTCTTTCTGGAACTTTCTTGGAGTCTTGACAAGGAACACTCTCAAAAGGTATAAAAGGGGGATGGGGGACCTGTCCCATCCCTCAAGTGAATTATTGTTTCCAATACAATCATCACTCCTCTCAGTTCCTTGTCTGCCTTGTCCTGTCCTGCCCTGTTCCTGACATCATAATTCACTTCACCCTCTCCTACTACTCTCTGCCATCATGTCTGACCCAAACAACACCTTCCCTGATGCAACTGCCTTCCAAGCCTTGATGGACCAATTACAAGCCCTTTCAAGACAGACCCACCAACTTCAAGAACAAGTCCTTCACCAGCAGCACCAGCTTCAACAACAACTTCACCAACAAGAACATCAAGCTCTTCCCCTGCCTCAAGCCAACCAAGCAAGAGAGCCCAAGGTTCCCAGCCCTGACAAGTTCACTGGGCTGGCCAAAGACCTTAGGAACTTCATGGCCACTGTGGAGAATGTCATCCTTCTCCAACCTTCAAGATTTCCCAGTGAGCAAGTCAAGGTTCTTTTCACAAGCACCCTCCTGTCTGGTCAAGCTCAATCATGGTACAGATCTCTCCCAAGCACACCCACCACCCTGCAAGAGCTCTGGGAGGGGCTGGAAGCTACCTTTGGTGACCCCTACGCATCTTGGACAGCAAGATCCAAGCTCAAGCATATCAAGCAAGGAAAGCAATCTTGTGTGGCCTACACCAACCAATTCAAGCAACTAGCCAGAGACTCTGGATACAATGATGCAGCTCTGATGGAGCTGTACCATGATGGTCTCCATGAGTCTATCCAAGACATGCTCTCCCAGTCTCTGCACATCCCTGAGACCTTGGAAGAGTACATTCTCCTTGCCATCAAGATTGACAACAGACTCTACTCCAAGAGGCTGAAGCAAAGACAAGTAGGAACTACATCAAGACCTACCCCAGTCCCTCAAGCTCTTACAGTTCCTGAACCCATGCAAGTGGATGCAGTTGAGACACTTCCTAAGGGTCCTCTGAGCCAAGAGGAGAAAACAAGGAGGGCCCAGCAGGGACTGTGTTTCTACTGTGGCTCCAAGGAGCACGCTGTCAAGGACTGTCCAAGGAAGAAGCACCCAAACTCCCAGGTCCAGGCTCACTGAGGGGCAATTCCCTGGACCCTCCTCCAAGCAGCCCCTGTTTCATCACCACCACCAGCACCACAAACACCTCAGATTCCAAGCCCCACCAACTCACCATGGATGTCAAGATTCAACTCTCACCCAAGTCAACCATCACAACCAAGGCCCTTATCGACTCTGGATCATCCTGCAACATCATTGATGCCACCCTTGCCAAGTCTTGTGCCATTCCCACAATCAAGAAATCCACACCCCTCAAGGTCCACTTTGCCAATCATGCTCTGTTCAAGGAAATCAGCCATGAAACCAAGCTAAACCTCCACATCCAAGACTTTCCACCATCCATGGTCAACCTGGAAGTATTGGATCTTGGCTCACCCACATTCTCTGTCATCCTGGGATTACCATGGCTGCAAGCCCAGAACCCTGACATTGATTGGGTCACTGGTCAAGTCCAAACTCCACCAATTGGAACAGTCACCCAAAACTCAAGTCAAGCCCCCAAGTCTCATGCTCTCAAGCCCTTGATTCAAGATTCACAGCCAGCCAAGACTCAAGTTCCACAGTTCACAGTTCACAGTCAAGATTCAAGTAGAGCTCATAGAGCTCACAGTCATGGCCAAGACTCTAGTTCACAGAACCCACAGTCAAAGATTCAAGTACCACAGTTTACAGTCCAAATTCAAGATTCAAGTTCCACAGCTCACAGTCTTTGCCAAGAACAGAACCCTCAGTCAAAGATTCAAGAATCACAGTTCCCAGTCAAGAATTCAAGCCCCACTGCTGATGAGCACAGAAGGACAGACCTTGCACCTGAAGGGGGAGATGGTTTCACCCCACCATCCAAGGCACACCTTTCACTGCTTCCTGACAGTGTGTGGGCCCATGCTATTTCCAAGGACCCCAAGCCTCACAAGATTCAAATCAGCCAAGAGGAGGAAAAACTTGAGATACTCAAGACAAGGCATGATGCAGCAACAGCTGGACACCCAGGAGAGCACAAGACATATGAGCTTGTTTCCAGAGACTTCTACTGGCCAGGCATGAGGAAGTACATCAAGAACTATGTCAGCAGCTGTGAAACCTGTCAAAGAAACAAATCCAGCAGACACAAGCCCTATGGACTTCTGGAGCCCCTCCCAATTGCCATCAGCCCTTGGTCATCAATATCCATGGACTTCATTGTGAAACTGCCCCCATCCCATGGATTTGACTCTATCCTTGTTGTCATCTGCAGAAGGACAAAGTTGGCCCATTTTATCCCCTGCACTGAGAATATAGATGCACAAGGAACAGCAGACCTGTTTTTGCAGCACATATTCAGGCTCCATGGGCTGCCTCAGTCAATCATCAGTGACAGAGGACCTCAGTTCAGATCTCAATTTTGGAAAGCACTCACAGCAGCCCTTGGAATCAAGTCTCAACTGTCAACTGCTTATCACCCTCAGACTGATGGACAAACAGAAAGAACAAACCAGACTCTGGAGCAGTATTTGAGGTGCTATGTCAGCTATCAACAGGATGATTGGCCCACCCTCCTTCCACTGGCAGAATTTGCTCTCAACAATTCTCTCCACTCAAGCACCCAGCTATCTCCTTTCTTTGCAACCTATGGCTTCAATCCAAGAGGAGATCTTCTGGGACAAGAGACCCTATCCAATGTCCAAGCTCCTGCTGCGGCTTCACACTTACATAAGCTCAAGATCATCAACTCCTTCCTGGACTCCACCCTGAAGCAAGCCCAAGAAGATGCCTCAAGATTTGCCAACACTCACAGAATGGACCATGACCTTGCTGTGGGTCAGCAAGTTTGGCTTCTGAGGAAGAACTTGCAGACCAAAAGACCAAGTCCCAAGCTAGACAACCTCAAGTTGGGTCCTTTCAAGATCTTGGAGCAAATCAATCCAGTCACCTTCAAGCTGGATCTCCCTGCATCCATGAAGATCCACCCAGTTTTCCATGTCAGCCTTTTAGAGAAGTTTGTGGCCAATTCCATTCCAGGCAGAGTTGTTCCTCCTCCTCCTCCAGTTGAGGTAGAAGGTGAAGAGGAATTTGAGGTTGAACAAATCTTGGATGCCAAGTGGTTTGGAAGAACACTCAAGTTCCTTGTTAAGTGGAAAGGTTACTCAGATGCTGACAACACCTGGGAGCCTGAGTCAAACCTCACTCACTGCCAAGACCTTCTGCTCGAGTTCAAGACCAGGTACCCCACCAAGTTGCAGAAGAGGCCTAAAAGGGGGAGATGATGTTATGAATCACCCTCTGGAAACCTCTGGAACCTTCTAGAACATTCCTTCATGGAACCTTCTGGAACCTTCTGGAACCTTCTAGAACATTCCTTCATGGAACCTTGTGGAACTTTCTGGAACCTTCTTTGCTTTCCTGACTTGTCTTGTTGTCATTGGTATCATTGGTATCATTGTATTACTAATTGCTCTTTCTGGAACTTTCTTGGAGTCTTGACAAGGAACACTCTCAAAAGGTATAAAAGGGGGATGGGGGACCTGTCCCATCCCTCAAGTGAATTATTGTTTCCAATACAATCATCACTCCTCTCAGTTCCTTGTCTGCCTTGTCCTGTCCTGCCCTGTTCCTGACAATGACAGATTTCAGAACAATGTCACGTGACGATACGAAACTAAAAGAATTTCAGTGACTATGGATTGAAAAATTTACAGTATTATTATAGAATTAACAGTTAAATAAAGAAACTATATATGTGCGCAGTAATTAAGAGAAATGAATTTTGCTTCAAATGTCTTAAAAAGGATGAGCAACAAAGCATATATACAAATTATTTTGGGACGGATAGGAGGTTTCGCTACATGGCGATATGTTTCTGAATCTGAAAGAACCGTATTTAAAAGTAGAATTGAATGGCTTGAAAAAGAAAAAATAGAGCATTATCACGAAGGACTTGAACAAGGGCGTTTGATGCCTCCACTTGAATACTCAGTTCAAACAGGCCACGATGAAGTTGCAACATTTTTGGAATTGATTGCCAAGAACGGATTTAAGCACGAAGTGGATCATTTTAAAGCAGCTCGTCTATTCGTTCAACCAGTTTATCCAATGGACCTAGGAGGGAAATGTTTCGTAATCGGCAAAATATTTGGACGGGTTATAGCAACTCCATGTCAAACATACAACTCATTCAATTTGTTATGAATCACCCTCTGGAAACCTCTGGAACCTTCTAGAACATTCCTTCATGGAACCTTCTGGAACCTTCTGGAACATTCTAGAACATTCCTTCATGGAACATTCTGGAACCTTCTGGAACCTTCTAGAACATTCCTTCATGGAACCTTGTGGAACCTTCTGGAACCTTCTTTGCTTTCCTGACTTGTCTTGTTGTCATTGGTATCATTGGTATCATTGTATTACTAATTGCTCTTTCTGGAACTTTCTTTGAGTCTTGACAAGGAAGACTCTCAAAAGGTATAAAAGGGGGATGGGGGACCTGTCCCATCCCTCAAGTGAATTATTGTTTCCAATACAATCATCACTCCTCTCAGTTCCTTGTCTGCCTTGTCCTGTCCTGCCCTGTTCCTGACATCATAATTCACTTCACCCTCTCCCACTACTCTCTGCCATCATGTCTGACCCAAACAACACCTTCCCTGATGCAACTGCCTTCCAAGCCTTGATGGACCAATTACAAGCCCTCTCAAGACAGACACACCAACTTCAAGAACAAGTCCTTCACCAGCAGCACCAGCTTCAACAACAACTTCACCAACAAGAACATCAAGCTCTTCCCCTGCCTCAAGCCAACCAAGCAAGAGAGCCCAAGGTTCCCAGCCCTGACAAGTTCACTGGGCTGGCCAAAGACCTTAGGAACTTCATGGCCACTGTGGAGAATGTCATCCTTCTCCAACCTTCAAGATTTCCCAGTGAGCAAGTCAAGGTTCTTTTCACAAGCACCCTCCTGTCTGGTCAAGCTCAATCATGGTACAGATCTCTCCCAAGCACACCCACCACCCTGCAAGAGCTCTGGGAGGGGCTGGAAGCTACCTTTGGTGACCCCTACGCATCTTGGACAGCAAGATCCAAGCTCAAGCATATCAAGCAAGGAAAGCAATCTTGTGTGGCCTACACCAACCAATTCAAGCAACTAGCCAGAGACTCTGGATACAATGATGCAGCTCTGATGGAGCTGTACCATGATGGTCTCCATGAGTCCATCCAAGACATGCTCTCCCAGTCTCTGCACATCCCTGAGACCTTGGAAGAGTACATTCTCCTTGCCATCAAGATTGACAACAGACTCTACTCCAAGAGGCTGAAGCAAAGACAAGTAGGAACTACATCAAGACCTACCCCAGTCCCTCAAGCTCTTACAGTTCCTGAACCCATGCAAGTGGATGCAGTTGAGACACTTCCTAAGGGTCCTCTGAGCCAAAAGGAGAAAACAAGGAGGGCCCAGCAGGGACTGTGTTTCTACTGTGGCTCCAAGGAGCATGCTGTCAAGGACTGCCCAAGGAAGAAGCACCCAAACTCCCAGGTCCAGGCTCACTGAGGGGCAATTCCCTGGACCCTCCTCCAAGCTGCCCCTGTTTCATCACCACCACCAGCACCACAAACACCTCAGATTCCAAGCCCCACCAACTCACCATGGATGTCAAGATTCAACTCTCACCCAAGTCAACCATCACAACCAAGGCCCTTATAGACTCTGGATCATCCTGCAACATCATTGATGCCACCCTTGCCAAGTCTTGTGCCATTCCTACGGTCAAGAAATCCACACCCCTCAAGGTTCACTTTGCCAATCATGCTCTGTTCAAGGAAATCAGCCATGAAACCAAGCTAAACCTCCACATCCAAGACTTTCCACCATCCATGGTCAACCTGGAAGTATTGGATCTTGGCTCACCCACATTCTCTGTCATCCTGGGATTACCATGGCTGCAAGCCCAGAACCCTGCCATTGATTGGGTCACTGGTCAAGTCCAACCTCCACCAATTGGAACAGTCACCCAAAACTCAAGTCAAGCCTCCAAGTCTCATGCTCTCAAGTCCCTGATTCAAGGCTCTCAGCCTAGTATCCAAGGTCAACCACAAATGACAGCTCCAGTATCAGCCTGCAGCTCACAGATCCCAGCCAAGATTCAAGTTTCACAGTTCACAGTTCATAGTCAAGATTCCAGCACAGCTCATAGAGCTCACAGTCATGGCCAAGTCTGTAGTTCACAGAACCCACAGTCAAAGATTCAAGTACCACAGTTCACAGTCCAAATTCAAGATTCAAGCTCCACAGCTCACAGTCTTTGCCAAGAACAGAACCCTCAGTCAAAGATTCAAGAATCACAGTTCCCAGTCAACAATTCAAGCCCCACTGCTGATGAGCACAGAAGGACAGACCTTGCACCTGAAGGGGGAGATGGTTTCACCCCACCATCCAAGACACACCTTTCACTGCTTCCTGAGAGTGTGTGGGCCTATGCTATTTCCAAGGACCCCAAGCCTCACAAGATTCAAATCAGCCAAGAAGAGGAAAAACTTGAGATACTCAAGACAAGGCATGATGCAGCAACAGCTGGACACCCAGGAGAGCACAAGACATATGAGCTTGTTTCCAGAGACTTCTACTGGCCAGGCATGAGGAAGTACATCAAGAACTATGTCAGCAGCTGTGAAACCTGTCAAAGAAACAAATCCAGCAGACACAAGCCCTATGGACTTCTGGAGCCCCTCCCAATTGCCATCAGCCCTTGGTCATCAATATCCATGGACTTCATTGTGAAACTGCCCCCATCCCATGGATTTGACTCTATCCTTGTTGTCATCTGCAGAAGGACAAAGTTGGCCCATTTCATCCCCTGCACTGAGAATATAGATGCACAAGGAACAGCAGACCTGTTTTTGCAGCACATATTCAGGCTCCATGGGCTGCCTCAGTCAATCGTCAGTGACAGAGGACCACAGTTCAGATCTCAATTTTGGAAAGCACTCACAGCAGCCCTTGGAATCAAGTCTCAACTGTCAACTGCTTATCACCCTCAGACTGATGGACAAACAGAAAGAACAAACCAGACTCTGGAGCAGTATTTGAGGTGCTGTGTCAGCTATCAACAGGATGATTGGCCCACCCTCCTTCTGCTGGCAGAATTTGCTCTCAACAATTCTCTCCACTCAAGCACCCAGCTATCTCCGTTCTTTGCAACCTATGGCTTCAATCCAAGAGGAGATCTTCTGGGACAAGAGACCCCATCCAATGTCCAAGCTCCTGCTGTGGCTTCACACTTGCATAAGCTCAAGATCTTCAGCACCTTCCTGGACTCCACCCTGAAGCGAGCCCGAGAAGATGCCTCAAGATTTGCCAACACTCACAGAATGGACCATGACCTTGCTGTGGGTCAGCAAGTTTGGCTTCTGAGGAAGAACTTGCAGACCAAAAGACCAAGTCCCAAGCTAGACAACCTCAAGTTGGGTCCTTTCAAGATCTTGGAGCAAATCAATCCAGTCACCTTCAAGCTGGACCTCCCTGCATCCATGAAGATCCACCCAGTTTTCCATGTCAGCCTTTTGGAGAAGTTTGTGGCCAATTCCATTCCAGGCAGAGTTGTTCCTCCTCCTCCTCCAGTTGAGGTAGAAGGTGAAGAGGAATTTGAGGTTGAACAAATCTTGGATGCCAAGTGGATTGGAAGGACACTCAAGTTCCTTGTTAAGTGGAAAGGTTACTCAGATGCTGACAACACCTGGGAACCTGAGTCAAACCTCACTCACTGCCAAGACCTTCTGCTCAAGTTCAAGACCAGGTACCCCACCAAGTTGCAGAAGAGGCCTAAAAGGGGGAGATGATGTTATGAATCACCCTCTGGAAACCTCTGGAACCTTCTAGAACATTCCTTCATGGAACCTTCTGGAACCTTCTGGAACATTCTAGAACATTCCTTCATGGAACATTCTGGAACCTTCTGGAACCTTCTAGAACATTCCTTCATGGAACCTTGTGGAACCTTCTGGAACCTTCTTTGCTTTCCTGACTTGTCTTGTTGTCATTGGTATCATTGGTATCATTGTATTACTAATTGCTCTTTCTGGAACTTTCTTTGAGTCTTGACAAGGAAGACTCTCAAAAGGTATAAAAGGGGGATGGGGGACCTGTCCCATCCCTCAAGTGAATTATTGTTTCCAATACAATCATCACTCCTCTCAGTTCCTTGTCTGCCTTGTCCTGTCCTGCCCTGTTCCTGACACAATTGTTCAAAGTTGGACGAGATATTTGCTAAACGACCAGAGTACGAATTTCTTGCAGAGTTACAAGAACAGGTTGAACAACGTCTTGATGATTTTCTGAACGCTGAAGTTAGAAAAGTTCTCGAAAAACATTGCCCGAGTGAAATTGAAGGATGTCTGGAATGGGCCGATCCATTTTCAAGTCCACGGTTTTTTTTGGGAGACGAGTGAAATATAAATGTTCAATAATGTTTTACGACATTATGTTATTGAAAACGTTAAATGGTACTTTATGAGTAGTAGTAACTTTTACTTGTCACCCAAACAAGTCCATACTTCTCATACAACATTTTTACTCTCTCGCCAAAAGCGACCTGCCCAAACCATGTTTCATCTCCCTCCAACACTGACTTCCAAATGGAAATAATATCAGTCGACAGCACACGTCTGAAATCAGGACCACGTGAGCAAATCATAGAGGATTCCTTGGACGCCCTCAATTCAAAAAACTTCGAATCCTCACAGAAGACTGCCTCCACCCATACTTCCTTCAAGCAGCTGGCGACATTGTTTGAAATCACGAGTCCAGAGCCAGGATCCAACATTTGAGCAACATAATCCAGTTCCGGTGATTGAACGTCAGATTCAGGGGGTAATTCAAGATGACTTATAGTGTGCGGATAATGATTGTTTGATTAAGCAGAAAGGAGATGCATCAGAGAATGTGTAATCCTAGGAGATGCTAAACGGAAACCAACGACTCGTTTGCAAAGCAGGCGGACAGCTTTCATCACTCAGAATCCACGCCAGAGAGAAACTACCTTGAGAGAGGAATCAAGTCTCCTGCGACCTCAGGGTTACCTTTCGACAAAGCGGTTCCAATAATCGAAGATGCCTCTCAATGAATGCTTTATAGACGGGGGCATCAGACTTGTCGATTTCAAGTTCGGAGATGGTTTGTAGCATAGTGTCAAGTGCGAGTCCCATCACCTTGTCTGAATCCAAGAAACAAACAAACCATACAGGCTGTTTACCGCAATTGTTGGGATCCATTTCTCAAACCACAATTTGTTTCCAAAAATGGAATCCAATAAGGACTGGTACAAATAGACCGAAAAACACGAGTTGGTTCTGACCATTGTGTCTTGACAGTGAATTCAAGTACATAAAGGAGATCCCATGCTTGATGGACACTGTCTGCAGAGAGTGCTGGAATAAGTGCCAAAACAGCTGAAACAAGCAGTTGCAAAAATGGATCAAATTCTGGCTCAGATTCATTTTCAACTGTAATTGATATCTTTTTGCTACATTCAACAAGGAATTCAAGATGGGTTTGGACATAGGTTTCCAAGTATTGAAGAGCTTCCATAGCTTGATCGCTGTCAAAGCTGCTGATCAGTAAGTTGATGAGAGGACCGTCACCACGATGAACTCTATCAATCATGCCCTTCCAGAATTTCAAACGCATCTCAAATGGCCTCAGCCGAAGGGACTGCCCGACCTCGAAGGAAGAGTTTATAGCTTGGGCTGAAAGATTGTCCAAATGGCAGGCAGGGGGTTGGACGATGCTATCTACGGGAAATAGAAAGGGAATTGATTGTAAAATCGCATGATCTTCCTCTGAACCATAAAGATCAAACGCGTAGGATAGATCTATGTAGCTCCAAACAGCAACCAATGTGGAGAAGAAGAAAGGGCTATGGAACTTCTTTGGCCCGCAGTGCTTCGTAACTGACAAGAGCGCAATTTGGAGGATTGGATCAATAAGAAATGGCTTTACAAAACGACGTCCAACGACTGATCGGGCAAGGGAGCAGCAGCAAGAGAGTCTAGTAAGATCCAAGAAGGTCAGCAAGCTGAAGATGGCACAGATGACTTCTTCGGGAAGGCGAAAAAGGAGCTGGTGATGCATGTCGTACAGAGATCGCGACTGTCGATCGAACGTCGGATGGTTAAAGATAAGCAAGATCAAAAGAACAGATCGCACCAAAGAGTTGCATTACTTGGTGAGAACGACGACAGGAAGGGAGGCGGCAAGTCAAGGGCGAGCGTGACAAGGCGTTCTTTCAGAACAAGCATGACAAGTCGTGCATCATGTGAAAGGTCTTGGCATAGGAGGAGAGAATAATATAAGAAAAAAAATCATATAAACTGTTTCGTGTGGAGAGAGAGTAGTGAGAGAAATGTAGAACCAGATATCCAATAAAGACGAAATACAATTGATCATATATAGTGTGGGGGGAATGCTAAAGAATAAGATAAGAAAAAAAATCAAAAAAAATTCAAAGAATATGTGAAGTAATGTGAAGTAATGTAAAGTAAAGAAGTGAAGTAGTTAAGTGGAGTAAGTGAACAAGATGTTCAATAAAGGTAACGTCCAACGACATTATGTGAGTGAATATGTTAGTTGGTGTGTCGGGAATGGGCGTTCAAAAATATGGACATAATTAATGGAAGTCTGTTCAACGTAAAACAATAAGGAGATTTGAAAAGAAATGAGGGAGAATATTTTTTGATATGATACGATATGTGTGTTAGGTATATCGAGCGTGTTGGGAATGGGCGGTTGACAAGTCGTTCCTTTATTCGTTTGCCCAGACAAGCCCATACTTCTTATACAGCATTTTCACCCTCTCACCAAATGAAACATTCATGTACCATTCTTCCTTCCTCTCCAATGCATCTTTCCATGCTGAGATAACCTTACCCGACAAGACTCTCCGAAACCCAAAGCCTGCTTCCTCAGATCGCGTTAAATATACGAACCTTGCACTCCTGCAGAAGGTTGCCTGCACCCACACCTCTCTCAGACAACTTGCCACGACTTCCTCGTAAACAAGACCAGACGCTGGTGCCAGCATCTGTGTCACAAAGTCCAGCTCTGGCGATGCCACCTCTGGTTCATCTGGGACCTCGACTGGATTGTGGATTTCTCCTGGCTGACTCGAGTACGCAGCTAGAAGAGACAATAGCGAGGCTGTTATACTTGGAGACACCATCGGGAATCCAACTACACTTTGGTGAAGCTGGCGAACCACTTTCATAACAAGTGTTCCACTACGCAGATGATAATCCCGCTGGGCATGTTCAAGGGCTGCAGCCAATAACCTTTCTACATCGCTAATAGAAGCAGATTTGGTGTTGATCAGGCCGGCCATCTGTTTCGCGGATGCTCTAGCCAATGTTTCGGTAAAAATCTCTGGGTCTTTGTGGCTTCTGTTCCAAAGCAAAGCCACGTCCGCAAACTTCATCGGGCGGAGATGGTGTATCACTGATTCCAAAATGAGGGCACATTCTTCATAAGTCGACAATTTCTGCATCCAGTATTCATGAGCTATAATGTTGTACAAAAATAGCACCAAAGGCTGTACTCGCCCCGAAAATCCACGCTGTGCAAGGGCACCAATGACTGCAGGAAAGCCCAATTGGTGGATGTCAGGATCCATACTAGTTTCCAGAGAATATTGTGGGAGAATGAGAAGGATAGAATCGAGGATATCAATCAACATGCTTTCGTTCATGTCAAGGGCCAAACGACTAATCAGTTTTCCAACGCCTTTTTGTTTGTTCAGCTGTGACACAAGGATAGGAATACAATGCTCAAGCAATTTCTGATGATGAAGCTCCAACTTGTTCTGGCACAGACAGTCCAGCAACTCCAGCCAAACCATGTCAATTGCAAGCACAAAAGCTGTCCTGAACCGTTCGCCCGACAACAAACTACAGAGTTTTGTCAAATCGACTTTACGCTTGAGCTTAACAGTGGAACGAAGATAGGTGAGATGCAAATCCTTGCCACCACAGATAGGAAGAACTGCCAGTGCAAGCGGGCTTGGTCGGACGCCTTCTTTGTGCTTCACGTCGATGTAAAAGTGAACAAGCTCCTCGACGTCTAATTGGACCTTGATCTTGGCCTTGTCGTCACCTACGTTACGCGGCCCCAAAGCCCAGGGTCCATTCAGAGCAGTCAACAGTTTATACAGGCGGCTGTCCAATAAGCTGACGCAGCTTTCCAATAATTTCCAGATCGCACCTTTGAACTGCAAGTTTTCGATGGTCCTTCTAATATCTGCAAGTGCAGCAATGATCTTTGGAGCGTGTTCCAAATTTACTACAGAACAAAAACGTTGCAAAAGTCGCAGTTGCCTGACGATAAATGCACGGTGATCATTCATATCTGACTTGTTCACTTCTCGTTCCTGAAATGCTTGTAGTAATGTATCCTCAGCAACTCCATCCACATCAACATAACGAAGGTGTGCAATAAACTGAGATGCATCACTGAAATCACGAGGATTAAGGAAACGGATCACAAACTGTTTCCAAAATACTATCCAATCAGAACTGGCAGACACACAATCAGGAACGCTAGAAGAGGCCGGAAATGATGCTTTGGCGGTGAACACAAGCACACAGATGTGTTCCCAAGCTTGCCGGACCATTTCCATCGAGCGAGCAGCAAGTGCTGGAAGAAGTGATACAAGGGCCTCGACCAGCACCGATTGCAACCATGAGTTTTGTCCCATCGATTCGACCTGCTCATTATCGTTATATTCACAATCGCTGTCATAGCTTTTGTGTTTGTTTTCCATTGCTTCATTCTCGACCATATCATAGCTTTCAGTAAAGAGTCGAATACGAGATTCCAAGTAGTTGAATGCAGCTTCAGCCTGAACCGGGTCAAAACTGCGGGTAAGCAAGTACATATTATAATGGGTCTTCGGTGTCTCCATCAAGTCTTTCCAGAATGCAAATCGAATGTCAAAAGGTACCAGTGCAATAGAAAATCCCGGCTTCACGGTTCCATCCCCACAGTATGCATTCACAGCATCTGTGACAAGATGGTCTAGAAGTGGTTCCCCAAGTTCATCGAACTCGCTCAAGAGACATTCGATTGGAAATAGGATAGGGATCGACTTTATAGCTGTTACAGCATCATCGATGTCCAAGCCCCGTATATCGAACGTGCAGCGCAAATCAATGCAGCATCGGATTGCAACCAGCACAGAAAATGAGGAAGGACCAGGCTCAGCTAATCGATCGTCCCAGGGGTGGCGGCTAGCTTCTGTGGCTGAAGCTTTGGCTATGTGGAGCAGTGGGCGAAGCAGCAATGCAGGGACAACGTGGCCTCCGACGACTGATCGGGCAAGGGTGCAGCAGTGAGACAGCTTTGCGAGATCGGAAAGCGTCAGGAAGCGGCAGACTGCAATCAGCACGTCGTCGGCAAGGCAAAAGAGTCGGGGGTTCATCGACGATTGAGTTGACATGTCAGGCACGATGAAATTTCTTTATTTTTTCAAAACCCCTTCACCACTTCCCACCACTATAACTGCTGACCACGCTGTTTTTTTTTTTTACTTTGATCGAGCCCTCATTGTCTTTGCGGTTGTACTCGTACCAACTTTTCCAGTCTTTACAGCAGGGGTCATACTTGTCTTTCGTCTTGCAGGCGCTGCTTTCGCCTTGGTGTTAGGAGCGGCCTTTACTCGTTTGACTCGAGCTTTTGTCTTCGTCAAAACAGTCGCCTTGGGGTTGCTTCGACGTAGATTATTCAAGCGTCCGACAAAAGTATTCCAGTTTTGCTTCCAGGACGTTAATGCTTCGTTTGCCAGCTTGCGAAGTGTTGCTGCTTTCTTTGGCTGCTTCTCAAGGAATATTTTGAGAATTCTGTCTGCAAGGAGACAGAAGATTTAATATCCGAAAGTCAAGAAAATCAGGGACTGACCTTGGTGTGCTTTTGTTTGTTCGAAAAGCTTTTTAGAGTCAATGCCTTTGGTGCCTACTGTTCCACTTGATCCGCTCGGTTTGGAGCTTGCACGGAATCCTTGCACTCGACTTCCGCTTCGGAAAGAGGACATAGCAGAACCGGAACCAGCGGCTCTTTTAGCACGAACGAGCTGAAAATGTTGAGTGTTACGGACAAAATAAGACAAAAATTCAGGAAACATACTTCGGGAAACGATTTTAAACCGAATTTGAAGAAGGGAACAGGAGCTATCGGTGTGGGATCGTCGAGCGTGATCTGATTGAGAATCTTATTGGCGACTTCCTGGTCCGCTTTAGGGAGAGCCTTCACATAGTCCATCAGAGATTTCAGTTCATCCTTGTGGAAACCCCCAGGGAAACTTCCGCACTCAGGCTTTCCACCAAGAACGTTGCGCACTCTCGATTTTTTGTGCAGACGACATCCTCGGCACCCATCAAGGCGTTTTCAATTTTTGCCTTATAGGCGGTCATATGAGGGAACGTGGAAGCCACGATATTATGCCTGTTCTTCTTTCAAGCAGGCAGGAGGCAACCCTGAAAAATGGCAACAAGACGATCGCGTCAGTAGATTTCAGTACCTTTGATTACACAAAGTTTCCTACAAAACCACATGCCCACCCACTAAGCCCTGGACTCCAAACAGTGTCAGAAACTGTGAAGATGATTTTGGAGCTGAATGGGCCAAAGGCAAACCCTGAGACTGATGTGATGAAGTAAGTATTGGCACTTTTTGCTGTCCCTTTCACTTTATTCTGATCATTGCAATAAGGGTTGTGACTGAAGCCAAAGAAATGTACAATCGCCGCAAGGCAGAATTGAAGTCTCCTAGACCAAGCAAAGATATTTCACTTTCCAGATCTAGTTTGGCTGTATTGGAGAAATGGTTGACACCCCTCTCTGATTTAATGGATGTAGAGAGGGAGGCTCTCCTGAAGAATGTGCTTTCTGGATCCAGGCAGTGGCTGCTGAAGAAAGTGTTCAAGTTTCTGTCTCCCGATGATCCCACTGCGGCCAGCGCCAACAGGGTGATGTGGTTGAAAGGTGTGGCTGGAATGGGCAAGTCTGTGATGGCTGCCATGGTTTCCAGGGAGCTGCAGGCGCAGGGGATGCTTGGTGGCTTGTTCTTCTGCAAGCATGATGACGAGTGTTGCAGCAGTGCTCGAAACCTGGTCTTGACTCTTGTTTTTGGTCTTGCAAAGTTAAGTCTTCAGTATGGAGAGATTCTGATTCAAGTCAAGCAAGACAATCCAGATATTCTGTCCAGATCTGTGTTTGAGATGATGAAAGTGCTGCTTGTTCAGCCGTTGGAGAAGGTTGTCAAGGCCAAGAAGGTGATTCTGCCTGTTGTGCTTGTTGTGGACGCTCTGGATGATTGTGGTGCCATCAACAAAAGAAATGAATTCCGTCAGTGTTTCAGCAGCTTAATAGGCTGCTTTCTGGCAACGTGAAATTGCTGGTGACTGGACACCCTGAAGAGGATATTGCCAAAGCCTTTGAGAAGATTCCAATTGAATCTATGGAGCCAACCGCTGAAGAGAACTATCAGGACATGATTGACTTCACAAGGGACTTCCTGAGGTCATTGAACGCTGAACCATCTGTGGTTGACAAGGGATCAAACTTGTGTCAAAGTTTTCTGGGGTATTTGTGTGGCTTGTGACTGCCTGCACTTAACCTTCAGTCCTGATGAGCAGCTTGTTTTGTCAGTAAGTCATGACAAGACTATTCGGATTTGGAGTACAACTACAGGCGAGAAGCTCCATACACTGGTGGAACACTCTAGTTGCAGTGTTCAGTAGTGATGGGAAGTTTGTTGTGTCAGGAAGTGGCGACAAGACAATAAGGATTTGGAATGCGTTCACTTGACAGGAGCTGCAAAAATGGAGGAAATATCTGCTGATGTCATGTCACAGCATATTCAGTCCTGATGGGCAGTTTATTGTGTGTGTAAGTGAAAAGACGGTAAGGATCGGGAACACATCCACTGGCTTGGAGCTGTGCATCCTGGATGGACACATAAGTTCTTTCAACTCAGCAGCATTCAGTCCTGATGGGAAGTTTGTTGTGACTGCAAGCTGGGATAGTCAGTTCGGATATGGAATCCCACTACTCAGCAGGAACTGCACGTACTGGTTGGGCACACTGGTGGTGTTAACTGCGCAACGTTTAGTCCAGATGGTCAATTTGTTGTTTCTGGAGGTCATAACGATGCAGTCAGGATTTGGAATGCATTGACTGGTCAGCACCTCCACCAGCTGGATGACTTCCCATTCCCACAGTCAATTGAATTCGGCTAGTACGCTTTTTTGAGGGCAGTAATGGAGGAAGAAAACTCATCGGCCCCGCAACGGCACTGGAACTAGAAGAAAGTGCTGATCTGGTTGTTTCCTATATGGTTGGCCTGACAGACAATTTTTGTGCACGTAATTCATTTGGCCAGAAGCCTTACAATGGGCAGCCAATCCTGGAATCTGTTTTTCAGAATGGACAAAATTCAGAATCTCGAGGGGACCAGCAGCTCCTGTTGAAGCATTCTAATTTTCATTCTTGGTAGTGGTATTGCGTCAGCTCTGCAGAAAGTCTTTTGTTCGCTGATTGCACCTGGCGTGGCTTGAGGGCCCAACAGACGTCGGATCGACAGAGAGTGAACAGGCTTGTTTAGAGTGTGAGCCCTTTTCTTGTTAAGAGTGAAGTGCCCTTTGTTGCCAAAGTAGATGGAGACCCAGTGCTCTCAGAAAGATTGGTCTTGTTTAGAGTGCAGAACACCCTTTTCTTGTAAGAGCAAAGCGCCCTATATAACGAGGTATCAACCTGAGGTAAAGTTTGAAGAGCTTTGCAAGTCAAGGTACAGGGTATGGTGACTCAGAAAACAGTAATGGTTTTTGTTTGCTGTACTCGAGGGTAGAGAGGGAGCAGGCCTATGTGATTAGGATCTGGGATGATGCTTCTCTGGAGCTGTAAACAGTCTAGTCTGAGTGAGTGGAAGGAGTGAGTGGAAGGAGTGAATGAGGTGGAGATGTGTGTTTGTGGGTGGTCCTTCTCCCAACTTGGAGAGAAAGAGAAAAACTCTGTTATGAATTATTGATACATGATGATGATATACACACTGTAATAGTTGCTAGGCAAGCGTGACTGGCACAGGGTAAAAACCTCTCCTATATTATCTGCTTGAGCAGAGGAGGAGGAAAACTGTTGACACCAGGTTTCCGTTCCACTTAATACTCAGAGTATTTGTCATCAGCGCAAGCCAGCGCCCAGGTCTGCATTGGCGGTGGCTCGCTCTCCCATGGGCATCGTGAGAATGATAACTGACAGTCACAATAGGTTCGGGTCCGTCTTGTGCCTCTTGCTGCCAACCATTCAGTTCTGTCTAACAGGAGCTGCTGGGGCTCCTGCTTTTATACAGCAGGTGGTCTCAGGAATAAGACTTTGGTGATTTTAGCTCTGAGAGGTTGAGTTTAGACTTGGAAGTGTCAGGAGGCAGGCATGATGTCATTGTTGCATCAAGATGATTTGGCCAGAACTTCCATGGAGTTAGGTGTACAAAGATTTAAGAAAGGCTAAAAGAAGTGGGTAATATGTGTAAACTCTAACAGAAGCGCCCTGTATGAACGAGGGATCAATCTGTGTTAGAGGATGAAGAGCATTGCAGGTCGAGGTAGAGGGTGGCTCAGGTAACTGTAATGATTTAATTTGTTTCCAATCAAGGGTGATCAGGATCTGGGATGATGCTTGCATCACTCTCATTTGGCCAGAACTTCCATGGAGTAGTGTGTGCAAAGAAGTAAATCAGCTTCCCGTCAAGCTCTCATAATCATTTCTATCAAATTGCAATTGTTATTTTTTTTATATATTGTTTTTTGATGTAAAAGAGCAAGGCTGCCGTATTTTTGGGCAACATTTTGGCGGATGATTTGAAACAAAGCCACACCATTTCTTTATTAGCTTGCCATCCCAAGCAAGTTACAATCTGGAAACAAGTTTTCAACAGACAGGGCCAGAGACTGACAGCCAAGTTTCCTTAGAGAAGCTGCCTTTTTTTCTGTTTGTTTTGGTTGGTCTGTCCCTGTCCACAAACTTCGAATTCCCTTGGGATGGCAAGGGTTTTGGACTATTGCTGTAATGCACGCTTTGGGACAAGCTTTGTCTAGAAGAACAGGTGGGGAATTAATTTTCTGGAAATGCTGGCAGTGTCGTAAGTGCCGCGTGGGCAAGATACCGCAGCGAAGTCTGCAGAACAGTGTGCAATTCAAGCTTCAAACACTTTTCTTCGTGTTTCCATTCGCAGCAATATGTCGTGCGCTCCGATTACAAAGAGGATCAAGAGCAAAAGCGAAGAAGAAAAAAACAGATATAAAATGTAACTGAATATTCGCAGTTATACCAAACCCCACTCCCCCCAAAAACCGACGCAACTCCGACTCAGATTGTCATGCATCCAAACGAGCCACACACATCCCAAACAGGCGCGCCTGCATCGGTATTGACGTGATAAAAACAGCGCCTGGTGCAAGATCACCGCGAGTCGTCCTCGCCATCGTCGTCAGCTCCACCGTCCTCCTCGTTTTCCTCCTCCGCTTCCGCGTCATCCTCCGCCTCTGCATCATCATCCTCCGCATCCGCGTCCTCGTCGTCCTCCGCCGCCACCGCCGCCGCCACCGCCGCCGCCGCCTCAGCACCATCTTCCTCCTCCCTTGCCAGCTCGTCGTCGATAAGGTCCAGCTGCTCGTCGTCCAGTTCCATGAAGCCATCGGCGCCCGGGTGGCTGCGCGTCGGTCGCTTCGGCACGAAGCCGCGGCGCTTCTCCTCGCCGGGCTTCGCGGGGGTCTTCTTCTTCCCGCGGGTCGCCTTCGCCGGGGTCGCGTCTGCGGAAGTCGCCTCTTCTGCTGCGTTCTCTTCGGCTGCCTCGCCTTTGGCCGGCTTTGTCTTCTCGACAGCCTTTTTCCGCGCGGGGAGGACAGACAAAAAGGACGATTTCCAGTCGCGGGTGTCGAGGTACTTGGACATGATTTCAAAGACTAATTGATCAAAGAGGGGCTGTTTATGAGAAACTCGGAAGCTGCGCGGCTTTTTTCAGTTCATACCATGATTGATTGTCAAGACCTTGCGCGAGCTCATTTCGACGAAATCACCGATCGGCAGTCGCGCCGTGGCAATTCCAGCCTTTTCGGCACGGTCACGGCAAATATTCTTTTGCACGCGCAAAGTCAATGACGTGAGATTGATCACGCAGTGAGCTAACGAGGAAAAACAAGTTCAATACCTTGTGCCTGTTCTTGTCGACAATGCCGCCAATGACGTACACCTTTGACTCGTCGAGCGTGTCTGCGACCGTATCGCTGTCCGCGGTGAGGTACACAATGTCCGCTGGGGGCTGTACTTCCAGGAGGGGTTTCTCGCTAAACTCCATCTGTGCTCGATCGCATTACACGGTGTGTGAGGCAAAAAGAGGACTTTTCAGACAACGAATTCGAACGTGGATTGGAAGCAAACGAAACACTCCCGGCCCATAAGCCCCTCACCTTCCACGACCGGAACTCTGGCCACCGCTCCGACATGTGTTTTTCGAGCGCCCCCTTGAGTCCGCACGCCGAGAGAACTACCGGAACCGCCGCCTTTTTGTTTTCGCTGTAGCAGCGGGCGATCTGGGTGGCCGTGCTCGCGATTTCCTAATAGGAGCAACGTTATTTGGTGACTTGATCGAAGGTGATGAAGATGAAATCCGAACTGACATACCCCTTGGTGCATCAGGCCTTCAAAGTCGCAGTCAATGACAATGCGGATGCTGGAAGGCCGCTGGTCCTCGGGGCGGATACGCTTTACGGGCTGGAGGGTGCCTGTGGTGGTGTAAGGCGGGTCGGTGAACACAACAACACTGCAACAAATCGCTCGCATCGATGATCGAGCACCTGCCCAAAGAAAAACGAAAAAGAAATGCGCCCTCAAGTGCGCGTTTACCTTCCTCGAGCTTGCGCTTGCGATTGATTTTCGCCTGGGCCTTTTTGGCCTTGCGGTCCGCGCGGCGGCCCTCCCTGCCCTGCTCCCATTTCTCGTGCCTTTTGAGCTTCTTCAGCTGGTTCTTGGAGAGCGTCGTGGTCGCGGCTGCACCGGGAGCTGGTGCTGCAGCTGCAGCTTCCGCTTTGGCTGCTGATCCCGCCGCCTCGTCACCGGCGGCCGTTGCAACCTGCTGCTGCTGCTGCCCGTCGTGGTCGCCGTCGTGGTCGGCGTGGTCCATCGGCTGCGTTGTGGGCATGCGTCTGTGGTTTGGGTGAAGGTTGACACGGACGAATCCTACAAAAAGAAAGAAAGAAAGAGAGAAAGAGAAACACCAGACACAGACAGGTTTGAAGACAGAGAAAAATAAATAAAGAAAGAAAGAAAGCGCCAAAAGCCCACGTCATTCATCTTTGCCTCACAGAATTGCACACACTCACACACACACACACTGAAGAACCAGCCGAAGGGAGGAGGAGAACAAACGCAACGGTTTATTAGCGACTGCCTCCTGACCGCACACTCTTTTTTCTATCTGGGCAAGCATCTGGCGGCCGCGGAAAACGTGGTGGAAAGGAAAAAAAAAAAAAAACAAGCGTCGCGTCAGAGCCCACAACCGGTTCAACAGGCAACTAAAAAAATGGTGGATTACGTGTTAACAGGGGGGGGGGGGGGGGGGGGGGGTTCACATAGCATGCTTCGAGGCGGGGGATGCGGTAGAGATGTCCATTGTTCGGTCGAAAAAACAAAAAAAAAAAAAAAAAAAGAAAACAAAAGAGAGAAATCAAAGAGTATCACAAGCAAAACGCTAAGAAAGAACAGTAGCACCATCTCATTCTTGGTAACCTCCTCTAACCACCACCCAACCCCCACCACCTCACGCAAACACAGCCGAGTACACTCCGGCGCCAAACTGATTCGGCACCAGCAGCCACAGCCCGTTGGTCTGCTGCGCGAGGACCCACGCGTTCGAGTCGTACGAGTTGCTGTCGGGCCAGCCCTCGACTTTTTGGACCTTGACCGGGAAGCCGGAGGCGGCGGTGCTGAGCTGGATCACCGCGACGCGGGTCGGGTACTTTGGCGACGGCGAGGTCGTCGTCGCAGAGTACGTGGTGACGAGGAACCGGTCGTCCGGGGTCGCGTGCAGCGCGCCGACGTTGGTCACGGCGTCGGTGGAGGCGTTCAAGAAGATGTAGGAGGCCGTGACGAGCGGCTGGAAAGTGGCGGCGGGGGATGCCGCGGCGCCCGTGGCGGTGGAGGACAAAGAAAAGGAAGAGGAAGAGGAGGAGGAGGAGGAGGAAAGGCGAGTGACGGGGAGGACAAAGATGCGCGAGGGGAAGCGGATGTAGAGGCGGCTCTCTGCGAACGCGACGTTGCGGGAAATAAAGCTCCACGAGCCGCGATCAGGCCAGCTGCTGGCGGAGTAGGAGACGTAGCCGGCGGTGCTCGCCGCCTTGGCGTCGGCCGAGCGGCCGGTGACGGGCACGTAGTCGAAGAATTCCACGTAGAGGTCCCGCCCGACGCTGTAGACGAACGTCACGACGTTTGCGGTCGCCGCCAGCGACGCCGGGATGATGGTGTACTGGTTGATGGTCCCGTTCGCTTTCGGTTGCCACGCGTCGACGACAGTCGCCAACGCAGCGTCGAGAGAGATGTCGATCTGGATCAGACGGTTGGTCGAGTCGACGCTGAAGAGGGTGAGGTCCCCGCGGTACCCCGGCGGGACTGGCGCCACGGCAAATGTCGCGCTAGCCAAGCTGGCCGGGGGCTGCACAAAGACAGACTCCCGGAGCGAGTCCGAGAGATCGACCGAAATGTTGCAAAAGTAGAACCCCGCCGAGTTGGAAGCGGGCCAAATCAGTAAGTCTCCGGCGATGACGGTCTGAGTAGCGTACGGGTTGAAGTCGGGGCAGCTATTGATGGTCGATATCGCAAAGGCGGTGAACGAACTGACCGGCGATGGTGTTTTGTAAACGTCCACCCTCCGTAGTCGCGCTCCCAAAGTTGCGTTGGCAACCGTTTGGTAAACGAAGCGATTAGAAGTGTCAGATAGGACCGATGAGTACTGCTGACTCTGAAGTGAGAACGCGGGAACCGATGAAATATTCGCATTCGGTATTGTGCCGCTATCCGTCGTAGTGTTTGAGCTGGTCGGCGGCTTGTACAAAGCAATGGCGGCGAACAGAAAGGCGAGACTGGTGCCGCCGACCGCCAATAACAGTATGAGAGTGCTCCACAACCCCGACATTAGGACCCGCTGCGGATCTGCGTTCATTTGAGAGGGGGGGAAACCGGTTACAAGGCATTCGAACAGGGACACCGAGGGGAGGCGAAAGGAACTCCTTACGTAAGGACTTCATCTTTTCGGGTAGATCCGCGTAGCTGGATCGAATATAGACCTTATTGTACGGCGGCACGCCGATCCGAACACGACTAGCGTCTCCGTCCATGTACGAAACAACCCCCGCCCCACCGCGGCGGTGTGTGTGACGGCGGCCGCCTGAGCCGCCGCTCGTTTGCGTCACACGCACACCGTTGCCCTGGCGCCCCGGCTGCGGGCCGCTCTCGCCTCGCCGCCCCGCTCCTCCTCGTCCTTCAGCTTCCCCGCCTCTTGCCGCCGCGGCTCCCTGCCGCTGCGAAGACTGCGATCGCGACGACGGCGATGGAGACGACGACGACACCGCCGCGGGCGAGGACGAGGAGGGCGCAGCCGACGAGTCGGGAGATCGTCGGGGGAAGAGGCGCCCTGCGACGCCAGTGAGGCTGCTGCTGCTGCTGCTGCCGGTGTTGGTGCTGGTGCTGCTGCTACTGCGGCCGCCGCCGCCGCCGACACGGGGTCGCAGCAGCAGCCGCTGCTGGGGGGTCGGTGGTACCGGTGCTGGCGCTGGCGGTAGTGGTGGCTGCTGCTGTGGTGTAGGCATCGCGGGGATGGACGTGACCGCCGTCGGCGCCGTCGAGCCGGCGGCAGTGCTTGTCTCCATTAGCCTCGTGTCTGTCTGCCTGTCTCACACCCCTTGTCTCTCTCTGGCGTATTTTTTTTGGCAAAAACCTTTCGGGATTTGGGAAACTTTCATTGGCTGATGCAACGACAGACTCTCTGACAGACAGACAGAAAAATAGATTAACAGACATACAGGGAGACAGACAGACAGACCGACAGACAGACAGACAGACAGAGAGACAGTTAGACAGACAGACAGTCAGCCAGACAAACACTTTGGTTTCCAAACAAAACCACAAGACACAACTCACCACGGTGCTGCCCACACGAAAGTCACTTGCTTGCTTATAAAAAAAAGGGAAAAAAAAATAATACTGCGAGGACTCCCGTAGAGTGGCAACTTTATCATACAGGCCGGCCGCCCTCCGATTCGGGAGCCGGGCCCTCTCTTACTGTGCTTTGCATTGTCATTATCGCGTGTGGGGTTCTCATCAGTCGCAGTTCACCTATCGTACTCTTGATACTGATCCCCCTCCTCCCCGTCGTCCACCATCTCCACTTCCTCCTCATCCTCCTCTCCCTCCCCTTCCCGCTTCTCTTCTTCCTCCCCCCCCTCCGCCTCCTCGTCCCCACCTTCTCCCACGCCCCCATACCCGTCCCCATGCCCACCCCCCTGCCCTACCCGCCCATCCTCCTCCCACCCCTCCACCGCCACGGCCGCGTTCGCGCCGCTAGTCCTGGCCTCGGCGCGCTCCCACCAGTCCATGGTGACGGCGGCCAGGAACGCCGGCACGCAGCGGCGCTGCTGGATGTAGTACGTGCGCGGCGCGTCGAGCGCCGCCACCGCCTCGGGTGTGCCGCCGACGATTTCGAGTGTCCCAGAGTCGTTGGCGTTGCTGGTGAAGAGGAAGCACGCGTCCGTGGGGTCGGCAAAGGTCGACGACAGGCGCACGCGGTTGTCTTGGAAGACGACCTTATAGCCTAGGTGAGACGACGGAAAAGCGAAATGATGCGGTTCAGGGTGAAAAGTGAGCGAGCAGCCCATATTTTCAAGCGGATCAATGACACAGGCAAAATGGAAATAACCGTACCCAATAGTGAATTCACAGCCTCCTTCACCTCGGCCACTTTCGCCTGGCAGACCTGTCAAAGAAGAAGAACCCACGTGGGGCGCAGCAGCCAGTCAGACACGTTCTCCCTTTCGTTCCGAAAAGAAAACACCGCCCTCGGTCAATCTAAATGGAGTCACATGCTCCACCCTACCCCCCGTTCATCAAACGCTTGCCCAAAATCACCTCTTTCAGCCGCAAAATGTACGTATCCTTCTGCGTCACGACTTTGGACAGCCGCTCATTCTCCAGCTCGGCGACGCGAAGACTCTCTCTCGGGACCAGCTCCTTTTCGCCCCCGCCGTTGAGGGAAGCCACGCTGGACAGCGGACGTCCCGTCGTCGGCGCCGGCGCCCCCGCTGAAGCTGCAGCCGTCCCCGCCACGAGTTGATATTTGCTCAGTTCGTCACGGAGGCTTGCGTTCTCTGCGCGCAACGCGTCAAGCGTGGACTGCCGAATCGCCAGCTCGCGAGACTCGGGGTTGTCGGCTAATTGGAGTATCTTGTGAGACGAGGGAAGGGAAGTGGGCCCGGGGTTAAGAGGGACGCAATCGGAATTCCACACAACTAAGCAAACGGTGTGTGTTTACGCTACCCGAGTATTCAACGGATTCTGCTCGACCGCCGACTCCAGGGCGACAATCTGCTCGTTCAGGGCATTCACCTCTTTTTCCAACATGAGATTCTCCTTCTTCAACCGGTCGATTTCTATCAGCGTGAATATTGGAGGGTAGCGCCGTTCAGTTAGGTTTCACCAGAGCAAGGCAGAGAGGGCAGAATGAAGCAGCGAGTGTCAGGCCGGGAAGAACTGACCTTGCTCCGAAGCATGGATGCGCTGAAACAGTTCGGCCCCAAAGGGATTGGTAGAGCCCTCTGGTGCGACTGCCGCCGGCGATGCCGCCGCCGCCGCTGAGGAAGCTTGCGCCAATTCCGCCTCCAGCCTCTTTACGTGCGCCATTAACTCGGCTAGTCGAGCCTCCTGCTCTTCGATTCGACGGCTCTTTGCGGCATCGTAGTTGTTTGGTGACATTTGTTGCTCCTCGAGGTCAAAGCTTTTCTGTTACAGAGGAAAAGAGCGGATCGACAGTTTGTGAGAAGGAAATGTGGGATTTTCTCGTCTTGCTTTCTGTTGTACCAGTTGCTCTTGGAGGAACGAAACTTGACTTTGGGCCATGTCGCGGGACCTCTCGACCCTTTTGCACATGATTTGCGCTTGCTCGTACTTCTTCTCTAAGGAAGCGAGCGATGATCTAGCTTGCTGCACCTGGAATGAGGACAACAGTTGCAGCGAGAAAACGCATAATCGGTCGCCCAGTCGAAAAAAGAAAACCAGCAAAAAGGCTCACCTCCACTCCAAGGGCAAGGACCTGCGCCTCCAAGCCTCTCACTTTCGCCGCCTCGGCGCCAACCTTCTCCATGTACATCGCAACGTTTAGCCTCTCACTGGCCAACGCCTTGGATAGCTCGTACGGCGCGTCCATGCCCATTTCGTCTCCGTGCTTTGCCAGCCACGCTGTCCATCGACTCTTCTCCGCGCGGAGCGTCGCCGTCTCGTTCTCGGCCTGTGCGAGCTTGTGGCGCAGAACGTCGGCGTGCGCCAGTTGCGATTCGAGGAGTCGGTTTTCCTCGCGGAGGCGCTCGACGGTGTCGCGGCGCGCGCGGAGCTGCCGTACTTCGCGGGTGAGGGATTCATTTGCGGATTCGATGGTTGAGATGTAGGAGAGCTGGTCTGACGCATCCGAATTCCAAAAGTGTTAAAATTGCGGGGGGGTGGTCGGACAACGCATGTGAAACCTTGAAGTTGCTTCTTTATAGTGATCACGTCTTTCTCTGATGCGCCAGAGCGAACGCTCAGCATTTCCGCCTCCACGGCTGACAGAGTCGCTTCGAGCTCTTGTATTCTCAAAAAAGCGGATTGCTTGGCTTGCAGCTCGACTTCCCTCTGGAGGGCCAAAACATTTTTTCTAGTTATCAAACACGGTTGCTCTGTTCGCGGGGAACAAAAGAAGAAACCTACCAGCTCCAGCATTGCGGCAAGCTCTGCATTCAGCCGTTTAACGTCCGAGGAGGCAACTGAACTTTTGCGATCCGCATTCCTTTTCAAGTCCGATAACTTTTCCGTAAGCGCCGAGACTCGCTCCTTCAACTGAACGCTCTCCGCTAGAGAGGCCGCTTTTTGTGCGTCCTTTTCTCGCTACAAGCATCATTTCTGTCAGCAAGCGAAGCCTTCGATAGGAGCAGGATTTCACCTGAAGTCTGGTGAGGTCCGCTTCGAGCTGTTTGATGCGTTCGGCATTCTTCTTCTCGCGATCCAGCAGAAACAGTCGGTCTTTGTCCAGAGTCTGGAGGGAGAGAGCGGCTCAAATTGGAATGGCGGAATGGATGCTCTGCACTGAGAACACCAACCTCGACTCGGGTGCGATTCTCTTCGATGATCAACTCCGTTCGCTTCCGCACCTTTTCCAGCTCAATGTCTTTTTCGGTCGCCTTCGCGTTTGCCGACGTCAGCTCTCTAGTCAACGCCTTCACTTGCCGTCGTAGCTCGAGGACCTCAGGATCTACCGTGGAGGAGCGCAAAACGGAGTGGTGGTGTCAGATTGTGGAAAGCAAACTATTTCCTTTCCCCTCAATCGCGCGCAGCACCGGCATTGATGTCCTTCAGCGACGTCGACGGTTGTGTGATTCTGCGTCCTGGAGAGGAGCTTTGGGCCAGCTTGACCGCAGGCTGCGAATGTTGGGGTGATTTAGGCTTCACTTTCACTCTCTCCCTTGTCCAGAGAGACAATCGCAGAGCGGCTGACCTCTTTGGAAACACCAGCGCTGCTGCTTCCGCTAATGCTGCCGCCAGTGGGTCTGGCGGTGGCGGGGCCACTCGTCAGAGCCTCCTTTGCGTAGGCGTTGGCGGACTGCACGAAAGATTCAAAGGATCGGACAAAGTCATCCGAGGACTGGTGGGCAGCGCCGCCGGCCAGTTGTGGGGACGGCCCGGACAAGGTGCGGTACAGACGCGACAGCTTGGAGTGACGCGACGAGTCGGACGAGTCTTCGTGGGGCCGCTTCGACGGGAGTGGGATCGAGGAGGAATTGAAGGCCAGAGAGGAGGAGGAGGAGGAAGTGGGGAGCGAGGAGCGGGCGGTGGTGAATGTCGACGACGACAAGGACGATGTCAGCGAGGATCGGGTCGACGGCAGCGAGGACGATGATGACGACGAGGCGATCGCCGCGGGGGTGTTGTTGCGCCTCCCGGCCCCGTCCATCATTCCCTTTAGTCCAGAAGAGAGCGTCTGACAAGGCGAGACTGCTTTTCAACTTTGCGGTCTTTTCCTCGGGCAGCACATAATTGATAATAACATGTTGCGTGAATCGAAAAACTGGCAGGCAGGCAGGCAGGGAGGGGCATTGAACCGGCGCGGTTGGTGAGGCAGGGCGGGAAGGGAAGAAGGGAAGGGGAAAACAGACAGCCGAAATAGTTTTACATGGCGAAGAGACAGTGTAGATCCCCGAAAAGCGCGCATCTACGGCTACCAATATCACAGCCTCCTTTTGACTCCGACCCGACCCCCCCATCGTGCGGTTGGCTTAGCTTGGCGAGGAATCAAAGCGCCAAGCCAGCGCGCGCACTCCCAGATTCGCTGGGGGGGGTGATTAGCGTCGGCTGGGGGGAGGAGGGGGTGGCACAAATCACGCGCACACGCTCACACACGCACACACACGCGCACACACGCACACGACGGCGGCTCGGTGATCGGCGTTTCTTCAAATTTCATCCACGCAATCTGTCCCAGTATCTCTCTCTCTCTGTCTCTCTGTCTCGCTCGCAAACCAGAATTGGCGACGATGTCCTTCACGACGAGAGGCGCGACAACGGGTGGAGCAGCCGCAGCGAGCACCAACAAGAGCAACACCACCACCACCACCACCACCACCTCCACCACTACCACTACCTCCACGGACCCGCAGAACAACGACGCGCACCGTCACAACCAGTCGGCTTTGGGCCACCTGATCCTGCCTCAGTTATCGGCTGCTGCCTCTCCCCACTCGACCTCCTCCTCCTCCACCACCGCCGTGGGGTCAACTCAACCCCTCCCGCCCGCCGCCCACGATCTCACCCTCACCCGTATCCTCGCCCCGCCCGCCCCGCACCAACCCGAAGAGAAACTGTCAGGCGCGCACCCAGCTGCCCCACACTCAGAGCTTCGCGGCCACTTTGTCGACCAGCACGGACGCACCCTCCTCCTGCGCGGCGTCAACGTGTCGGGCGTCTCCAAGCTGCCCACCTCCCCCAACGGCTCGTCGCACGTCTCAGACCGCTTCTTTGACCACAAGAACGTCTCGTTCGTGGGTCGCCCGTTTGCGCTGGACGAGATCGATGAGCACCTCGAGAGACTGAGAGCCTGGGGGCTGACTTTTGTCCGGCTTATCGTGACCTGGGAGAGCTTGGGTGAGTGGAAGGGAGAGGATCTCTGAAAGGGGGGAATATGGATACGAAGCAGTTCCACGGAGCTAGCGCGATCGCCACCTGCAGTGGGATAGTCGGGGCAAAGAGGCAAATCCCGCGTGATCACCCGCCGATCAATGGGTTGCACTCGTTTTCTAGAAATCCTTCCGCTGCGCCGTCCCCCGTCATGCCCCACTCCAGTCAAGCTTCTCTCTCGATCGTCATCTACTCATCAATCAATGAATACTCCTTTTTTTCACTCTAGAGCACGCTGGCCCCGGTATCTACGATGAAGAGTACATTTCGTACCTGCGCGTCGTGGTCGATCGCATCCATGATCACGGCCTGAAATGTTTTATTGGTTCGTACATTTGATTGGCGCCCGCTGATCATTGAGCGAACCGACCGATCTGCTCACCCCGCCTAAACACATCGCTGAACAACTCAACAGATCCTCACCAGGATACGTGGAGTCGCTTCTCTGGCGGTTCTGGCGCTCCCGGTTGGACGTTCACCGTCGCCGGCCTCGACCTCACCGCCTTCGACGCGGTGAACGCGGCGCACGTGCACAACACTGTCGAGGACAAGCACACCCCGCACATGCACTGGCCGACAAACTACGCCAAGCTGGCGTGCGCAACCATGTTCACGCTTTTTTTTGCCGGCCACGTGTTTGCCCCGAACGCGACCGTGCCCCTGCGCCTGCCGGTGGACAAAAGCGCGCCGGCTTCGTCCGCAAAGCCCGTTGAAGAGGTCCACCTCTCCGAGTTCCTTCAGCGCCATTTTGTTGCAGCGTTTGCCCACCTCGCCGAGCGGCTGAAGGGGTCCCCTGCCCTGGTCGGATTCGACACCATGAACGAACCTCACTACGGCTACATTGGCTTGCCTGACCTCACAAAGTGGGACGACCGTGCCTACCTCCACTTTGGTGCGTTCCCGAGCGCGGTTCAGTCCATGGCGCTGGGTAATGGAATGGCAGTGGTGAGTTCAACTCCCGATTTTTTCATTTTTTTTCTGAGTTACGTGTATGTGCCATTCTTCGGTCATGTGGCGAGTCCCATTTTCACTTCCAACATCAATACTAACGCAAGCTATGGACAAACCACTTTTAGGATGTTGACTTTTGGGTCAAGGCCTCTTTACTTCCAACGAAAAAAGCTGGCACTCGGCTTCTCAACAAGGAGCATCGCAGCGCCTGGCTTGACGGGAAAGAGTGCATCTGGTGCGAATCGTTTTAGAATGCAGACTTTATGACATTCAAATGGATCAAAGCTGACTTCTCCTCGCCATTCGTTCGCCAAAATCTTTGACTCAGGAAACGCCACGGGGTCTGGGACGTTGACCCGAGCACGGGCCTTCCGCGGGTCCTGCGCCCCTCGTACTTCCAGACAAACCCGTCGACTGGACAGCGCGTCGACTTTATCCCTGACTTTTACCTCCCGTTTGTGCGCCGCTACGCTGACGCGATTCAGGAAGTCGACCCCAGCTTGTTAATTTTTGTCGAGCCTGTGCCAAACGAAGACTTGCCGCGGCTCGTGGAGGAAGCGGACCAGAAGCGAGTGGGATGGATTGCTGCGCCGCATTGGTACGACTTGCATGGGCTTGTTTCCAAGGTAAAGAGTCAAAGACGAGACCAAAGGGAACGGAGGGGAATGAGCTGAGGGGATCTGCAGCGTGACACCACCCGCTCACAAACTATTTCGTGGATTCCGTTCTCACCCGCAGAATTTCGGAATCAATGCGTTCGGGCGCATAACATTCGACGTACAAAGCCTCGCTAAGGTGAGCAAATATGTTTTAGTTGACCTGGATCTGGGAAACGAAAGTGACTGTTGGGACATCAAACTGACAAGCCACTCTGGGGCAAACCCAATCAATCAATTTCCTTATCTTCTTTTGCGCAGCGCCGAAAATGGATCTTCCAGAACATCTACTTTGGGAACGACGGGGCGCGGCGCAACTATACCGCTCAGCTGAAGGAGATAGTTTCAATGAGCGTGCGCAACATGGGCAACCGGCCGATCGTGGTCGGCGAGGTCGGCATCCCAATGGACATTGACGGAAAGCGGGCGTACGCGTCCGGGGACTACCGCGAGCAGACTGATTTCCTTGACGCGGTCATGTCCGGTATCGAGGAGAACCTGGTCAGCTTCACGCTGTGGAACTACAACCCGCGCAACGACAACGTCCACGGAGACCACTGGAACGGCGAGGACTTTAGCATCTACTCGCCAAAGCCGTCAAGGCCCGGAACTCCGTCGTTAGGGCGGCAGCAGCGCGGCGGTGCGGTCGGGGGCTCGGCGGCGGGGTCGCGGCCGGGGAGCAGGGCGCGCTCCCGCGCGCCGTCAGCCATGTCGCTGGCGGCGCAACAGGGGGCGTCGTCGGCGGCGGTGGCCGCTGGCGCTGGAGCTGGCGGCGTCGCCGCGGCGGCGGCGGACGCGAGCGAGTCCGGGCCTGAGTATTACTCGGACTCTGGCAGCGACGTTGTGATTGTGTCGTCGCCGTCGACATCGCCGCGGCGCAAGGCGGCGGCGGCGGCAGCACAGAAGCCTTCGCCTGCGCCCGCGGCACCGCCGGCGGGGGCGGGGTCGGGGTCCTCGACTACGACTGCTGCGGCCGCGGCTGCGGCGCGGTCCAAGCTAGTGGACGACATCACAGCCAGCCTGCTCGCGGGGTCCGCGTCGCCGCCGCCGGCGCGGGCGAAGCAGCTTCCGGGCGCCGCGGCGCCCGACGGCGACGACGCGCCGTACGACCTGTACCTGTTCGAGGGCCACCCTGACCACGCGCACCACGAGGGCGGCCGCGCGCTGCCGGCGCTGCTGCGACCGCACGCGTGCAAGGTCGCCGGCGTGCCGACCCGCGCGCGGTTCGATCGCGCGACGCGCGTGTACGAGCTCGAGTTTGTGTCGCCGGCGGCTGCCGCCGCCGCCTCGGCGCCGTTGTCGCTCGCGGAAACGCTGCGGGGGGGGCCGGGGCGGGGACGCGGTGGCGCTGGTGACCGAGGTATTTGTGCCGAGCTTCCACTACGCGGCGGCCACGGCGGCTGAGGGGGAGGAGGGCGGCCCGGGGGGGCCCGTGCTGGACGTGCAGGTGTCGGACGGCGAGTGGGTTTACGTTGCGGAGCTGCAGAGCCTGTTTTGGGCGCGTGACCCAGCGTTCCGCGGCGCCGGTGGGTCCGCGCGGCACTGGCTGCGGATCGCGCCGGGCCCCGGAGCGCGACCGGCCGCGGCGGAGGATGCGACACCGTCGACGCCCGCGGCGTCGACGGTGTCCGTGGCGGTTGCTAGCATTGCCGTGCTCGGGGTCGCGGTCGCGTTGCGTTGGATGATGGCGGGTGCCTAAGGGGGGGCGGGGGTTTCTGATACTACTTATCTTTGTTGTTTGGTCTCTCTCTCTCTCTCTCTCTCTCTCTCTCTGTGTGTGTGTGTGTGTGTGTGTGTGTGTTGCTCTGTGGCTTTTCTCATCCCCTCTGTGAGTTTGTGATGAGTCGCGGGTAGCGTTTTTCTCCTTTCTTCTCCTTTCCTTCCCCTCGTACTATTTTTTTTTTTTTTTTTTTGTTTCCTCCAAAGTCGGTTGCTTTCGCGGTTTCTCCCCTTTCCCTCATCTACAAAATCCGTTTTACGCTCCAAAGAAAAGAGAGGTTTACGTGTCGGCTCGTATTAAAAATGCTGAAAGGGGTCAAAAAAAAAAAGAGCGCGAGATGTGGTCCTTGTTCTGACGCCACTGAAACTATAAAAAAAAAAAGTACGCGCGCCGATTCATCCTGGCCACCGTTCGTACAGCAAACGAGAGGACCTCACTTCGCTGGATGGGACGATTTCATCGAAGTAGTTTCGACACGGAAAAGGGATAAAAAGAAGGTGCCTTGTTGCGTTCCGCGCTGAATCGCGTGAATTCCAATATAAAAAAAACATTATCGACGCCCAATCCTCCATAAATAGTGCCAACTTTCACCCATACGCACACAAACACACCCACACACCCACACACGCACATATCCCGTTTCCCTCCCCATTCCCCGCCCTCTTGTTGAATACGGGATGCCGCTGCAGCGCTCGCTCACGAGATGTCAACTTTTTGAAAGACTCCACACGTGAGGATGACGATGCCGGCGGAGAAGGGCAACGGCGGGGGCATCATGCAGCGGCCGCTCTCGTCGACGATGGAGGTGGTGACGACCGAGAGGAGCTGGCCGGCGACGGAGCCGCAGGGGTCGAGGTCGCCATAGTTCTGCACAAGGTGTGTGTGTGTGTGTGTGTGTGTGTGTGAAGGTCAACTCAGTAACGGTATTTTTGGGTTTCGAGGGGGGGGTGGAATACGGGAGGGGGAAAAGGGGCTTCAACTCACAAAGGTGTCGATGGTCAAGCACAACCCGGTGCGGCGGTGGACCCACCTGCCGCCGTCGTCGACGGCGAACAGCTGGCCGCTCGGGTCGCCGTCGGTGGCGGCGGCATCGTCGCAATCCACCTGGATGGTGGTGTTCCCTTTGGCGCTCTTGCTGGAGCAGCCCGTGACCTCGCCGTCCGAGTTAAGGATGAAGAGGCGGAAGGGCGGCTGCGCGTTGCCGTTCTTACTGAGCGAGACGATCGCGGGCGGTAAGGCGGGCGAGCCGCCGCCGCCGTCGGGGCTGATGCCGTTGATGCCGCTCGAGGGCAGAGACGTTGGGGTGGTGGTGGTGGTGGAGGAGGAGGTCGAAGAGGAGGAGGATGCGGAGGTTGAGGAGGGACTGGAGGAGGTGGGTGACGAGGATGGTGGCGGGGAAGATGGTGAGGATGAGAGGGCGGAAGTCGGGGAGCCGGACAGAGATGATTGAGTCGAGGGCGAGGACAGAGAGGAGGCAGTGTCGGCCGTGGCGGCAGGATCGGTGGGCTGTCGGTTAGCCGCGGTGGCGGCAGTCGAGGGTGAGGGTGGTGGGTCACCAACCGTGGAAGTAGAGGAATTCAGCGCGGCAGAGGATGCACGGGGGGCAGGCGGGTCGGGGTTCGTGATGCCGGGGGAGTCGGAATTGGATGAAGAGGACCGCGCCTTCAGGGCCAAGTACGCGGCGGTGACGGACGCTGCCGCGAGAACAAGGATGGCGGCGACGAGTATCAGTAGCACGGCACCTGCGTGGTGTTATCGCGATAGCGAATTGATTTAGTTTTCCGAGGTAAATGAAGGCGCGGCACAACCCAATCCCAGCGGTTTCCCTTCTTCGCACGACTCACGCTTCCGCCGTCGCTGACCAGGACGCCAGGCTTCGCCCTTGGCGCCGTCCTTTCCCGGCGTCGCCGCAAACTTGCCGGCCTCATCCGCGTTGGGAGGAAACGTCAGATCGCCCGCGCTGTCAGCCGGGTCGTCCTGCTTCCACGGCGCGCCGTCACGGCTGCTGGCGCTGGAGGGGAACGAAAAAAACGAAGCGTCCAACACAACAGCTGCGGCAATCCGAGTCGCGGCCCGCGCGGCATTGGAGGCATTGAACGCATCGGCATTGGCTGCGGCTGCGGCCGCCGCTGCGGTCTCCGCGGCAGCAAGCTTGGCCTTCTCTGCCCCTATAGGAGGAGAAGCGAGGCGAGGGGGGCGATCGCTCCCGCCGTGGCACCCTTCGCCTTCTGGAGTCGCTTCTGCTGTTGAAGGTCGTGCATAATCGTGGGGAAGGGGACGCTTTTGTTGGGGTGAGGCACTGACGTTCGGCCGTTGGTGTCGTTCGGTTTCGGCCGCCGCAGTGGCGGATGATGATGCGGGTTGCCCGCGGGTATAGGCGGGTGGGATTTCCACGCTTTCAGGTTCAATCGCCCCCACCGGATCATCGCCAAGATCGAGCCGCCGCTGTTGCTGCTTCGAGGGGTTCTTTTTGCCTGAAGCTTGGGCGACACGCTCGGCGACGAAGGGCAAGGCCCATGCAGTTTTCTCGGCAGTGGCAGACGGGCCTTGCTCCGAGCTTGGCGGCGGGCGACCGTGGACGTCCTGCGCAAACACACGGCGCTCGAACTGGATGAGAGTATCGTCTCCGTCGCTCCCATCCTCGCTACCACTACTGTCGGCGGCACGACTGCGGCCTGGGTGCAGGCCGTGATCGTCCCCGTCGCCTCCGTCGCCGTCGCCGCCCTCGTCGTCCGTTTGCGTCGCCGGCGTCGCCCTTGCCGGCCGCGCCTTCTTGGTTCTCATTGGTGTCGTCTGTCTCCTTAATTGTGAAGACTCGATCCACCTGTCAAATTTTTGTCTTCCTCGTTGTAGTTTTGTTTTTCCATTTCCTGATTTGCAATTCACAGAAAAAGGAAATAAATTTTTTTGCTTGGTGTTTCGTTCTCTCTCTCTCTCTCTCTCTCCCTCGTTCTCTTCTGCGTGCCGCCATGATTCCTGAATGGAAATTTTTTTTCCCCACGAGTGTGCAAAAACGAAGACAAAAAAACAAAAAAAAAAAAAAAAATTCGGTCAGAAATTACTTGATTGATTGATGCTTTCATCAAGCTTTGTGGGGTCAGTCAGCGAGTCCGATTATTAATTTTCATGATTTTTGTCTCCCGCCCGCACGACGAGGGAAGAATCACAGGAAGTAAAGAGCCGGTCAGCCCAGCCCTTTGAGCGATACAAAGCACAATGCTGCCACCTGGCGAGACGTTTAGTCAGAGTGGGAAAGTCAGTGGTTCTTCCACGCAGCAGACAGCCCAAAAAAAAGCAAACATTCGTGCTACAATATGACATCAAAAAATATGCTCATTGAAAGCGATTCAGATTTGCTTTCGATGTTGCCCGCCCGCCCACTCCCCCTGCCCACTTCCCCCCATTCTCAAAACTCAACGACAAACAGCGACGCCCCGCCGCCGCCACTCCTCACCGTCTCAGTCTCGACCACTCCCCACACCCCGCTCGCTCCCCCATTCAGCCCCAGCACCGGCCAGTCCGCGACGGCGTCACCGTCGCCCGCCCCCATCGGCCACTCGTCCGCGCGGCGCGGCGCGACAGCCTCCGCGGCGTCCGCGGCGGCGGTATCGAGTTGCAGCAGCGCCATCGTCGCGGGCCCGTCCGCGGCCACGCGGAACTGCACGGCGAGGACGCGGGCGTCGGGCGAGCCGCGAAGGCAGCCGACCTCGGGCGGGGTCGACGGAAACGAGGAGGACGACGACGACGACGACGACAAGGGCTCCTCGCCCGGGAGCGCGGCGCGGTGGACGGCGGGGTCGGTCAGCGGGACGGCGGCGGCGGCGACGGAGGGGTCGGTTTGGGAGAGGAGGACGGCGGCGAGGCCGCGGGCTTTCGGGTGGCGGACGAGGAGGAAGGGCGGGGCGAGGACCGCGGGCGGGCACGGCGACGACGACGACGACGACGACGACGACGACACCGTGGCGGCGGAGGAGGAGGCGGCCGCGGCGGCGGGGAACGAGGCGTACGAGGGGTAGGCGGGCCATGGCGCCGGGGCGGCGGTGGTCGTGTGCGGGCGGCCGGTTCGCGGGACGAACTGGAAGGTGTCGAGGGCGACGGCGGCGGCGGCGGACCACGTTGCGACGGTGACGAGGTTGGCGGTGGCGGCGTCGGCGGAGGCTGGGAGGGGCAGGATTGGTGCGATGCGGAGCGTGTCGGGGGATGCGGAGGCCGCCTCTGCCGACGCAGTGGAGAGGTTGAATGCGTCGACAAGGGTGGCGGTCGTGGGCGTGACCAGGTACTGCATGAGGGCGAGCGCGGGTGCCGCGGACGCGACAAACACGGTAAGGTTTGCGCCACCGGCTTCGGCGGGCTGCACTGCAATGAGCGGGCTGCCGCGCTCGAGGCGTGGCAGCGGGACGGTGAGTGTCGTGCGCGTCGACCCCGCCGTTGTGTCTGTGACCGCAGTGGCCGAGATGTTGCACAGCTGCAAGGCGGTTCCGTTCGCCAGCCAGACGAGCATGTCGCCGACAACGACCTGGTAAGGGGCGAATGGGCAGCCGCGGATCACTGTGGCCGGAAAGCGCGTGCTCGGTCCGACCGGCGAGGACAGGGCGGTCAAGTCCACCTGCCGCAGCGTCAGGTTGCTCGTGCCGGTCTCCGCGAGGAACTGGTACAGGTGGCGTCCCGTTGTGTCCAACTGAAAGCTGGTAAAGGTCTCCTGCAGGGAATCGTAATCAAACTCGGTTATTGGATAAAGGGGTATAGTCGGTCGCGGTGGTCGAAAAAGCGAAATGAGGGCAGCAAACGCTCCGGAGACGGCTGCAATAACGGCGAAAATGATAGCAGACGTGAACCATCCAGATAAATACCAGGGTTGAGAATCTGCCCGCACGAAAACAAAACAAAATTGTTAGACGGCTCATATCCAAAACTCGATAGAGCCGATCAAGGGACAGACACTTTTCAAGAAAGAGCCGAGTACTAACGTGCATCGCGCAGTCTCTTTGGCAAGCCCGACGAGGTCATTCGCACAAACCTGCGGTTTGCAGGATCTTTGCCGACGCGGACGTCGATCACGTCCTCGTCGCGAACGTCAGGGAATGCAGCAAAGAACGCCCAACCCGCGCGCCAACCGGGCCGAGGCTCGCCCGGCGACGATCGATCGTCTTCCGCCTCCTCCTCCTCAGCCTCAGCCTCCACCGCCGAGTGCTGCTGCCCTTCCTGCTGCGGCGCCCGTTCCGGCGACAACGACGGCGGCAGGGGCTGCGGAGTGGTGGCGGCGGCTGCCGCGGATCCCCGGTCGCTGTGGCGGCGGACAAGGGTGCCTCTGACACCTTCAGGTTGGTGTGCGCAGCCAGGGCCGCCACCACCTTGTGTGTCCCCGCGGACGCGGGGTCGGTCCGGTGCTGCGGATGGCGCGATCAGGAGCGCGAGCAGGCGGCGCGCACTGCGGGTCGCGTCGGTCGCGGCTGTGGTGGGTGTAAAATGTCCGTCGCGCGATTGCGGGTGGGTTGGTGTTGGCGCGGACGGATCGCGTTCCGCGGTCGCGACGGAGGTGGTCGCGACGGAAGTGGTGGCGGCGTTCATCGGGTTGGAGGAGTGGGAGGCGGAGAGACGAGCAGGGGGCAGCAGGTAATGTGCTGTGATCGCTCTTGGGAGAGGAGAGATGGAGCTTGGAAGGGATCCATCATCGGCTGCCATGACTCGTTACCTGCGCGTCCCTCGCGCCCTGTTGTTCCAACCCGCACTCTCGCTTCGGATCAACGGCCGCGCGGAGAGGAAGGCGGGAGAGGGTCTCCAGGCGAAGGGACGATGTGTGCCGAAGGAGCTGGAGAAGTAGAGGGGTGCACGGATTGCGGCACTCCTGCCGGTTAAGACAGGCAGATATGAGATAGAGAGTGAGAGAGAGATAGAGAGAAAGATAGATAGATAGAGAGCGAGAGAGAGAGAGAGAGAGAGAGAGAGAGAGAGAGAGAGAGAGAGAGAGAGAGAGAGAGAGAGACGAAAGACTTGGCGTCCTCCCACATGACCGGCGCCAGACACGCTCGCGCTTTCGGGTCAGTCTCTCTCTCATCGCGATATACAATTTAGCAGCTTGTCTGGCTGTCTGTCTGTGAGATCAGTCTCCAGCTTGGCTTCGAAGACACACAAACCCGCGAAAAAAAATTTCCTCCCTTTTTGCTGTTTTCGTATGTTTGAAAATATTTCCTTTTTTGAACGAACATTGATCCGAGACGCTGCAAGCCGGATTGCCGAAAAAAGATAGTAAAGAACGACCACCCCCTGGGTGAGAGAGGATGCCAAACCCCATGCCCACCAGCACTTCTTTTACAACTTTGCGCGCATATGCAAACAACCTGCAGATATCCATCTAGAACGACAAACTCTGCCAGTTCTTGGTGACTAAAGGAAGCAATAAGCGAGCGCTTCTGCACCAAAGGGCAGGTTGCTGCTGCTTTTTATTTGAAGGGCTGGAGACTTCTGAGTCAGACCGCGCTTCCACGAGCTGGAACAGGAGGTAAGCAACTCCCTCTGCATCCGCCGAAAATGAATGAAAACTTAGGCAGGTGTGGGGTATGGCCTGTCAGGCAACCCATCCCTATGCAGTTCCGCAGTCTCTGTCAATCACCAAAAAAAGAAAAAAATATGTTGGGAAGTTTTTGCAAATAAAATCCCAAGATCTTATCACTTGACGTATGGTACCCAAACCGATATAAACAAGACAGAGAGGATGTTGTCTGTCTTCTTTTGTTCAATTTTCAATCTTCCTGTGCACCAGTGGAGAAAATGTTTTGTGCACCCAAAAAGTTTTTTTCGTCAGTGCCAAGGTATTTTGGCCAAGGTATGGCCTCCACTGTAATAAAATGGCCACTAGATGTTTTCAAGAAATACGAAAAAAATTTGACTTACTGTACTAGCGAACCTTCTTGAGTATCGCACATAAGGTGCTAGGAATAGTTCAGAATAGTTCAGGCTCACCAAGCTCGTACTCTACTTGACACGGATTACGTATTACATCACATACAGTGGCTCACAAATTTGTGCCAACGTTTTTGCCACAATGACAGTCTCTGCTCAAACACACTCAATGATTGCAGTACAGACACGAAACCTAGCTGCTTGAGTGCCATAGCCGTACTGTACATATTGTCCAAGAGGCAGAGTTGAACGTGCGACCACTCCATTGGCACAATTTTGTGCGTTGATGTGAAAAACTTTTATTCAGTAATCTGTGTTCCCTGCCTTTGCTGCAATGACTGCTGCAATCCTCCAAGACATACTTTCAACCAAATTTTTGCACATTTTGGCCGGAAAATTCCTCCATTCCTTCCAGATTCGTTCGCAAAGCTCCAAGTTTGACTTTGGTGCAGTTTCATAGGAATTGAGCCTCTCCTTCAAGATAGTCCAAGTGTGCTCAATTGGATTGATGTCAGGAGACTGAGAGGGGCATTGCATAGCACAAAATCCATTGCTGTTGGGCCATTCTTTGGTGCATTTGGAAGTATGCTTTGGGTCGTTGTCCTGCTGGAATATAACATCCTGCACTTTGAGTCTGCGTTATTCGAGACTAGGGATGAGATTGTTCTCCAAAATCATTACATATTGCTCAGAGCTCATTGTGCCTTCCACTAAAGCGAACTGTAAGACACCAAACTACGTAATGGCACCCCAAACCATTTGAGATCCGCCACCAAACTTTTTCATCAGTTGAATGTGATGATCTTGAAGTGGATATCCAGGAATTCTACAAGCATACGTCATACTGTCTGATCCCTCCATATTGATCTTTGACTTGTCTGACCAAATGACGCACTTAAGTCCTCAACTGTCCAGTTTTGATATTGAAGGCCAAACTTGAGCCAAACGTTTTTGTGTTTTGTTGTCAGGGCCGGCCGTTTCTTCTTCTGTAAACCTTTGAGACTGACCTCTTGGGGCGAGTGCCTGACTGTCTCAGGTGAGACAGTCTCCCCAGTGTCTTGTTCATGCGTCTGGGCCAGTTGCGCTGCGGTTTTAGCTTCTCCAGATGTGATTTGTTGAACGAATCAATGTTTTTGCGGGGAGGAGAGCTTCCTTGGACGTCCAGGCGGTATGTTTTCAATGTCCGGACGCTCCACTGCCAGTACGCATTCCCACCTGCACATTGGCAGCAATTTTGTAACCTGAGTGGCCTTGGTCAAGGAGATTTAAGATTTTTTTTTTTTTAAGTGGGATGGGTTTCATGAATTTTTCCAGAGCTGGATGAGTCCAACAGGGCGGGGGTTCATGCCAACAAACTCTCCTTTATATACCTGCTCGAACGGCGGAGAAGGTTTGGTGGAAAATTTAGAAAATTGGATATCACCAACTGGATGAACATGTTTCCGATGCAAACCCTCAAAATTGTGCCAATGGATCGAGATCATTCGAATGCCTCAATCTTCCTCTGCTGAGGGCGTGCCGCTTCCCCACGTCGGTAACACATTTTCACACTATTACACAGCAAGCACACTGAATTTTGGGAAGAAACCTTTGCTTGTTCACTCAGGAGGCGGTTGGACAGTCAAACAAAAAAAAAAAAAATTGGCACAGTTTTGTGAGCCACTGTATCTTAGTGCACAGTCTGTGACCATATCTGGAGGAGCAATCGGATCGTTCCTACAATTTTTTCCAAAATTTTTCACTGCATATGTGGACTTAAATTTTGGTCTGCTAGCCAAGGTTACCACTCTGATCGAAGTATCTATACAGGTGGAATGAAGCACGTTGCCCAGTCGCTCATAGAGCAGGCGAAGATGTAATAAATAAGGACCTGTCCAAGTGATCAGATGGATGTTGTGAGATTGGTGGAGAGATTCCACATTACTTTTTTGACCATGCTGTTAGGTACTCTTCGCTGTGTGAGTCGAAATATTAAGTCTCAGCTGCAGTTCTCCCCGCTTGTTGCTCTAGCCTCTAGCTCGATTGGATACAAAGATCTCGTAACTTGCGTTTTCTTCCGTGGAGCCTGTCGCGACGGCTTGGGCAGAAGATGTACAAAGAACCTGTAAAAAAGATAGAATGATGTTATATTATCTATCAAATCCCATCGTTTAGCACTGCTCTGCTCAAATCCAACCAGCAGCTGCCCAAAGAATTTAGGTCATATCGTGTCCCCTTGTTAAAAAAAGTGACTTCACACATTATGAAAGCTGACAGAAACCAGAAGCAGATGCCAAACATGCCGACAAAATAAATGTCACTTTCAAATCCCCTGCTCGCTATATGTCCTTTTATTTTTGTTCTCTTGTAACCCCAAACCCGCAGCGAGAGAGAACAGACAAACAGCCTGTCTGTGAACCAGCCCTGATAGCTTCCATGCTCACTCACGTGGAGGACGCGGCGGCCGACTTGAACCAGAAGAATCTCGCCAGGTCAGTCGGGTGGCAGTCGGTCTTTTTTTTTTTTTTTTTTTTTTAAGAAGGGGTGCCAAACCGAACGCGCGGAGAGTGAGTGAGTGAGAGAGAGAGAGAGAGAGAGAGAGAGAGAGAGAGAGAGAGAGAGAGAGAGAGAGAGAGAGAGAGAGAGAGAGAGAGAGAGAGAGAGAGAGAGAGAGAGCCAATAGTGGGAGGGAAGAGTAGATAGTGCCCGAGTTTTTCGTAGCGGGGGAAGTGAAGCGCAAGATTGGCCCAACGTTTGTCAGCGACCGGACCCAACAACACGCAAAGACACGCACAACAGTCAAGACATACCTCGTTGACTCTCGCCTTCTCCCAATCTGGCCACCAGCACTGCCTCTTGCCCGTCTCAAACATGCAGCTTGGCGCCATCCACCCCTCCACCACAACGTCGTAGGTCCCGCCGCCGCCGCCAGTCGTCGCGTTCAGCGAGTAAAACAGGTCCGCCACGGCGTCGGCGCAGCTCCAGGCTCGCAGCACGCGGTCGTTCGGCTTGGTTCCGACGCACAGGCCCGTCTCCCTGTTGATCACCTTGTACACGTGGCCCTGCGCCGAGCCCAGCAGCGAAAAGCGGTGGTTGGTCGGGAGGACGAACGCGAGCGAGTTGACGAACGTGACCGCCGTGCCTGCCGTCGCCGAGTCGGGCAGGTACAGCAGCTTGGGCGGGTAGGTCGGCTGCGCTGATATGGTGAGGTTGTTGGGGAAGAGGAATGTGGAGGGAACGACCGACATTGCGGGATAAGCGTGTTTGTGTGTGTGTTGTGTGTGTGTGTGTGTGTGTGTGTGTGTGTGTGTGTGTGTGTGTGTGTGTGTGTGTGTGCGTATGTGTGTCTGTGGATGGGAGAGGTTCGCAGAGGAAGGGGGAGGGGGGATTGTGGGGTGCGGGTGTGAGTATGCTTGTTTGCGGAGTGAATGAATGAATCCAGCACGTTTTCATTGAAACGTCCCAGAATTGTCCATGGCCGAAACCACAAAACAAAAAAACAAAAAAAAAAAGAAAAAAAGAAAAAAAGAAAAGAAACGTAGCCGTCCGAACATGTCCGAAAGCTAATAATATATTGTGGTTTTGGCGGGGGTACCCGCATGGACTTTCTGCTTTTGTGAAGAGACGGGGAAAGACGTGAAAAGGACGAAATAAGAGACGGTGCTGTGCGGAAAGGCGAAGATCGTCCGCCCCAAAGTCTCGTTCGGTACGATCCTCCACCAATACTCCAGGAAAACAACCCAAACGGTAAGCCTTGACGAGGGTTCCTTTTTTTTTCAATGTAACGGCGTCGTCGGTGTTCTTTCTTCGACGCATTCAACGTCGCTTGCGACAAGCAGAGACTCTGCGCTGGTCTCGAGCTCTTTGCCGTCTTGTCCCAAGTCTGCCCCTTTGGGCAGCTCCGCCTCGTCGTCCTCAGCGACTTGCCGCCACCCAGAGTCGGCCTCTTGCACGACGGTCTTTGCGCCGTTGACCTCCAAAGATTCGTCCAGTGCATGCTCGCCGCCAGAGCGATTTGCGGCGTTGGCGGCCTCATCTTCTTCGATCAGGAGCTCCTCGGCCTCTTCGTCATCTGCCACTTCCAGAGCGTTTTCGCCAGTCTCGGGGCGATCCTCCATCTCAGCCGGGCGGCCGCCATATCCCCCCGAAGGTGTCCCACCGACGTCGTCGACGTCCTCGTCGGGCACGAGCCGCTCAACGCCGTCACCGTCGCCGCCCTCCCCCGCGGCCACCTCCATCGGCACGCCCGCGATCCCGGCCCACCGATCGCGACACTTTAAGCACGCGAGGGGGAACACGCCCTCCTCGCCGGTGCCGAGGACCTTGCCGTCGCACCAGCCGTCCTCATACACGCGGTACACCAGCACGCGCTCGCCCGGCGACAGCGCCAGCTCGTCGAACCTCTGCGGGAGCCACGGGTCCACCACCTCCTGCGGCGCGTCCAGCCCGGCGCCCTCCCCGTCGTCGTCGTCACCGTCGCCCCCACCCAGCGCCCCGCCGCCGCCCGCGCCGCCGTTCCCCCCGCCGGCGCCGACTCCGCCAACAGGCGACATCAGCACGCTCGCCCGCCGCGCCTCGTCGTCCGGCACCGTCGACAACGACGACAACGAGCTCGCGCTCGACTCGCCGCCCTCCCCCTCCCCGCCCCCTCCCCACCCTCCCCATCGTCCCAACCCCACCCGCACCCCCCGCACCTCCACCACCCGCGTCCTCCTCATCAATCGTCGCCTCCTGGCCGCCGCCAAACCCACGGCCGCCGCCCCCGCCGCGTTCCGGGCCGGACCCCGGCAGCGGCGTCGCGGCGGCGGCGGCCGCCGCCGCCGCCGACAGCGGCGACGTGCCCGCAGCGCTCCGCTGCCGCCGCAGGAACTCGCCCAGCGACGCCGCGCCCGCGGACCCTTCGGACACGCTGGTCGACCGCCGCTGCACCAGCGCCTGCATCACCATCGACAGCTTGCGGCGCGGCGACAGCGGCTCGTCCCCCGCCACCGCCGCCACCGCCGCCGCCGCCGCCGCCGCCCCGCCGGGGTAGTACACGTACGCGCTGGTTGCCGCGGGGCCGCCGCCGCCGGGACACGTGGCCTGCTGCGACGGCGGCGGCGGGGTGCGCGGCGGCGGCGGGATGCTGAGGGTGTAGTGGGTGGCGACGGCCAGCGGCGGCGGGGGCAGCGGCGGCAGCAGCGGCGCCGAGCGGTTGTTGTGGTCGGCGTCGTCGTCGGCCGCGGCCATCGCGAGCAGCGGGCCCTGTGCGACGATCAGGCCCGCGCCGCCACCGCCGCCCGAACCGGCGGCGGCGGCGGCGGCGGCGGGCTTGCGCTGCGACGACGACGACGACGACGACGACGACACCGCCGCGGGGCCCGGCCGGTGGTGGTGGCGGCGGCGGTACGCGACGAAGAGCAGCGCGGCGACGACGGCGGCGAACGCGCAGCCGCCCGCGGCGGCGACGGCCACGGTAGTTTTCCCGGCGCCGCCGGCCGCGTCGGCCGCGGTCGCGGTCTCGGGGAGCCCTACGGTGGTGGCGGCGGCGGCGGTGGTCGTCACCGTTGTTATAGCGGCGCTGCCCGGCGGCGGCGGCTGGATACCGCCGGGGTTGTTTGGCGCGGCGGCGGGGGCGGCGCCGAAGCGCGTCACGACGGCGGTGACGTCGGCGGTGAAGGTGACGGTGGCGGTCGACGTCGCGGTGGGCCTTGCGCCCTCGCGCAGCGACTGGGGCGACGACGACGATGAGGATGGCGGCAGCGGCGGCGGCGGCGGCGGAGGGGGCGCGACGGAGTCTCTGCGGAACAGGATTCGCTGCGGCGCGACGACGGCGGCGGGAAGCGCGTAGCGGCGCGCGGCGGAGGCGGCGGCTGCGGGGTCGCCTCCGACGCCGTCGTCGTTGTCGATGTAGGCCGCGCCGCCGGCGGCGCCGACGACGGCGTAGGCGCCGACGATGGGCACCGCGGACTGCGAAGGCGGCAGTGGGTTCTGGCTGTGGCGGTCATTTTGGTGGTGGTGGGAGTTTTTCGAGTGATGGCCGTTACCGTCGTCGTGCTGTTGTTGTTGTTGCTGCTGCTGCGGCGGCGGCGGCCGCCCGGAGTGCTCAGGGGCCGCGGCGTCGCCTTCCACTGGGCGCTGCCCTCGGACCTGGAAGGGCAGCCTCATCATAGGTCGCCTCCCTTCTTTTCGTTGGTTTACCTCGTTGCGATTGCTGGGTGGAGAGCGCTTATGTATGTTACGTTTTACGCTTGGCCGGGAGGGAAAGTAGGGCTCTTGCTGCGCCCAGCTCTTTCCTCCTGTGTGTGTGTGTGTGTGTGTGTGTGTGTGTGTTTGTGTGTGTGATGGACGAGACAGTGGGGAAGAGTGTTTCGCAGCAGTGTAGGTCGTTCCAGAAGACCTGCGGGGGGAAACCCGTCGAGACGAAAAGTCTTTTGCGAAGCTAATACTATCAATAAAACTGAATTATGTTGCGATTTCTTTGTCCACAATGTTAATAGATTATTCCGGACACGACCAGCCATCCGAGCGAATGTTGCATCGCTCCTCGTTCGATCGTCGTTCGTCGATTCCTCTCCCCTCTTCCCTCTCCCCTCCCCAAGCCCACCGCCTCCTAATTAATCACTTTCAGGATCCTCCTCCTCCTCCTCCTCTCCGGGTGTGAGGGGATTTTTTTGGGAAACGGGGAAGCTTGCGACGATTTTGCGAAACTGGCTGTCACGCCGAAAAAGAAAAAAGCCCCCCAAACACAAAAAACTTCGATGGTGAAATGGCAGAAGAGTTGTTGCGGCACCGAAAGCCCACGAAGCAAAAACGATGACAAACAAAGAAAAAAATGAAAGACGAAGAAACAAAGAAACTTTTTTGGTGTGATAAAACGCATTAAAACCCCTGTAGAGTTGTGGAGACGTGATTTTCAAGTGCTAGTGCTAGTTGACTTTGGTTTGATTACGTTTGCAGAGAGAGAGAGAGAGAGAGAGAGCAAGAGAGAGAGAGAGAGAGAGAGAGAGAGAGAGACAGAGACAGAGAGAGAGTATGCTGGTAAGGATGCACGCACACGCACGCACGAAACAAAAAACAAAAGGCGCTGCGTGCGTATCAACCCATCCTTATTGGGTCAGGGGTGCTTGAACCCACCAAAACAACCCACGCGGCCGGGAGCGCAAAAAAGAGACCACTAAGCTGGCCGTAATAAGTGACTTGTAACGCGGGGTGGAGTGGAGGGGAATAGTGAAGACGACCACCACCACTGGTGTGGGTGCTGCGACGAGTCAAACCACAGCAACAAACAAACCACAGCAACAGACTGACAAAAGAGAGAAAAAAAAGAAAAAGAAAAGAAAGCACACACACACACACACACACACACACACACACACACACACACACACACACAAAGACCATGGCGAACAAAGAAGCCAAAAAAAAGGGTTGTAAACATAAAAAAAGGGGGGGGGGAAACAAAACAGAGGAACAAGGCAGGCGAACAAAACTGGTAGAGAATGAACAGCGGGAAGGAAGCCAGTGAAGGGGACCCTAACAGGTTGCACACTTTGTCGTACCGATAAAACAAACAAATTTCGATGACAAAGAGGGGATTGCCGGGGGCTGGGGAGGCAAGAAGGGAAAGACCAAACGACATCACACTGAGACTGAGGGCGACCAAGAGATCACCCACGACTTAGCGTCGAGACCTCACCAAAAAAAGTGGCTTTACACATCCTCCCCCCTCTAAACGCTTTTGGGGAGGGAGGGAGGGAGGGAGGGGAACTTTTTTACACAAACTTGAGCAGCGCCTCAATCTCTTCGGGCTGCTTGCCGGCCTTGACCAAGTCGAGGATGAACGCCGCGCGGTTCTTGCGCTCCTCGGCCTTCTCCTCGCGCTCGAGCCGGAGCTCCTCGATCCGCAGCCGGTCCTCGGCCGCCCGCTGCTCCAGGTCGAGCCGCCGCGCCTCAAGATGCAGCCGGTCTTCCTCCAGCTTAAGCCGCTTGTGCTCCGTCTCTTCGCTGCTACTGCTGCTGATGCCGCCATTAATACTACTACTGCTGCTGCCGCTGCCGACCATGGGCAGCGGTTGCAGCGCTGGTGACACGGCGGAGGAGGAGGAAGAGGAGGACGAGGAAGAAGAAGAGAAGGAGGAGGCGGCGAGGTTGGGGGAAGAGGAAGATGCTGAAGGTACGGGACCGTTCGCGCCGGATCCTGGCGGAGCGGGCGGCGGCGGCGGCCGGTACTGGTGGGCGTACTGGTGGGCGTGCGGATGTGGGTGCATTTGCTGCTGTTGCTGCTGGTGTGGCGGAGGCCCCGACAGCATGAGCGCACCGCCGGGAGACGGCTGTTGCGGGCTCGAGCCGGGCGGCGCTGGGGCAATCGCGACCAGGTGAGGCGCGTACGGGGACGACGCCGGCGACGTCACGTAGGGCTGCGGCGCCGACTTCAACGAGTTGTGGGCGACCGACGCGGCTGCGGCGGTGGCGGCCGAAGTGGAAATGTGGTGAGGGTGGGCGGAGGGGGAGCGTCGTCGACGGGTGCGGTCTGTTGTGGTAGTGGTACGAGCGCTTCTGTGGTACCATCGGCCCTGGCGCCGGAAGCCCGCGGATGGCGATGGGGGACTGGGCGGGTATGCCGTCCGGCCTGCGTGTCGGCGACGACGCGGAGCCGCTCGGCTCGCCAGACTTGCTGCTGTTGGCGGCGGCGGCGGCGGCGGCGGTGTCGGCGCTGGGAACAACGGGTGTCGAGCCGGCTGGCGCTGCAGAGCCCTCGCGCGCGTCGGGCACGTGGGAAGCGTCGCTGGCGAGGTCGGACTTTGAGAGGGCTGGAGATGCGTTGGGGGGGGCGTCCGCTGCGCCACCGGCAGCCGTTCCGTTCGAGTCTTCTGTTCCGGCGGCGGCAGCCGCGGAGATCGGTGGAGACACGGGGAGGGGCAGGGGCGGGTTCTTGTGCAACTCGATGAGGGCCTCGACGCGGTGGAAGAACGGGCACAGGTCCTCGAGCTTCATTGCGAGCGAGGTGATGCCTCGGGCGAGGTCCTCCGGGGTGAGCGTCCACGACTCCTTTTGCGACTCTTCGAGTGTGTCTGTGTACCTCTTCTTGTGCCGCGTCCAGCGATTTTTGGCAGACTCTTTTGTCCACCCGGACCCCGGTAAGACGCGGTTGACGTACGCGGCCATCTTTCCATAGTACGCAATCTTTGGGGTGGAAGAGCCCGGGGGTGGGGGCACGCCCGGGGGCCTCATGCACACGTCGAGGACGGCGAAGTTGCGCGGGTCTTCCAGGAACTGAATCATGGCCTCCAGCTGCTCGGGCGATGTGCGTTTCCCGCCGCGGCGCTCGCGCTCCTCGTCATCGTAGAGAACGTACGGGGCGGCGTGTGCCGCGTGAGCGGCGGCGGCAGCGGCAGCGGCGGCACGGGCGGCGGCCGCTTGCGCCGCCGCCGAGCGAGTGGAGGCGAACGGCGGCGGGAGGTGGCTGGCGGCGTTGGCAGCCGCGGAACGGGTGTTGGGCAAAATGTGCACGAGGGGAGGGCCCGACGAGGTGGCAGTCGCAGCCGCGGCGGAGGTCCCACTTGCAGTTGTCGCGTTCGGACCTAAAAGTCGGGATGGTTTGGGCACAATTTTTAGGACAAGAGTAGATACAGGAGAGTGAGAAGAAGAGGAGAAAAGGGGGAGTGTGCAGGGGAGGAGGGGTAGTAAAGAGGGAGGTAGGCGTACTGAAGGGAGCGGCGGGGAGGAAGGTGGGAAGAGGGGGTTGGGGGGGAGTTGTGGGAACGAGAGAAGGAACACTATCGCACCAGACGAAGAGGTAGAGGCCGACGACGCCGACGGGGCGGGTGCACCGCCTGCCGCGGCAGCAGAAGCGGGTGTTGCGGACGACGACGACGAAGCTGTGGAAGTCGAAGCGGGGGCGGCGGCGGCGGTGGCGGCGGGGGCAGCAACAGCCGAAGAAGAAGCAGAAGAAGGTGAAGAAGAAGAAGACGACGCCGAAGACGGGGTTGAAGTCGTTGTTGTGGTTGTTGTGCCTGAAGTGGGCGCTAAAGTCGTTGAAGTTGAAGACGAAGACGGCGGCGCCAATTGCGTGGCGGCGGCCGACGAAGACGACGACGACGACGACGACGACAACGACGGTTGTTGCGACGCCATTTTTTTTTTTTTCTTTCTCGTCCCCACACACACACACACACACCTTTCTTCTCCCGTTTTTTTCCTGCGTTTTGTTCGATTCATGGGAAAGGGCCGCATCTGTCTCTCTCTCTCTCTCTCTCTAGCTCTCTCTCGTGAACTGTCTGTCTGTCTGTCTGTCTGTCTGTCTGTCTGTCTCCGTTCCTCCCCCCCCTTCGGCCGACGAAAAACGGTTGAGATTCCTCGTGTTTTTTTGCGTTTCCTTCCGGTCCAACTTTTTTTTTTCCACCACTGCCCTGTCTGTCTGTCTGTGGCCCGATTCAAAATGGTGGCTCAAAAGCAAAGACTGAATTCATCGACAGAAACAAAAAAAAAGGAAGAGAAAAAAACATATATAAAATTCCCCAATCGTCGTCACAATCAATCGTTTTTTCGTCTCGGCTGCGGGCTGGGTAAGATCTCTCTCTCTGTCTCTCTCTCCTCTCTCTCTCTCTCTCTCTCTCTCGTTCTTTCTGCCTTCTCATTCCAAGAAGTCCCATGAAATTGAAAAGTCTTTCTCCTCCGCGGAAATCAAAACGTCCTCTTTCTCTCTCGTCCCTCCCTTGGTCCAAAACCGTTTTCTCCGCCTTCCGAATTTGTAATAAAATCCTGTTCCCGAATTCCCTCATCAATCGACCGCAATGAAAAGAGTAAAAACATCGATTCCATGTTTCTCCAAGTCTATTTTCTTTTGTTTCCTTTTCCCCCAGTCTCCTTTTTTCCTCCGTCTTTCCACTTTAGTTCTCTTTTTTGTTTTTTGTTTTTGTTTTTGTTTTTGTTTTTGTTTGTTTATTGCTTGCTATTTAATTTCTCCGTGGTCAAGTTTGCCAAACTCCAAAACCCCCCGACCTTCAGAAATTTGTTTGCAACAAAATTGCTGGAATTGAGAGAGAATAAGCTGCCTGCAGACCCTCTCCACCAATTCCATTGCCAGCCTTTGCTACAGCATATCTTGACCATCGCTGGTCATGTTGCGCAACACGTTTCAGGTAAAAAATAAAAAAAATGACACAATTTGCATTTTTTTATTTTCAAACCCGCAGACTCTGCTTTTCCTCTTCCTTTCACATTTCCAACGACAACCCAGCCAGGCTTTCTGGCAATCCTGTACAGCATCAGGTGAGTACCCAACCGAAAACATTCTCTCCCAGCTAGTTTTTTTTTTCTTCTTTTTTTTTTGGTTTTAAACCCCCTTCCCGAAAAGTTTAAAAATCGAAATCAACCTTATTAACCCCACCAACTGAAATAAAGGTTTTTTAACCATTTTTTTTTTCTTTGGAGTGTTGGACATGCGGTATCTGTGCAGTTGTAATTCAATCAGTTTGCAAAAATTAATAGTTGCTGAAAGCCCTGCAAAAATTACTTCATTTTGCATTTTTTTTTCTTTTCACTGTAGCAAACCGTCCAACGCAGACTGCAGCTTATGTTTGAAAAGCGAATTCTACGTTGTAGATAAAGGAATCATTAGTGGTGATCCTGCACAAGGATCAAGATGTCTTGATTTCAATGGCAGGGGCACAGCAGCTGTTGACTCATGCTCTGTGCAGCCAATCAACCCCAGTGCTGTAGAAACAAAAAAAAAAAACACGAGTTTAATCCCAAACAACTTTCAACTTTGGGCAATAGGCCTACGAAGGCAAACATTGCAGAATAAATTCATAGCATCTTTTTTTTCCCAAAGTTTACATTTGTAAACAGTTTAGCCTGAGTGAGTGTCAGGAACAGGGCAGGACAGGACAAGACAGACAAGGAACTGAGAGGAGTGATGATTGTATTGGAAACAATAATTCACTTGAGGGATGGGACAGGTCCCCCATCCCCCTTTTATACCTTTTGAGAGTCTTCCTTGTCAAGACTCAAAGAAAGTTCCAGAAAGAGCAATTAGTAATACAATGATACCAATGATACCAATGACAACAAGACAAGTCAGGAAAGCAAAGAAGGTTCCACAAGGTTCCATGAAGGAATGTTCTAGAAGGTTCCAGAGGTTTCCAGAGGGTGATTCATAACAGTGGGGGAAGTAGAAAGTAGCGAAATAAGTGGAGAATTGTGTGATTGTGGAGTGGTCCCCTCTCCCCCCAAGTTCGGACAGGAAGTGAGAGAAACCTCTGCTATGGAAAATTGATACATAACGATATGCTTACTATAATAGTCGCTAGGTGAGCATGACTGACGGAGGTGGGGCAACAACCTCTCCTATAATTATCTGCTTGAACAGAGGAGGAGGAAAACTGTTTATGGCTTGCTCTTCCCATGGGCATGTGCCTTGTGCTGCTAACCAGACAGTTCTGCCTCAACAACACACATTGAGATTTGCGCACCAAAGATGCCGTGGAATATTTTTTACGGAATAACCTAATGACGTGGGATGATGACTTGCCATCTACAAGATAATTTCTAATGAGTTCTTGCGATGTTACACGGGTTAGGGAAATAAAGAAACATAAAAAAATTCGCCAGTTTCCAAATGCGCAAATTGGGGATCCTCAAGTTTGTCCGGAATTTTCCAGAAAGGACCAGCAAAGGAAACCTGCGGTTTGCCGGTTGCCAGTTCCTTGTCAGATTCGACAAAATCGAACATATTTTCTTTGGACCGGTGGGGGAGTTCAGTTTCATCATAAATTCATTGGCAACGCGACGACGGAGGCGAGAGACAAAATTGAGCATCCCAAATACCCACGCTCCTTCCAGTCAGCAACCACGTGTCAAAGTCGAGAGGTCAAATCCTATTTTTAGGATCCAGTCTTTTGGGGTTGAAAGGGTTTTAAAGAAGGCATCGCACAGACCAAACATTCAAACGCAACACAAAACACACACACACACACACACACACACACACACACACACACACACACACACACACACACACACACACACACACACACTCACACACACTCACACAGTCACACACACGCACAAAAAAAAAAAAAGAAAAAGAAAAAGAATAGCAACGTAAGCGTTCCCTCTCCCCATCCATCTCCCATGAGGGGGTGGCATACGAGGTGTCACACAACGCGACCGCCGCCGCCACCCCTCGCGACGACGACGACCGGCGCACGCGGCCGCGCTCGCGCCGCCGCAGCCAGCCGCAGAAACGCCCGCTCCCCTTCCCCCAACCCGCTCGCTCGCTCCACCCCTCCTCCTCCTCCTCCCGCCCCCGTCTCGGCCTGCGCCACCGCCGCCCCGCCAGCGTCCGCCACGCTCCAACCTCCTCCACCCTCGTGGTCGTCGTCGTCGTGGTGTTCTTTCGCACCAGCCGCCGCCGCAGCCGGTCGCGCCCGCGCCGCGAGCCCCGCTGCCGTCGCCATCGGCAGCTGCACGACCTTGACCGGCGCCGGCACCGTCGCCGTCGCCGTCGCAGCACTCATCGGTCGCGGTAGTGCTTGTAGTGGCGGCGGCGGCGATGCGGGAAAGGACGACGACGACACCAGCGAGGCGATCGGCGGCGGCGGCGGTGGCGGCGGGTGCGGCGCCGACCGCCGGAACCGCAGCTCGGCCGTCAGATCGGCAAAGTCCGGGTCGCCGTCGACCCAACGGCGGAACCACCGGTCGCGCGGCCGCGGCGTCGTTCGTAGCCACAGCAGCGAAAAGATGCTGCCGCCGCGCTGCTGTTGTTGTTGCAGTCTACTGCTGCTGCTGCTGCCGCCGCCGCCGCCGCCAAGGACCCCCGTCCCCGCCGCAGCCGCTTCATCGCTAACCCCATCCGACCCGGACCCCGAGCCCCCGCCGCCGCCGCCGCCGCCCGCCAAAGCGCCGGCCATTCCGTCAAACTCGTCGTCGCCCGACGTGCCGGCCATGCCCTCCCTCGCGCCCCACAGGTCGGCCTCGCCCTCTGCGTTCCCGCCGGCCTCGACGAACCCGTCGTCGAAGCGGAGGCTGACGAGGTGCGAGAGCGTGTTGAACGAGTACGAGCAGGCGATGAGCAGGATCGAGATGAAGAGCGGGTAGTTGCGCGACAGGAACTGGTTGGCGGACCCGCCAAAGCCGCCGTCGTTGCGGAACGTAACGATCAGCGAGAGGATCAGCAGGATGAACACGATCGCCGTCAGCACCCGCATGGTTCGCAGCACAAACTGCGCGTCGTTCGAGTCGGGCGCTGTGGGAAGAGGGGGTTAGTACTAGGAACGTCTTCCATCACACATGACGTGAAGAACTAGAGAGAGAACCTTAAAAAAAAAAAAAAAAAAAAAAAAAAAAAAAACCGAAAAAAAAAATAGACGCCTCCACCATTATAAACGCGGCCGACCTGGATCGCACTCACTCGCGTGATGGTCGCAAACGGCTTGCTCTTGTTCTTGTCCGCCGCCACTGACCTCCTCCTCTTCCGCGACTCCGCCGCCGCCGCACCCGACCGCAGCGTCTCGCCGCTGCTGCGGCGCATGCGCAGCCGGTGGACAGACACCAGATCCGCATCGTCGTCATCATCGCCGTTATGACCGCCGCCGCCGCCGCCGCCGTCTGCCCGCGACGGCCGCCGCTCTTTTACGTCGACCAGCTCGATCGCATCGGCGTCCGCTGCGGCAGCAGGCCCGCTGCCGCCGCTGCCGCCGATCGGAAACGCCGCAGCGGCGGCGGCGAGGAACGACGACGACGACGCCGTTGTTCTTGCTGTGGCCGCTGTGGCCGTAGCTGTGGTTGGTGGTGCTATTGCCGACAGCTGCGGCAGCGATGCAAGGGCTTGGATGATGGGGGCGTGGCCGCGGGCGGGCTGGGAAGAGGGGGAGGACGATGAGGAAGAGGAGTAGGAGGAGGAGGAGGAGGCCGATGAAGAAGAGGAGGGAGAGGAGGAAGCAGAGGAGGACGACAGCCACGGAGCGGGAGGGGGTGTTGGCAGGGATGGCAGTGACGACGGCGACGACGCTGGTGATGACGAAGAGGGAGGAGGAGAAGCCGGGGCGGTGAGGGCCGATGGGGGTGGGGATGGAGGAGGATGACGATGAGGATGAGGATGACGAGCGCCTCCTGCGATGCCGACGGTGGTTGTGGTTGTGGTGGTGGTGGTGGTGGCGGGCATGTTCGGTATAATGTTAATGTTTGTGTGGGGATGATTTTCTCAACACACACACACACACACACTCTCTCTCTCTCTCTCGCTGCCTCACTGTCTCTGTCCCTCTCTGTCTCTCTGTCTGTCTCGCCCTGCAGCAACCTTTTCCCGACCCCGCCAAAAATACGGAATAAAAAAACCACCACCAAAAACTGAAATGGTTTTCTCTTCATTTTCTCCGTTTGTTTTTTTTCTTTCTGTTTTCCGAAAACCCCAATTGTAATTGTTGTTGAAATGGCGTAATTTAGTTTCAAATCAAAAAATGAAACCGGTTTGTCTTTCTCCTTCGTTTCAAAAAGTCGTCAAAATCCTGGATTTTTCAGTCCAGCCCAAACGTCCAGCTGGGCGGACGGACTGAACCTCACTTTCCACCCCCTCCTCCTCCCCCGCCTCCTCCTCCCGCTCCCGCGCGTAGAAACGTCGTCGTCGACGCGCGCGCCGCGAGCTCCCACTCGCTGCTCGAAAACTCAAACCCCACAGACCGCATGCTGCTGCTACTGCTGTTGCTGCTCGTGCTGTCGCGCTTGCCTCCACCCCCTCCCCCACCTGCTGCCGCCAGCAAGCCCACCCCCACCGTCGCCGCCCGCACTGCTGATCCTCCGGCGGCCGCAGCCGCAACAGCCCTACCCCCGCCTCCTCCCCACCGACCCCCGCCGCCTCCCGCCGCCGCCGCCGCCGCCTTGTCGTCGTCGTCCAGCACCACCGACTCCATCGACCCGGCATCCTCCCACGCCCCCTTCTCCTCCGCGTCGTTCATCAACCTGCGCAGCCCCGGCCCGCGCCCGGCAAACCCGTCGCGCCGCTCGTGCCCAACAACCCACTGCACCGCCACCGCCGCGCACGCCGCCGCCCCGCACGCTGCCGCGCACCCCCACGCGCCCGCGCCGCCCCCGCCGCCCCCACCGCCCGGGCCGCCGTCGCTCCCGAACGGAAACAGCGCCGCAGGCACCACCAGCGCCGCTCCCGCCGCCGCTCCGCCCCCAAGCAGCGTCACCAGCGCCGCGCTCGCCGTCCGCGCCGTCGCCCCGTGCGCCTCGCACGCCGAAATGGCCAGCACGCACGGCAGCGCAGAGAGCAACCCGCACGCGCCGGGGAGGAGTCCGAAAAAGTAGCGCGCCGCCGCGACCGCCAGCGCGCCGGAGGACGACGACGCGTGCGGTTCCACCAGCGACGATTCAACCGGAGGCCCGTCGCCGCCGTCATAGTCCCCACCACCGCCGCCGCCGCCGGTGGTCACAGCAAGCACGACAAACCCGGCCGCAGCGACCCCGAGCGCAACAGCCGCATGCGCGGCGTGGTCCGCCTCGCGATCCGCGCGGTGCGCGACGGCCACGGCGACGGCCACGGCGGCCGCGAACGGCAGGACCGCGACGAGCGCGGCGTGCGCGCTGGTCTCGCGCACGCCGAACCCCGCGGCAAACGTCGCCGCCGCGAGGTCGGGCGCGAGACGGTGCAGCGCGTCGAGCGCCACGCTGGCGGCAAAGTGCGCGAACGCTAGAAGGTACGGGACGGGCGTCGAGGCCAGCGTGTCGTGGAGCTGGAGTATGTGGAACGTGAAGGGCGGCGCGGGTCCGCCCGACTGGTGGTGGTGGTGGTAGTAGTACAACGCCGATGGCTTTGTTCCAACAGGCGATGCCGACGCCGCCGCCGCGGCCTGCACCCGCGGGTCCGGGTCGTTCTCGTCAATCACCCGCGTCGTCGCGACCTGCCGGTCCGACGGCGTCACAAAGGGGATGGTCTCGGGGTAGTCCGGGAGGTACATCCTTGGGTTGCGAGTGTGCGTACGTGCGTGTGTGTGTGTGTGTGTGTGTGTGTGTGTGTGTGTGTGCGTCGTCAGATCTAAAGACGTCAAAGAGAGAGAGAGAGAGAGGAGAGAGAGAGAGAGAGAGTCGCGCAACTCGCACGCCCGTCTCGAGCAATGATAGATAGAACAAACAACAGCCCACGCGCAACGCTGTTGTTCCTTCCTTCTTACCACACGACGATGGCCAGCCCGACGCTCGGCAAGCCTTCAAACAGAATCATCCAGCGCCACCCGGCCATGCCCAGGAACCCGACGACGGACTGCACGAACCGCGCAAACACGGCGTTGAACGCCGACGCGCAGGTGGCGACCCCGACGACGTAGCTCAGCCGCACTGTGGTTTCTTCGCGCGTGTAGAACATGGATATGTAGAGCAGGACGCCCGGCGCAAAGCTGCAAGAATCGGGCGGAAGAGTGAGTTGAGGGCGATAGGGGGTTCGGGGTGCAGGATCTCCACCATACCCGGCCTGGGCGACGCCAAAGAGGAACCGCAGGGCGAACAACCCCTCCCAGTTTGACACGACGGCCATAAAGGATCCGAGCACGCCCCAAGTCATCATGCAGCTAATAAATGAGGGAAGGGAAGGGGGGGAGTTCGTGTGTTTCAGCCGCCAAACAGTTCCAAAAAAAAAAAAAAAAAAAAAAAAAAAAAGGGTGATACTCACCCAGCTGTTGTGCGTTCAGCGAGAAAGTATAGAGAGAGTGAGTGAGAGCGAGGACGAGAGAGGTCGAGCGAGGTGTCAGTAACAAGGCAGACAATGCGGCCCCTCCCGAACGACGACGAACAAACGACTCGCTCAGTCACTCACTCACTCACCCATCCACCTCGACGGGCCAAAGTACCGCAGCGCAAACGTAGACGGAAACACAAACGGCAGCGCGCCTATGCGTTCATTTTATTTTAAGGGAAAGGCGATCAGAAGGGGGGGGAAAAAAAAAAAAAAAAAGCAAACAAAGAAAACAAATAGGATCAAGCAAATGGAATTTCGCACTCGCCGCACCAAAAAAACAGGCCCGACAAAACCAGCAAGAACCGGTCGTTCGACAGGCCGCCGCCCAGGTCGCTCTTCAGGTCGTCTCGCACGTACACGAGGTTGTCGCGGCTCTGCTTGTTTTTTTTGTTTTTTTTTTTTTTTGATGAAATAGCGAAAGGAAGGACGGGCAGAGAAGGGACAAGAACGAACCCGGTCAGCTTTGTTTGAATCGAGTGGACCGGGGGGGAACGGGGGGGCTTGCACCAATGGCAAAGATTGGCGGTCGAAGAGCGACCACGGGGAAGAGGTGTGTGTGTGTATGGGACTTGGAGCGATGGAATCGGATGGATGGATGGATGGAAAGATGGCCTTGGATGGGTGCTTGGGGATGGGGCGTGATATCGTGGGTGGGCCAAAAATAATATATAAATCGAAACAACATGTGCACCAGCAGCAGGGCCCAGTACGAGCAAGCCAGGATGGGGATGATGCGCGCGTCGAGCGCCCGCACGAGCTCGAGCTCTTGAGGATCGTACTCGAGCTTCATCCTAACCAGCGGCGGTTTGTCACACTTTCTCAGATATTTTGTTAATATGCCTGACACTGTAGTAATATTATAATTTTCTTCTTTTTTAAAAACATAATGTAATGACTGTAAATATTAAATGTTAAGCATTTGTGATGTATATTAATGGCCGCTTCTCTCCTTGTGATTCTCGCAAAAAAAAAAAAAAAAAATTTAAAAAAAAAACCAAGCATATATTTTTTTTGAGCACGCAAAAATAGAAAGGAAAGGGGCACATCAGCCAACCACCACCACATCGTCTTAGGCCTCTTCTCCCCTTCCTCCCACCCGCCCTTTCAGCTTCCTCATTCGCATCACCCACTAACTTCCTCCTTCCTTTTTCACGCCCCATTCGACAGCCGCGCCGCCGCCCACCTCGCCACAAACGTCCGCACGTCCGCCGCCTCCTTCGTCCACCGGTTGTCCGACTGCCGCTGCCGCTCCTCGTTCAAAAACGTCCGCAGCGACGCGACCCGCGACTGCGACGCCAAGTCCACCGGCACGAGCACGTCGGCCGTCGGCGTGTTCCAGATCGACTCAGGCACACGGAGCCGCAGCTCCCGCACCCACGAATCCAGCGTCTCGAGGCACGCCAGCGACCCGTCGGGGTCCGTTTCCGGCCGCTTGCACGCCATCGCAGTGTGCTCCAGCGACCGGCAAAACGCGCAAAACGTCGTCGCCCCGACAAGGTCACTAAGCGTGGGTCCCGACCCTGATCCCGATGCCGACCCCGATGCCGCTGCCGATGCCGACGCTGATCCCGCTACTGGTCCTGATCCCTGTAGCGGCAGTGGCGGCGGCGGCGGAACCGGTCTTGGCATCAAAATGGTGGCTGCAGACGGCGACGACGACGCGGACGGCGACGAAGACGACGACAATGGCGCCTCTGGTGGACCAGCAAAAACCTTGTGGTGCCCGTTCAAATTACCTGTCCTGCCCGACTGGCCGGCCGCCCCAGCGAGGCGCAGCGAGTGCGATGCGCCGCCCGGTCCGTTGGCCGGATTTGCCGTATCCGGTGCCCGCCGGTGCGCTGCCGACGCGTTCGACGAGCCCGCAACGCCTTGAGGCTGCATCTGGCCAAGCGGCATCGACGATGGTGGTCTGCCCGGCTCGGCTGCTACTGTTGCTGTGGGTCGCGGCGCGGGAGCCGGTGGCAACCCCTGCAGAACGTTCGAAACTTTCGTACCTCCCGGATTCGAAGCCGACGGGTTCCAGCCACTCACCACAACAGGCGGTGGCGGGGGCCGTAAGGAAAGCGCGGGAGAAGACATTTGTGGGGACAAGATGGACGCGCTTTGCTGCGGCCGGAGGTCAGCTGCACCACCTCCCTGGCCAGTGGGCGTCGTAACAGACAGACCAGCCGGCCGCAGCATTATTGCCTCAACTCGCGGTTGCAGCAGAGCACTGGCTGGACCCAGTCTGGTTGTGTCGGCTGCCGGTTGGGTCGGGTAGGTCGGTCTCCCCTGAGACGCATGGGTAGAGGATGATGCCAGAACATACTGTGAATTTGATGGGTGGGGCGCACGACCAGCCGCATGTCCCGGTCTATTGACAGTTTGCCCCGCTGGGTTTTGGTGAAGCGTCCCTTGGCTAAATGGAAAGTTGGCCGGGATTCCGCCGTTCAAAGGAGGCTGCTGAAGCACTAAAGACGCCCCTTGACCAATGTTTCCACGAGAAGTAGGGCCTGAAGGGCCTACCGCTTGCGCCGATCCGTTGACAGACTGATCCCCCACAATCACGGAGCGATTTACGCTCGGTCTGCCGCGTTTTCGTGGAATTACTTCCAGCGGATTAGGCGGTTGATTTTGCGGTGGAGGAGGTGGCGCGGCCGGCCGTCCAGGTTGTCCAGGCCGCGGAAGGTTGAAGGGCGGCGGTGCAGAAACGCCGGGTTGAGGTGCACGGTGCTGAGAAACTCCAACTTGGGTAACAACTGGGGTGGTGAGTGGTCGCGGACCAGGTACTCGTACTTGCCAAGTTCCGATCGGGGGTGCCACCGCAGAATTGACTGGTCGGAACGAAGGAGAGGGGCCGCTCGCAGGAACCGTCGGAGCGGGGGTTTGGGCAGGCTCGTCTATTATAATTTCGTCGTCGACTTCGCCCGCTTTGTGAGAATGACTCGTCCCAGGGGGTACAGCAGTGAAATTGACTGGACCTTCAACAGATTTCGCAACTTGACCGAGCGTTCCAACATTTTTTGGTTGTGGGTCACTTTGGGTCTTTTGAGTTGTGTTACTGGTCTGTTGGGTTTCGCCAGCTTCGGCCACGCCAACGCTGCCGCCAATCCCCGATGCCAGGTTCCTCTGAAGGAGCCTTTGGACGACTCTCAACCTAAACTGAATTTGCGGAGTAGTGGTGGGTCTAGAAACCAGCTTCGAAAGCTGTTTTGCGAGATACTGCAGGAACGAGTTGTCGGCCACGTACGGACAGTTCATTCTGAGGCGGCAGTCGCCCTTCTGACAAAGCCAACAATTCACTTGCGACTGAACCGGATCGACGTTGTCAAAGGAGAGAGGAGCAGACAATGGTAGCTTGGCTGGAAGAGCAAGGACTGCGGGTTTTGGCGGTAAATAGGTGGGGTCGTCATCAGCACCGTCCGGCATTTTGCCCTTGCGGCGACGCCTCCGAATGACCGCTGGGACCGTGGCGGTTCCTGCAGTTGAGGAAAGTCCGGTGGAATTCGAATTTCCATCCTTTCTAGAAATTCCCAGCTCGCGAAGCTCTTCGTCCAATGCCTCGGTTCCTGCCGGATCTGGAACGTCTTCGTCGTCGTCCTCGCTAGGTACACCACCCCAATCCGGATCGTCTCCAACGGGATCTCCCTCAACAACCTCGACGCCGTTGGCCTTCTTTCGCTTTGCGGGCCGTTCGCTATAGTCTATAACCTTCCTTTTCCGCCGTGTGCGCCTTCCTTCGTTATCGTCTCCATCGATAAGCGGTATGACGTCCTCCTCCAGGGCTGCGGTGTTTTTCAACAGACTGTCCCAAAAGCTCTCATCCAGCTGGTTTTCGGCAGAAGCGTCCGGTGGCCCCAGGTCAGCAACCTCGCGCGTCTCAGAATCTCTCGGTGGGCCCGGGGCCGCCGCAGGTTCGGCCGACGTTTCGGGTTGCTGCTGCTGATCTAGAGTCCAAACCTTGGCGAAAGAAAATGAAAGGCTCGATTTTCCAGCGGCCTCTTTTGCAGCCTTCTCTTCTTCCAGTTTGCGCAGTTCGTCGGCAATAATCTCTTCGCGGTTTGTGATTCTCTCAATGTCTGCATCTTCATACTTTAGGGTATTCACTGAGTCGGCCTGAGTATCCTCAAATAGTTTTTGCGCTCCCGTGCGGACCATGGCTGAGATTTCCGACGAATCCAGGTTATCGTCGTCCATTTTTTGAACGACGAGGTGGTCCAGAATAAGTTTCTTTTTACTTCTCTCAACCATTCTCTCTTGCGTTACGGTTAGATTATTTGGCCCAACAAGTCAAGGAAAAATACCTTCAACTGAGTTCTTTGTAAACAATTTATATATTACCACAGGTTTAGTTTGTCCAATGCGGTGTACACGCGCCATTGCCTGATTGTCTAAGAAAGGTAGTTTAGGAAGAAGAGAAGGAAGTCGAGTGTACGTGGATGAAGCAAACCTTGATGCGGATTCCAGTCGACTTAACGAAATAGTATTAATTAAGTGTTCAATTTGCGGAAGCGAGTCAACTTACCATCGTATATGATGATGGTATCTGCGCCTGTCAGAGTGATTCCCGTCCCTCCAGTGCGAGTCGTCAACAAGAAGACAAAATACGGAGAATCGGGAGCATTGAATTTCTGCAGCAACGCGTACCGTTCAGCTGACGGAGTTTCGCCATCCTGGAAATAGAAATCAAGTTGCGGATACACCAAATCAAGAAATTCATCAAGGCCAGACAGCCGACTTACGATTCGGAGGAATTCATGTCCCTCGTACTGAAGGAAAGACTCCAAGATATCGAGCAAGATCTTGAACTGGCTAAATATGAGAACTCGATGGCCCTTCTCCTTCAGCTTTTTCAGCAACGGTTGCAGCAGCGCGAGCTTCCCGCAGGCTTCAATAGACCTTTTGTGCGCTTCCGCAGGGGGAAGGCCAAATGGCTCAACATTCGGGCACAAATACGGGTGGTTGCATAGCTTGCGTAGTTCGACAAGAAGGCTGAACCGTAAATAGTTACAAGATGGGGGAATGAATATTTGGTCTTACTTGTGCAGAGGGGCGGCTCTAGTCTCAATTGCTCCGGTAGTGATCCCGATTGAACGAAGCAGCTTATAGTTTCGGACAAGAACTGCTTTGTACAACTCCTTTTGGAGGCTGGTCAGGTTAACCGGCAACAGAATCTCAGCCTGAGCAGTTTGAAGTCACTACATTAGGTAACCTTTTCAAGTAACGGAATCAAACCTTTGGGGGAATGGCAGTCAAGACTTGGGCTTTGGTTCGCCTCAGAAAGTGCGGTTTCAACATCTTCGATCAAGGTTTCAGAAGGTAACCCAATCCCAAGAAATGTCAAGGTGACGTACTTCGTGAATTTTCAAGACTTTCTCGTCGTCCATTGTCTCAAACTCAGCTTCCATGTCTTTTGGATTTTTCCACTTTTTGTTATCCTGGAAGAGCGGGGTCATGAGCGAAGCACGAAATAAGCGCTGGCGCAAACCAGAAAGTGAAGCAAATTAAATAGCTCCCGAAGGTTGTTCTGCAGTGGGGTTCCTATTTCGTGCCATTAGTTCTGTTCTGATATCTGAGAATTGCCGGGTGTAAGTGAAATTACCCGTCAAAATAACGCGATGAGCCGCCTTCAGTTTGGCCAACGCTTTGAAAGTCTTGGCGCCGTCATTTTTGAGGCGATGGCCTTCATCGCAGAATATGCATTCAAACCGAATGTTTTTGAAATATCCGCTATCGCCAAGCATTCCTTCATAATTGGAGATAATGACATGAAAGGGCGGAGACGGTGCATTTTGCGTCGTTGCTGGGAAAACTTCGTACTTCCGGATGGCGTCCCGGTCTGCTCGAGTGCCTCCATAGCTCACAATGACAAGATCAGGAGCCCACCGCCGGAATTCTGCCTCCCAGTGACCAATCGTGATTGTGGGAACGACAATAATGAATGGAGATCGATTGCGCTCGTGCTTCAGGGCGGATATGAACGAAACTATTTGGCTTCAGCTTTGAGTATTTGGCAAGAGCTAAACGGGCCTACCTATTTGAAGGGTTTTGCCTGCAGTGACGAGTCCCAAAAAGGTGAGTAAAGGTGAAATTGCACGAAAATTGTCGAATTACCAAGTCCCATCTCGTCCGCGAGAATTGCAGGAGTTGACTTTGACCAGTTGTACAAAAGCCAGCTGCAGTGCAATGGAGAGTCAGGAAAACTTCAAAAGAAAACAAAGATGGTGGAACGTACTTGACGCCCTCAAGCTGTTAAAAATGGAGTGACTATAAGATGCTGGTTTACGGTAATCAATCGGAGAAAAGATAACAGACCTGATATTCCTTGAGTTGTCCCCCGACGATGTAAGCGGGTTGAGCGAGGAGCTCGCTGAACACTCTCGGCGCAGAATCGTCGGCCAGTCGGGACTTTGCAACCTCCAGTTTCTTATGGTAAAAGGGCAAGGCTTTCGTCACAGACTTGTGCAGCTCTATCTCCATGTTGCAAAGCTCGAGCAAGTCCCTCTCGAATGAAAGCGGAGGGCACGATTCGTGAGTTGGGAAGTTCGACTCCACCCAGTTTGGAGGTGTTGCCTCCCACGTGGCGAATTCGTACGAGATGTTGCACCATTTGATTAAAAGACGCTTTGGGTCGTTTCGCCGCTTTCCCTCCTCAATCTCGAGAACTTTGTCCACTTGTACAGAAGTGCCATCGATCGCCGACAGAAACGCGGGCGGAGAGGCTGGCGGTTTGCCTGCATCTCGCTCGAATGATTGAATCCTCTGGCTCCAGCCCTTGAGTCGACTAAGCCAAGCCTTTTCGACCCAGCGGCACCATCGGTGTGACTGGTTCGCCAACTTCACCAAGAACTGAACTCTGGCTGCTGGAACTGCCCTTGGTCAATACGAAAAGTCAATCTGGAAAATGAAATGGCCATTTACCCTTGGAAGCCTCATTTGGAGCCGACTCGGAATTGTCGTTCTCAGGTGAAAGCACCAGCCTTTGAGAAATAATTCCGGCTATTGGGAAAGGACAGGACAGACAAGAATTGCACAGCCATTTTTGCCTGTAGCTCTTCTCCGTTCCAAAGGCACTGGCAATACTCTCGCTCGCCAAACCAAAACTGGTCCAGACTTTCGCAATCTCGCTGACCAATAGTGCTGGAGCTGACGACTGGCAAGGAGACTTTCCAAAGCTTGCAAAACGCGGATCTCGTCGTATATCCGCCTTTCGGGCCTCAGAAGCTGCGTACTCTTCCTCGAGGCATTTGAAGTGAGCCGAAAACGAGCAGCGGCTGCAGCGAAACAGGGGAGAGACAGATTCTGGCAGCAGCCATTTTATAGCTGGTCCATACAATGTGTGGTCAATAAAAACCAGATGTGAGGGAAGCACAAACATTTCTCCTGGGGTGGCGTCACTACCGAAGCCTGTCCGTTCTCGGTCGCGTTGTTGGTCGTGGTATCTGTTGTTCCGGATTTGATCGCAAGCTGCACTGACTCTTCGTATTGGCCACAAAGTCCACAGGAAGGGAGACCGCTCTTGTAGCAGCTAGGGCACTGAAAAATACCCGCCTCTTCACCTCCTGTAACCTGAACGCCAACCCCAATTTTTTGGACTGCGGCTTCGGCCATCAATTTGACCTCTTTTGGGAGGGCTTTCACGACACAGGTAGAGTGCATCACCACCGAGCAAGTTACGCACTTCAGAAGTGGCCCGTCTTCTGCCTCGATATCACTCCTCCGACCGCGAGGAACTCCGCGCCCTGTTACGAATGCATGCTAAGCGACGCAAGGCCAGGCGATTTTGCACGTACCACACTTGTCACAGTCGGACTGATGGGAGGTTGCCGAGGTTGCCGCTGGCAATGAGCGAGATTGTGGAACAGCTCGAGCGTGATTTACCCGAAGTGCGTCTGGTGGTGATGGATCGCGCGTAGTACGGGTGGTCCGGGCAGATCGACGCACCCACCGTGTCTTGTCCATCGAGTCGTTGTCGCTTTCAGAGCCCACCGCCGACTCATCGTCGCCGCTGCGTTCACCGCCATCGCTTCCGCTGCCAAAACTCTCCTGCTCCTCTTCCGCGTCCACATACTCATCATCGTCGCTCCTCTGCGGGCTGCCCACCCCCTTCGACTGCCCGGCTTGCGAAGCTTCTCCGTTCTGGGCACCGTCGCCGTCGCCGTTGTCGTCGTCGTCGTCGTCGGACAAAATCCTTTTTCGCCGCTTTGCCGTGGATTCGAGCGTCGACGACGACGTGCCCAAAGCCCGCTTGCCCCCGGCGCCTCCGCCGCGCGGCGGAGCGGAACGCGGGGCGATGCGCGTGAGGGCGAGATCGTCCTCGCTGTCGCTGCGCGCGTAGACGGCAGCGCCGTTCGGGGCCGAGATCCTGCCCGGCTGTCGCCGCGTGCGGCGCGCTGGGCTCGGGAGGCGGCGGCTGCGGTGCCGCTCGTCGTCCTTTTCGTCGTCGTCGTCGTCGTCGTCGTCGTCGCTCGAATGCAGGAGGTCGACAAAAATGGTGCCGAAGCCAGCGTCGGTCGGGGGCGAGCGCCTTTGGGGCCTTGGCAATGCGTCGGGTCGTGGGGTGGTGTCGCTCGCGCGCAACGCTGGAGAGGATGGACCCGCGATGGATCGGCCGCCGTCGCCTCTGGGGAGAGATGTCACCGTCCGCCCTCGTCGAGCGGTGCCGGGAACCACTGGTCTGGTCGGCACATCGCTGGTGCCGCCGCCGCCGCTGCGGATGCTGACGGCGTCGCTGCTGCTGCCGACACTCTGTGCATCGCCCCCGCCGCCGCCGCCGCCGCCGCTCGTCTCAGACCCGCCATCGCCGTTGGGACGAGGGCTCTCACGGGGACTGCGGCCGGCGCCGCTCATGCTCGCGAGTGCAAAGGCGTTTTTCTTTTGTTTCTTTTGAGTCTTCTATTATATTTTAATGTAAATTTGACATGATCGTCATCTCTCCCACAAGCTTCTTCTTCATTCAACCGTTTCACACCACCGCCCGCCAGCCTTCCAAAACCGCTCCTCCACAATCCGGTCCCCGTCAAAGTCTTCGCGCGCGAACTCCGGCATGGGCGTCTCAAACGCCCAGTTCGGCCCTGAATACTTCCACGAATGCAGGTAGATTTCCATCTGCTCGACCGTCGGGTCCGGCCGGCGAATCTGGCATTCCGGACAGGGAAAGTCGGACACGGACAGAGCAGAACCCCCTTCGACGGCGGACGGGACGGCGGCAGACGGGACCGCCGCAAGGAGGAGGTCTCCGGCCCCCTCCGAGGTCGACACCGGGCCGGACGCAGGCGTTCGAGCGGGAGCGGAGGGGGCGTCTCCGTCTGACTGGTCCGAAAATGGAAACACGGAGGATCGGATACGCTGCAAAACTTCTGCGGCTACGTCATCGGACACCCCACCCTTGCCCAGATCCGGGCCCCAGACGTTTGCACAACAGTACAGCGGGTCGTTGGCGATCGGGAAACCGAGATATTGCAAATGCACACGAATTTGATGCGTGCGGCCCGTGACCGGTGTGCCTAGTGGTAAGGTAGTAGGAAATTTCAGAGATTGTTTCGGCTCGTTCAAAACACCAACATTGGACAACAGAAGTCCGCCCGTTGTAACTGAGTCGCAAAAATTCCGTTTGGCACGGCTTTCCTTTTGGTGACACCATGTTGATGCCCAGTTTGTGGGAAGTAGTATAGATGGGCTCGGAGCACGATATGGTGCCTCTATAAAAACACCTGATCAACATTTGCCCGAGCACAACACGAGACCTATCCTTACGTGGGGAATTCTCCTTTTACCCTGCACAAATAAGTTTTCCGCACATCCTTCGCAACCATCTCTTCCGTCAAAGCAGCTGCCTTCGATTTCTCCAGTGCAAGGAGAAGTATACCAGAAGTCAGGCGATCTAGGCGGTTTGCAGCTGTGTCGAGTAAAGTCAGGTTTCGCGATGGAAACAATGTAGACACACTTACGGAAAACTGCCTTAAATCCGTGCTCTGCACTTGTGAGAATGCCGGTTACGGTGTTGTGGTGATAGCGTCCTGACGGATGAACCTAAGAGAGGTTCGAACTGTAGCCGCAAGTGGGTAGAAACTAACCGGGATGGACGCCGGTTTATCAACAACAAGCAGGTCTGCTGACTGATGGACAACCCGGATTGGCTTTGCCGACACCGGAGGTTCGTGGCGATGCATTGAGTGGCAAACGAGGTTACCATTCCGAACAATGTAGTCCACGCCCACTTTCTTGCCATTTATGCAGATTTTCCCACTTTCAATGGCACGTTTCTGGATGTGAGCCAGCACACTATGAGAATATGAATACAATAAAAAAATAAAAAAAAAGTCGGCCTACATAATACGCAGGGGATTGGTCCTGGAACTCGACAGAAAACAGGTCCAGAACGGTCTTGCCAATCCAACGACCTTTGGCGTGCGTTTGGTGAACGTACCAGTAGGGTTTAACTGAGAACGTTCAAAGGCGAGGAATGGTCACAGTTACAAAAAAAAAATTAAAATAAAATAAAAAAATTTGTCCAGACCCTTTCGAAGGCCTCCTTCAAAGTAGAATTCGGCCGGTTCGTCGTTGATCGCATTTGAGGGCTTTGAGACCTCCGTCCTGGTCCGCTTTGGTGGTCGCGCCGCTGTTTCCGTTGCGCTTGCAGGCGCATTGGCCGATGCTTGGTCGATCGGGGGGGCCGACTCTTGCGGGAAACCGCCTGCTGCTGCCGGGGCTACCAGTGCGGACGGTACGGCCGCGGGATCGACCTGCGGAGGGGGTTCCGGGACGCTGGCGTCGCCGTCCATCACGGCGGCTTCATCTGTGGTGGTGGCAAGCGTTCGCTTGGATGGTGACATGTCCGAAAACAACCAAAACGCTTTTAACATGGGTGGGGATTTACCGAAAATGTGAAATATATTCTGGAACAAACTCCCCTATCTAGAGTATGGGACACTTGATGGCGGGAGCTGCACAGCTCTACCAGGATGTCGATTCCCGGGGATAGTTGCTAGAGCAGCAAAGGACTGGAGCAGCTCGTCTCGCGTTGATATTCCGCTGTGAAGTCTCCGTAGCGCAAATGCAGCTGACTTTCCACTCCTTCACAACACCATTGAAGCTTGTGGTAATAACCCAACCACATCGGTATTTTGTCGATCTGTAACACTAAGAATTCTGCCGAGGTTTTCTTTATTTGCACTGAGGAAAACAAAATTGGGGTATTTACGGTGCATAGGAGGGGACGAAATAGAAACACAAACACTTTGCTGGAATAAACATAAAAAGTCAACCGCAGGGAAACTTGGAAGCCATCAGGAAATAATAGAAACGGAAAAAAAAACCCCCTCGTCTCACGCACGCAGCAAGCGCCGTCCGTCAAACTATTGAATAGCCTGCCGCAGGAGGTCCTTGACGACCGGGAGCAAGGACGACAGCTCGCTCCAACCCTGCGCGGTCATGCGGCGCAGGTCTCGCACGGTCCGCAGGCGGTTCCGCATCAGCTCCTTGGTGTCCTGCAAGACCTCGTCCTCGGACCACCCGTTGGCGGCGCCGAGCTGCTGGACGACGTCGGCGACGCTCATGTCCTCGGGGAGCAGGCCGACGGTGCTCTGGATAATGGACGACACGGACGCGCCGTTCGCGCTGCCGCTGCGCGCGCCAGACGAGTTGCGGCGCCGGCTGCTGAGCGGCGGGTTGTCGGTGCTAGAGCGGTACCCACCGTCGTCGTCGCTGTACACCAGGTCGCGCGAGCCTGACCGCGAGAGCGCGATGCTGGACCCGCCCGAGCCGTACATGAAGGAGGACTCGTCGGTGCTCATGGCGTTCTCGAGGTGGCGCGGGCGGCCGCCGCCGCTGCCGCCGCCGCCACCGTTTCTCTGGCTGGAACGCGGGCGGTCCGACAGCACGCCGCTCATGGACACGTCCTTGAGCGTGGACGTTGACGCGGCGGGCGGGTTCCTGCCGAGCGAGCCGTTCGCCAATGGCACCTGCTGCTGCTGCTGGTACTGGGCCGGCCTGCTGCCTGCGGGCGGGTTTGCGAAGGCGCCGGCGACTTGCTCGATGGAGCCAAACGTGCGGAAGTTGGAGAGCACGGCGGCCTTGTCGGGCGAGCTTGCGCGGGCCGCGGGCTGCGCTGCTCGCTGCTGTGAGCCGTTAATACTGTCCGACGAGCCATACGTGCGGTGGTTGCTCACTACCTCGGGGTCCGCGAACGCCACGTTCGTCCTCACTCCGGGGTTGGCGAGGGCGGGCTGCCGGGGGTCGGAGAAGGCCGCCGCCTGCTGCTGCGGCTGCGGGGCCGGCACCGGCCCGCTTGGCGGTGCGCGAACCGGTGGTGGTGGTTCCACCGCCTTGACCGACACTGGGGGCAGAGTGGCCGCGGGAAGCACCTGAGAGGCTTCGGGGGGCGCAACGACAGCGGGTTCCACGATGACTTCCTCTTCCTCGTCGTCGTCGTCTCTCGACCACCCGGCAAGGCGCATGGACGTTCCGCCACCACCGAAAGCAAACATGGTATTCTGCAAAAGCTCGAGTAGTTGGTTTCTTGAAGAAGCTTTTGTGTGCACCAACTGCAGTGGGTGCGTGGGTGTAAAAGAAAGGTATCGAAGGGAGATCTAGCGGATTTCCAGCAGTTGCTACTGCACTACTTCACTTTTGTGGTTGTTAGTGCCATACACTTTCTAGAATCACTTTTATTTATTTCTGCTGCTATTTTTGAGGCGCGGGGCAGGGGCTGCTGGGAAGAGGGAGAAGGATCGGAAGTTTTACGTGTGGGTTGGTTGGTTAACTAACCGCGAGACTGACGGACAGAAGGAAAAAAGGAGAGAGAGAGAGAGAGAGAGAGAGAGTGTGTGTGTGTGTGTGTGTGTGTGTGTGCGCGCGCGCGCCTTTGTGCGTGTGAGAGTGCTAATAATAGACGACGACGAGGAGGAGGCGGCGACGGACCAACCAATACCCAATCAACCAAATCAACCGGACCCAACCAAATCAGACCCCGATCGAATCCGACCAAGCCAGCCCATCACCTTTATTATTTACATCCGATCCGTCCAGAATTTATAATAATTATATGTGATAGTTCGGCACGCCGTCTACAAACAAGCAGGCATAAGATAAATTGTCTTTTTGCACAGTGGGTTTCCAAACGTTTTCGCTATTTGAGACTGCCATCCCAGAGGTCACTTAGACAAACTCCGCCATTTCTCTACAATTTGTAATGAAACTTGAAGCCCATTGAGTTTGATAGAGCATTATCTCGCAGTGATCGGACTGCCGGTCGGGGTCTGGGAGATTCTCCCCCAGGTCAAAAACAACAGAAATTTGAGGCAAAACTTGCAAGACCGAGTCTCTTGATCGGTGGCTTCTGGCACTTTCCAAGGTTACTTTCAGACACTGAATTCATTTATATACCAGAGAAAAAGCGACAGTAATCAGTCGGAAATGATGGTTTTATAGTTGAACTGATTTTCCTACCTTTCTACTTTGGGGTGATTTCGGCTTGTCCAGCATATCAATATGACAGAAAATTGTTTACCGCATGATTTGCATACTCAAGCTTCGCACCAACCAATTGCATACTGTTTCATGCTAAGACAGCTCCTCCACTCGCCATACTTATTCGTTTTTGAGTGATATAGAATTTTAATTTCAAATTCGGGACTGACAGATGCAAACCAACACTAATTTCCCAGAGCTCTTCAATATCCATTTTTATTTTTTTACATGTATGTTGCTTTGCCATCGCAGTATATGCCTACCAAGTTTCATGGCAATTTGTTTAATATTGAGAGAGTTTGCCTGAACGACTTGCTCAGCCTACACTTCAATTTTGGAGGGTGAGCGAAAACATTTGGGATACCGCTGTACAAAAAAAACAAGCCTAACCAAACAATTGCAACAAAGCAGCAGCATAATTCGTCGGGAACAAGTTCACAGGGAGCACCCTGAACAGCGGCGGCCGCTCCCACAATCGGCACAACTGATGCTCCTCCGAATCCACTTTGTGCCTACAGCTACTGAATAGTACCACAACAACCCCCACTCCACGCACTTATACTCCTTCGACTGCTTCTGCCACCCACCCCCTCAAGTGCCGCCCCGGCTACAAAAATACACTGCTGGTGCTGCTGCTGCTATTGCTGCTGCGAATGCTGCTGCTGCCTGCTCTCCTAGTGCTGTTAGTTCTGCTTGTGTTAAAGCGAGAGAGAGCAGCAAGGAAAGGAAAAAGGCGTTCTCCCGTCCAATCATTCGTTGTGTAAGTATCGATATCACCCGTTACTTTCTGTTCCAATTTTGTTTTGTTTTCTTTCGGAACAAACGAAAAATTGTCTGCTGGGTGACTAAACAACGAAAAAGACCAACAACGATAAGTGCAAGAAGTGCAGCGATCGCGTGCATTCGCCTGCTCGCTAGCACTCACACGTGCCTTGAGGAGTTGACCACGGCCCTACCTTCGGTGGCTCGCTCAAATTGATCGATCGCATCGCACGCACACTCAGAAGGCAGTGAACAGAGCCATCAAACACGCACTCACACACACACACACACACACACTCAAAACGACGCAATGGACGCCAACTTTCTCAAGCACAGTGTAGGATCAGCCCTCACCAGCGCCATTGCCGCATTCCTGTCGCGCCCGCACCTCGATGTGTCGCCGTCGGGGTCGACAGGGTCGCCGCCGTCCGCCTCCCCGTCGTCATCGTCGTCAGCCTCGGCATCCACACACACACCAAAGCAGTATCCGCCGGCGGCCGCCGCAGCAGCAGCAGGACCGCACCACCACCACCACCACCACCACCACCAGCAGCACCGGGGCGAGCCGCTGACGCTGCTGCAGGACCCGGTGTACTTTATCGGCAGCCACCTGCTACACCAGGACGCGGCGGCGCGGCAGGCGGCAAAAGACCACGCGGAGCGGGCGCGCGTCGCGCAGCTGGTGCAAGTGGCGGCAGCGCGGCGGCGCGCGGTCGAGGAGGGCAAGCGGCGCGTTGGCGAGGAGATCGTGCGCGCGGTCGAGGAGAGGCGGAACCGCCGCGAGCGCGAGGCCGCGTTGGAGGCCGAGAAGAGGCGCGTACGCGAAAAGGAGCTGGAGGACGAGGCGCTTGCGGCCGCCGCTTCCGCCTCTGCTTTGGCCGCAGCCGACCCCGACGCCGCCGCCGCATCCGCCGGAGGAGTTTCGGCGTCGGCGGCCGCGCTGGCGTCCACGGCCGCCGATGGCTCAGGAAGCGGCGGTGGGGGCGGGGACGAAGGAGGAATCGACGAGCGCGGCGCTAGCCGTGTGGGAGACGGCCGTGGCGCTATTGCTGCTGCTGGTGCTGCTGCTGCTGCTGGAGACGAGGACGACGAGAAGGACGACACCTTTGAGTGATTGTGTGTGGAGTGGTGAGAGTTTCGGGCGATAAGATATAGTAGAGAGGGTGAAGACTATGAGGTGATGAGAGAGAGTGACCAAGTGGGGGAACGGGAAAGAAAAAAGAAAATCATACGATATTTAAAAGGAAAGAGTGGACAAGCAAAGCACTGATGTGTTGTGCAAGGGAGGCCTCGAAACACGTGACCAATCGACACCATTATTGGGCAACACCGGCTGGAGACACGATCAACGCTCCAGAGATGCTAAGCATGCCCGTGCATTCAGTGCTCGTCCGGTCCAGAGTCCTGAAGGTGAGTGACACTGTGCACGCGTGACGAAGGGACATGGCAGCCCAAAGCGCGCGCACTCACACACACACACACACACACACACACACACACACACACACACGCACGCACATACACATACACATACACATACACATACACACAGCAGTCTCAGTGTCCGGCTTCTTCGCTGGATGCTTTGATTACACCCGTCCGTACAAAGCGACACACACTACATTCGAAGCTCTGCTGGGCGTAAGCGCATTGCAGGTACTGGTGATGTGTCGTCTTTCTGTCTGTCTTTCTTTCTTGCTTTCTTTCTTTCTTTCTTTCTTTCTTCCTCGCTTCCTCAGTTCCTTCGACACCAACCGCCGCCGCAGAATCATCCCTCGTCCATCTCTGGCCATCTCGCCGCCGTCGCCGCCAGTGCCCGCGGTTCCCTTCCCTTCCCTTCCCTTCCCCGTCCCGCCCCCGACACCCCCCCTCCCGGGACGGCATATGGCCTTTCGTCACCACCACGGCCGCGGTGGCGGCGGGGGCGGCGCTGGCTTCGTCGCTACACGCGGCGGCGGCGGCGGCGGCGGCAGCAGCAATCCGTACCAGGACCGCGGCCTCGCAATGCCGCTCTCGTCGTCAGCATCGTCGTCGTCGTCGTCGTCGTCCGGCAGAAAACCACCGACCACAACCACGAATGGCGGCGCCTCGGCAAAGATCGCTGCCGTCCCCGGCTCTTTTTCGTCCGCCGCCGCATCGTCCTCGTCTGCACGTTCCCGCAACGGGGAATCTGCACACACCAACCACCCCAACGTTCCCATTCCTGCCGGCGATTTCTACAGACATAATTCCACGCCGCGTCAGACCGGCGGCGGCGCGCTCCTCTCCACCGTAAACGGCTCCTCGCATGCCGCATCACCCCTCGAACCCTCAAATGACATCAAGGCTAAGACCCCCACGCCGATTGTGCACACGGGATTCGATGAGCAAGTCCCGAAAGTTGCAACGACTGCCGTCCCCAAACTCCCAAAGCAATACTCAAGCCGAGTGCGGCATCGCGAACCCACCCTGATCGAGGACCACGTTATCCCACTCCTACCTGCCAACCCCGTCGCCCCTGTTGTTGTTGATCTCGTTGACATACCTGTCCCCAGCATGGAAAGGACAATGCCCGCCGTCTTTGAGATTCCGGACGACGAGGACGACGATCACGAAGACCTCACCAACCGAAAGAAACTGCGGACGTCACCCCGGCTCGTCGCCCGATCAACCAAACAGCCGCCCATTTCTTTGGATGACGCTCCGACTGCGACGCGGCCTCGGCCAACACAGCAGGTACAGCGTGCAGCCCATCAGACGCACAAAGTGGATCCCCCTCCGTGGTCCCTCCATCTATTCGCAAAGATACTGGACGCTATCGAACCGCCATCTGTGGAGCCATCGCCCCAGTCATTGTCGAAAGGCATCAACGGCAACGCATGCGTCCTTGACGTCGAACAGGAAGATGCAGTGCTTGTTCCAGACGATTCCCCGATTCGGCCAAGTCCCGTTCGCGATGCGGCCGGGGGCTTCTCCACGGCTGCAACGCGGAGCGCTCTTGTGCGGATTCTTTGCGAAGAGTTTTTTCGGCCGGAGAACATGGCACGCCGTTCAAGGCGAAGGGAAAGGGCCATCGATCGCGAGCTTCAAGTAAAGAAGAAGCAGCAAAAGAAGAATCCGCATTGGGGTGTCATCGAATCAGATGACGACACTGGCGACGGCTGTGACGGTTACAACGACTCTGACACGGAGGACGACGCGTTGGCGACGGAGCTGGATCATGATATGGAGGTCGTGAGGAAATTTCAACGGTTCGGTCGCGACCACGAGACCATGATCAATTGGGGCTTGGCGGCTATTCTGTACATTAAACCTGACACGGTGAAGACTTGGCGGGACAAAGTCGTTGGCATGGTAACCATCATTATTTCTCCTAGTATGAGCGACGTGAAAGTAATGCATTAACGCCTGCCTCGTTCTTCGACGGACCATTATGACCGCTTCGCCCCAACCCATAAAAATAAAGCCTCGCGCTGAGCCTCAGATATCGATTGACCTTGATCCGACAGACCCCTCCAGAAACACCGAACCCGTCAAGGCCAGCTCGCCCGAGGTCCAAGCAGTCGCGTCAGCCTTCTCGACCGCCTTCAGCGTGCAGTCGTCGTTGACCGCCAGCCTCTGCTCCGCGCGCACCTCCGGCGAGTTGAAGGCTAAACAGAGCGAGCTTCGGCGGTTGTGGAAGCCGTCCGACCTGGACATTGCTGCGGCGGAACGAGGCGGAGTGGATGTCATGCGCGGCGGGGAAGAGGTACCGATGGAGCTGCGGGACAAGAGAGCCAACGGCGCCAAGGCGGCGAACGGGCGGCCCGGGTTGCCGGAACGGAAGGTGCGGTCGGATTTTTTGCTTTTTTTCCCCCCTTTTAATTGCGCTAGTCTCTCCACGTGTGCGTGGATGCGTGTGCGTGTGTGTGTGCGCGAATGATTGGTTTGCTTGCAGACAAACCGGTTCACAAGAGACTGGCTTTGCTCAAGCTCTTATCTGTTACAACCTTCAGTTTCCGTTTCTTCGCGCGCTAACTCGTTTTACCCTGACCCCCGACCCCCGACCCTTTCCTCCCGCCAACATGAAAACTTAATCCAAAAGTTTGTGTCCAAGAACGATTACGTGGACGTGGAACCCGCCGAAGACAGGAGCGCGGAGGGGTGCGACTGCGGAACGACGGGCTCTTCGTGCGTAACCTTGAAGTCGTGCAAGTGCCTCCGGGACATGAACGGTAATTCACCCCGCTGTCACCGCAAATCTTGTCGCTGACTCGCTGCATCGCGTTCAACCGCTACCCAGGCTTTGCCTACATGTTCCACGTTATTCGACCCTTCGCGGAACGGTTCGTGTACGAATGCATGCCGTGGTGCAAATGCACGGCAGAGGCGTGCCAAAATCGATTGGTGTCGGGTCAACAGGAAAAGACAGAGGACGCGACGAGCGTGGTGTGGTTAGGGAAGCAGGGTAAGTGTCTGGAAAGATGGGCAGTTCATCTCTTTTTTTTTTGTTGGCTTTTTGCATTCAGGTCGCGTGCTTCGCTAATCGAATTTCGGGTCCTCGTCCCTCGCGATTTTTTTCAACGTTTCGACATTAAGGGCTTGGATGGGGTGAGCAACGGAGCTTTGTTTCCGCTTTTTTCCGTTTCTGATTGTGATCGTTTCAACTGAATCTCGGTCCGTTTCCACGCGTTTTCCCTTTCGAGATAGGCCTTCAGGCAAAGTAAGAAACTCGAGTGGTTCACCCACGTCATTCACTAATGTGAGTTGTCCAAAAAAATCTTTCCTCCCCAAACGTACACACCCCCCATACAAAAAAAAATCCCAGCCGCGACATCATTCACGGCGAGTTCATTTGCGAGTTTGTTGGAGAGATGATTTCCGAGAACTCTGCAAAGAAGCGCGACCAGCTGTACGCGTTTGTCGAAAACAAGAGCATGCTGGCGCTGCCGGGCGGAGCGTGCATCGACGCAACGTACATTTGCAACCGGAGCCGCTTCATTGTTGAGTGTCTTTTTTTGTTTTGTTGCTGTGCGAGAGGCTTTTGCGTGATTTTATGCTCGCTCGTGTGTGTGTGTGAGTGTGTCTGCGAGTGTGTGTGTGTGTGTGTGTGTGTGTGTGTGTGCGTGCGTTGCGTTCGCGCGCGCGTAATGCGCCTGTACGAGTGTGCGGCAAGCTGAACCTCTTAAATCGCCCGTTCTAGAACCACTCTTGCAAGCCGAATGTGCGACCGGTCCTCATTTACAGCAGATCCCGAAGCTACCCCGTCTCCTCATCCGACAACGGCCACCCGGCATCCTCCTCATCTTCGTCTTCGTCTTCGTCTTCATCCTCATCGTCTCCATCCGGTCCCAGACATCCTGCTACTCCCGCCACCCTTCATTCACCACCAACGCCACCACCACGGTCAATACCGCCACTAGCGGGTACGCCGCCCACAGAATCACCGCCGCCGCCACGGACGACGGCGTTGACGACGACAGCGACGAAGAGGGCGGTGGCGCCCGCGATTCCGAGCCACGTGGCGCTGTTTGCGTCGTGCGACATTGGGCGCGGCAGCGCGCTGACGATGGACTATGGGCTGTTTGGGCCGTACTACTCGGGGCCGTGCCTGTGCGGGGTGCGTGGTTGCCGAAGCGCGGTTGGCGGCGGCGGGAGGGATTCGGACCAGGGAGGCAGGACGCGAGCGTCGAAGCGGCGGCGGCAGTGAAGGTCCAACTTTGGAGGTGGGAGAGCGAGAGTGACACGACGGGGGAGGGAGAGAAGAGAGAGAGATAGAGAGACGATTTTGGAACTTCTGCGTGTGATGTTGAAACGGAGAAAGGAGAGGATTTCCCCACCTCAATAGCAAAATCGAGAAACCCAAGATTTTGTGCGCGTTTTTCATGTTTGCCGGATTTTATGTGTCTGGAATTCTGAATCACCGAAAAATTGAAAAATGACGCCGCCCAACAGAGACAGCAAAGCCTGCTGTGCTGCTGTGCTGTAGCTTTCTCGCTCTGTCTCTGTCTCTGTCTCTGTCTCTGTCTCTGTCTCTGTCTCTATCTCTCTCTCCCTCTCACTCTCTATCGCTCTCTCTCGCTCCTCTCTCTCGCTCTCTCTGTGTTGTGGGGGGAAGCTCTTTCCCTTTCCGCCCCTGTCGGTCGGTGGCTTCGCCTCCCCACGCACTGACCCACCCACCACATCTCCTGTGGCCGATAAATACAAGCGACCTGGCAGCAGCAGGGGCAGCAATCATCACCACTTCCCAACCCGCCGCCCCCGTTCAACAACCCTCCCTCTTCCGCCTATCCATCCATCCATTCTTTCCTGCACACACATGCTCCTTTTCGCCCCTCGAGTACCGCAGGCCGCAACACTCTCCCTCGTCCTCGCCGCCACTCCCTCCGCGTCCATCACCATGGCTGCCGCCGACACACAGCGTCTGCAGAGACGGTACAACAGCGACCCAGCCACGATGACGACAACTACCCCCCCCACAATAAGTACTGCTGGCGTTGCTGCTGGTGGTGGCGCCGGGATCTCAACAGCCACGTCATCAGAAATTTCAGCCGTAACAACAACCACAAGCGTAACGACCATCCCAGCACCAGCGGCGCTGCTTTCAGAACAAGGTCTGGTGGGCCTAGAAAGTGCTGCGGCTGCCACCACTGCAGACTTTCTCGAAGAGATTCCGAGCACGCTGGCGGTGCCGACTTTGCACATTTTCATGACTTCGCCGCCGCCGGTGGCACCGCCCGCAATGAACGCCCAAGCGGCGGAGGCCGGTTTGGGCAACGAGCCTGCCACAACCACTGCTGGGCCCCATGCTACCGAAGAGCCAGCCGCCGCCGTCGAATTTTCACCGCAGCCAGGTGCGCCCGCTCCCGATGCGCCTTCGGAGCATGCAACGGCAGGCGAAGAGACTCCCTCCCTCGAGCCTTCTGATGAACTGACGGGTGCCACCGATCTTGGTGAAGCCCACCACCCTTCTGCGCTCGAAACCAACCGGCCGCCATCACCGTTCCTCCTCCTTCCTCCTGAAGTGCTCTATCGAACAGCCACCTTTCTTCACCCGGAGCTTCTGTCCACAACCATGGCTTCCCTCAATAAGTCTTCTCGGTCGCTATTTCGCTTTGCCCGCTCCGACATTATTCTTGCGCGCCTTGTTCTTGCCCAATACCTTGTCGATATACTGGAGGGACCGTGCCCACCATCTTCTCCCGATGACGCACTCAAAAAGATTAAGTGGATCAAACTACATGCATCGCACTGGGCTGCGTTCTTCTTGATCACCGGCTTTTCAAAGGATTCGTTGACGATTCTAACTGGAACTAGCATGTGAGAAACAACTGAGGAAGATTTACCATAATATTCATATTTATCAAATTTCACAAAATCCCCATCCCAGGACCTACTCTGAAAGCAGCGGCGACATTTCCACCACTAGTTACAGCGAAGCATCTATTTCCCCTTGTCCTTCGTCTACAAGCTTCGGCATTGCAAGCTCTGTCTCCGATATTAGCGCAGTCGAGGTAAACCGTCAAGTCCGGCGGCGCCTTCTTCAGGGGCTTGAGCTGGCCCTGTTGCAAAAACCAGACTGCGACCTTCTCCTATTCGACATCAATTATATGACGGTGTTCGCCGTTCATTTGGATTCTGTCGATATCGTCTCCAAGCTGGCACTCATGATTGCAGAGGCGTGGGAAGGAATATACGAGTCGTTGTCGAGCTGGTGGACCATGTGCATCTGTAACGCAGCTGCACACGGATCAAACGCCGTTGCCAACTGGCTTTTCGGTGAAGGCGAAAACATTCTGTTTCCGAAAAGACTACCGAAACTTGAAGGTGCCACAGACGAAGACGATGCCGCAGAACTGGATTGGCAAACGTTTGTGTTGGACGATCGTAGCAAAGCAGTGCACGCCGCTCTTCGAAATGCTTCAAAGCTTGGAAACGAGGGCGTCTTACGCATTCTTGTAGATGCTCACGCCAAAATCGGAATGAATGTTGACGTGAACACTTGCGAGGGCTACGCTCTCTTGGAAGCTGCGGAACGGGGACACAACGAGATCGTCCAATTATTAATTCAAGCGTGCTCATGGCCGGCGTCGTCGGAGCAGGAAGTTGCAGAGCAATCCCCAAGCTCGGCATTCACAGCAGAAACGTGCACAAGGGCGTTCGAGTCTGCTTGTTCTTGTGGGCACGAGGCAGTAGTCTCGACGTTGCTCGATATGCCGTGTATCCCGACCCAGTATGTTGATCCCATGACCAACGACGGTGCGCCTCTTCGGGAAGCTTGTCGGAACGGACACGAAGAAGTTGTGACTGAGTTGTTAAAGCCAAGAACTCGCAGAAGCAACCAATCGGGATCGAACGTCGAGGTTGTGGTCGTGGACCCGTCGATTAGAGACTACGAGTGCTTAACGGTTGCCGCCAACGAAGGACACGTTGAGGTCGTTCGTGCTCTGATTGGATTCCCACACGCACAGCTGGTAAAGACGGCTTTTCCCGAGTCGGCAATAGTTTCACCACCGCCGCTGGAACTTCGCCTGAGAATTCTCCGCAGCATTGCCAGCTCCCCTCAGTCTGTGGACGAAGTCGTGAAGTTCCTCGCAGAAGATTTGGAGCGACGAAACGAGTTTCCGACTGAGGCGGAACGAGTGGAATCGCTTGTGTTTTCAACAACAGCCGCGAAAGACGAGGATCGAGTTTTTGACATGCTGAGCCTGTCGCTGACTGCATGGGAAAAGCACGTTGTCGCAGCCGCTGTCCCAGCCGACGGCCTTTCCGCGAGCGAGATTACTGAAGGCAACACCGCTGCCACCACCACCTCCACCACAACCACAACCACCGCCACAACGCCACTGCTTCATCTTTCGCGAACGCTCACCGAGTGCTCGAAGCGGGGATGGCTCAAGAGTGTCGAAAAGATACTTGATGCACAGCAGAGCCGAGGATTGGCGGCGGCCACGACGCGAGCGGAAAGGGAGGAGGCTCTGTACGCAGCGGCGCAGGCGAAAAAGACTGAAGTTTTGGAACTCTTGTTTGCCAAGTGCTTTTCACTGGACGTGTCGGTTGGCGCCGATGACGAGGAGTACTCGGTGGTGGTGCGCGGCCGCATTGCTGGACAAGGCGCCGCAGACGACAAGGAGGGCGGGATTTCGGCCGCCGAGTTTGGAGCGCGTGAGATGATGGTGTTCAACGAGCCCGACGGGGCCGAAGGCTTTATGGTCAACCCATTTTTGTTTGAGCTCAACCTGCCGACAATTGTCGAGGAGGTTCTGCGAGACTTTTGCTCCGGCTGACCACGTCTGCATGGTTTGTTGGAATGCGTCGAACACTCCAATCTGTTATTGCTGCAAGTAGTATACTTTTATTTGCTCTCTTTCACTTTCTCTCTCTCTTTCATACCTTGTCTTACCGCTGGCAGCAGACGCGCCATGTATAAAATTCATACACGAATAAAACATCAAAGATCGATTGACCACGTCGTGGGGGAGTCGTTGGGAATTGCGGTCCTGTTCAACCCTATCTGCCGCGAAGACAACCTTTGACCTCTCGACTTTCACATGTCGCAGCAAGCGTCAATAACAAGAACCCATGTGTTAATATCGCGCGTTAGAAAGCGGAAACTGGCGAACTTTTCCATGTAAGCCCTCCAAAGTTGTGTGGGAATAATTTTTTTCGTTCCGCGCTGAAGTTGATCGACTGCACAGCATCAGGGAGCTGTGAACGACAAAAAAAAAAAAAAAAAAAAAAAAAAAAAAAAAAGAATGTGTTGAAATTCGGCCCTGGTGGTGGTGTGATCGTGTGGTTGCGGGGCGGGAGCGAGACTGGAAGGGTGTGACAAGTCAAGTTTTTTTCTTTTTTCTTCTTCTATCGATTATTCTTTTCTCCCGAGGGCATATTGTGAGAACAACAGGCTGTTGAGCCTGCACCCTCAAATAAAACGAGTATACCCTGCTTTTTTAACTGATAACTTGTGAGGATTATCAATTTGACTCAACCAAACAACATTTCATGAAAGTGACGTAACACAGCTCGACCCTATTTCTTATTATTTTCATGGGTTATTATTGTCCCTGCAAGCTGAACCACTGAGATTTGGACTGTCTCTTAGCTGCGGCCATGTATGTTATTCATGTTATTATTACGCACTAAGTTGCAGGCCGAATGGCTCAGGCTGCTCTGGACTACTAGCAAGAGGCCCTCCAGATCCCGTTGATGGGAAAGGTGCTAAGTTTGAGACATGCCGGCAGTCACTGACTGAATGATGCAGGAATGCTTAGTTCTGCACAATGATCTGCACAATGACTAAGCCTTGCCCTCCTCACTTTTGGAAATGGATTAGGATGATGTGCTTCAGTGGGTAGAAGTACAGAGTTCAGGTGTACACAGAGCTAACACAAAGCTGCTGCATAAGCTACCATGATGAAAGGCCTCATGAAAGGGTATGAGATCATAGATTTTTTTCTCATTTCTTCATTGATGTTATGAATCACCCTCTGGAAACCTCTGGAACCTTCTAGAACATTCCTTCATGGAACCTTCTGGAACCTTCTGGAACCTTCTAGAACATTCCTTCATGGAACCTTGTGGAACCTTCTGGAACCTTCTTTGCTTTCCTGACTTGTCTTGTTGTCATTGGTATCATTGGTATCATTGTATTACTAATTGCTCTTTCTGGAACTTTCTTGGAGTCTTGACAAGGAACACTCTCAAAAGGTATAAAAGGGGGAAGGGGGACCTGTCCCATCCCTCAAGTGAATTATTGTTTCCAATACAATCATCACTCCTCTCAGTTCCTTGTCTGCCTTGTCCTGTCCTGCCCTGTTCCTGACATCATAATTCACTTCACCCTCTCCTACTACTCTCTGCCATCATGTCTGACCCAAACAACACCTTCCCTGATGCAACTGCCTTCCAAGCCTTGATGGACCAATTACAAGCCCTCTCAAGACAGACACACCAACTTCAAGAACAAGTCCTTCACCAGCAGCACCAGCTTCAACAACAACTTCACCAACAAGAACATCAAGCTCTTCCCCTGCCTCAAGCCAACCAAGCAAGAGAGCCCAAGGTTCCCAGCCCTGACAAGTTCACTGGGCTGGCCAAAGACCTTAGGAACTTCATGGCCACTGTGGAGAATGTCATCCTTCTCCAACCTTCAAGATTTCCCAGTGAGCAAGTCAAGGTTCTTTTCACAAGCACCCTCCTGTCTGGTCAAGCTCAATCATGGTACAGATCTCTCCCAAGCACACCCACCACCCTGCAAGAGCTCTGGGAGGGGCTGGAAGCTACCTTTGGTGACCCCTACGCATCTTGGACAGCAAGATCCAAGCTCAAGCATATCAAGCAAGGAAAGCAATCTTGTGTGGCCTACACCAACCAATTCAAGCAACTAGCCAGAGACTCTGGATACAATGATGCAGCTCTGATGGAGCTGTACCATGATGGTCTCCATGAGTCTATCCAAGACATGCTCTCCCAGTCTCTGCACATCCCTGAGACCTTGGAAGAGTACATTCTCCTTGCCATCAAGATTGACAACAGACTCTACTCCAAGAGGCTGAAGCAAAGACAAGTAGGAACTACATCAAGACCTACCCCAGTTCCTCAAGCTCTTACAGTTCCTGAACCCATGCAAGTGGATGCAGTTGAGACACTTCCTAAGGGTCCTCTGAGCCAAGAGGAGAAAACAAGGAGGGCCCAGCAGGGACTGTGTTTTTACTGTGGCTCCAAGGAGCATGCTGTCAAGGACTGCCCAAGGAAGAAGCACCCAAACTCCCAGGTCCAGGCTCACTGAGGGGCAATTCCCTGGACCCTCCTCCAAGCTGCCCCTGTTTCATCACCACCACCAGCACCACAAACACCTCAGATTCCAAGCCCCACCAACTCACCATGGATGTCAAGATTCAACTCTCACCCAAGTCAACCATCACAACCAAGGCCCTTATAGACTCTGGATCATCCTGCAACATCATTGATGCCACCCTTGCCAAGTCTTGTGCCATTCCTACGATCAAGAAATCCACACCCCTCAAGGTCCACTTTGCCAATCATGCTCTGTTCAAGGAAATCAGCCATGAAACCAAGCTAAACCTCCACATCCAAGACTTTCCACCATCCATGGTCAATCTGGAAGTATTGGACCTTGGCTCACCCACATTCTCTGTCATCCTGGGATTACCATGGCTGCAAGCCCAGAACCCTGCCATTGATTGGGTCACTGGTCAAGTCCAACCTCCACCAATCGGAACAGTCACCCAAAACTCAAGTCAAGCCCCCAAGTCTCATGCTCTCAAGCCCTTGATTCAAGATTCACAGCCAGCCAAGACTCAAGTTCCACAGTTCACAGTTCACAGTCAAGATTCAAGTAGAGCTCATAGAGCTCACAGTCATGGCCATGACTCTTGTTCACAGAACCCACAGTCAAAGATTCAAGTACCACAGTTCACAGTCCACATTCAAGATTCAAGTTCCACAGCTCACAGTCTTTGCCAAGAACAGAACTCTCAGTCAAAGATTCAAGAATCACAGTTCCCAGTCAAGAATTCAAGCCCCACTGCTGAAGAGCACGACAACCTGGACCCATCAGACCTTTTGCTGGCATCCAAGCTACCAAAAGAATATCTCCCTTATGCTGATGTGTTTTCCAAGACCAAGGCAGACCTGCTACCAGCTCAGAGGCCTTATGACTGTGAAATCCCACTCAAGGATGAAACTTGCAGCCCACCTTTCAAGCCACTGTACCACCTCTCTCCACCAGAAGCCAAGGCCCTCCAAGAATACATTGAAGAAATGCTGAACAAGGGATTCATCCAACCTTCCAAGTCACCAGCTGGAGCTCCCATCTTTTTTGTCAAGAAGAAGGATGGGGGACTGAGACCCTGTGTGGACTACAGAGATCTCAATGAGATGACAGTCAAGAACCGCTATCCACTGCCTCTCATCTCTGAATTACTGGACAAACTGAGCCATGCAAGGATATTTTCCAAGATTGACCTCAGAGGTGCCTACAATTTGGTCAGAATTAAGCCCCAGCATCAATGGAAGACTGCCTTCAGATGCAAATACGGTCACTTTGAGTACTTGGTTATGCCCTTTGGACTTACCAATGCTCCAGCTATTTTCCAAGGCATGATGAATGACATCTTCAGGGATATTCTGGACCTTTTTGTCATTGTCTACCTGGATGATATCCTGGTATTTTCATCTGACACTGCAAGCCATATGGGACATGTCAAGACTGTCTTGGAGAGACTCAGACAGCATCACCTCTATGCAAAGCTGGAGAAGTGTGAATTCCACAAGACCTCCATTGAGTTTTTGGGGTTCATTGTGTCTGACAAAGGGATCTCCATGGCACCAGACAAGATCCAAACTATTCTTGAATGGAAGGCTCCAAATTCCATCAAGGATGTTCAAAGCTTCCTTGGATTTTGCAACTTCTACAGAACCTTCATTGCCAACTATTCTGCCATAGCCAAGCCTCTCACTGATCTCACCAAGAAGACCACCAAGTTTGAATGGACCCCAGCAGCAGAGCAAGCCTGGCTAGCTCTTAAGACAGCAACCACAAGTGCACCACTCCTTAAGCATGTGGATCCCTTGCTTCCCTTCACCTTGGAAACTGATGCCTCAGACTATGCCCTTGGCGCTGTTCTGTCCCAGCCAAGCTCTCAGGACCCCTCTGCTCCTCTGCATCCAGTGGCATATTACTCCAGGAAGCTGAACAGTGCTGAGTGTAACTACACAGTCCATGACAAGGAGTTGCTTGCAATTGTGGAAGCATTCAAATTCTGGAGACACTACTTGGCTGGTTCTAAAGGCATCTCTGTCTATTCTGATCACAAGAACCTCACCTTCTTCAGGGCAAGGAGGTTGCTCAAGCAGAGGCATGCCAGGTGGGCTGAACTGCTCTCTGAGTATGACTTTAAGCTGTGCTATTCTCCTGGTCACCTTAACACTGTGGCTGATGCCCTGTCAAGAAGAACAGACCTTGCACCTGAAGGGGGAGATGGTTTCACCCCACCATCCAAGACACACCTTTCATTGCTTCCTGACAGTGTGTGGGCCCATGCTATTTCCAAGGACCCCAAGCCTCACAAGATTCAAATCAGCCAAGAAGAGGAAAAACTTGAGATACTCAAGACAAGGCATGATGCAGCAACAGCTGGACACCCAGGAGAGCACAAGACATATGAGCTTGTTTCCAGAGACTTCTACTGGCCAGGCATGAGGAAGTACATCAAGAACTATGTCAGCAGCTGTGAAACCTGTCAAAGAAACAAATCCAGCAGACACAAGCCCTATGGACTTCTGGAGCCCCTCCCAATTGCCATCAGCCCTTGGTCATCAATATCCATGGACTTCATTGTGAAACTGCCCCCATCCCATGGATTTGACTCTATCCTTGTTGTCATCTGCAGAAGGACAAAGTTGGCCCATTTCATCCCCTGCACTGAGAATATAGATGCACAAGGAACAGCAGACCTGTTTTTGCAGCACATATTCAGGCTCCATGGGCTGCCTCAGTCAATCATCAGTGACAGAGGACCACAGTTCAGATCCCAATTTTGGAAAGCACTCACAGCAGCCCTTGGAATCAAGTCTCAACTGTCAACTGCTTATCACCCTCAGACTGATGGACAAACAGAAAGAACAAACCAGACTCTGGAGCAGTATTTGAGGTGCTATGTCAGCTATCAACAGGATGATTGGCCCACCCTCCTTCCACTGGCAGAATTTGCTCTCAACAATTCTCTCCACTCAAGCACCCAGCTATCTCCTTTCTTTGCAACCTATGGCTTCAATCCAAGAGGAGATCTTCTGGGACAAGAGACCATATCCAATGTCCAAGCTCCTGCTGCGGCTTCACACTTACATAAGCTCAAGATCATCAACTCCTTCCTGGACTCCACCCTGAAGCAAGCCCAAGAAGATGCCTCAAGATTTGCCAACACTCACAGAATGGACCATGACCTTGCTGTGGGTCAGCAAGTTTGGCTTCTGAGGAAGAACTTGCAGACCAAAAGACCAAGTCCCAAGCTAGACAACCTCAAGTTGGGACCTTTCAAGATCTTGGAGCAAATCAATCCAGTCACCTTCAAGCTGGATCTCCCTGCATCCATGAAGATCCACCCAGTTTTCCATGTCAGCCTTTTAGAGAAGTTTGTGGCCAATTCCATTCCAGGCAGAGTTGTTCCTCCTCCTCCTCCAGTTGAGGTAGAAGGTGAAGAGGAATTTGAGGTTGAACAAATCTTGGATGCCAAGTGGTTTGGAAGAACACTCAAGTTCCTTGTTAAGTGGAAAGGTTACTCAGATGCTGACAACACCTGGGAGCCTGAGTCAAACCTCACTCACTGCCAAGACCTTCTGCTCGAGTTCAAGACCAGGTACCCCACCAAGTTGCAGAAGAGGCCTAAAAGGGGGAGATGATGTTATGAATCACCCTCTGGAAACCTCTGGAACCTTCTAGAACATTCCTTCATGGAACCTTCTGGAACCTTCTGGAACCTTCTAGAACATTCCTTCATGGAACCTTGTGGAACCTTCTGGAACCTTCTTTGCTTTCCTGACTTGTCTTGTTGTCATTGGTATCATTGGTATCATTGTATTACTAATTGCTCTTTCTGGAACTTTCTTGGAGTCTTGACAAGGAACACTCTCAAAAGGTATAAAAGGGGGAAGGGGGACCTGTCCCATCCCTCAAGTGAATTATTGTTTCCAATACAATCATCACTCCTCTCAGTTCCTTGTCTGCCTTGTCCTGTCCTGCCCTGTTCCTGACAATTGATGATTTTTACTTATTTTTTCAATTAGTAGTTTATCCTGTTTTTCCTGTTTTTACTGTTTTATCTTTCATTTATTTGTTTGTTTGTTGTCTCTGTGTGTGTCTCTCTTTTCTCTTGTGTCTTTGAGTGACTGTCTTCCTCTTTGCACTGATCAGCTCTCCCCAGCTCCTCCACCCTTCTTGGCAGCTGAATGCCAAGAAATGCCCCATGATTTTCTGAGCTTTCTTCTTTGTTTGATGGCTCAGCCCCATTGTTTGGTGGCTCACTCCTGCTCTCTCTTCTTTGTTGTTTTATTTATTTTTTGTTCTTTTGTATATGTTTTCCCTTCTTTTCCCCTCCTTCTTCCTTCACCGTGCTGATTCCAACCCTCTCCTATTTAAGCAGCCCACCCCCATTCTTGTTGCCCCCCTTCGACTTCTGTGGTGGTGCCTCTAGGTTCCTGTCAATACATCGCTTCAAATACAGGTCTCTCAAGGTGATATGAATGAGTTGGCTGGTCAGGTATTATGTGGTGGTAAGGCCCCTCTGGTATTCCTCCCTGTCTCTGGTGGTGGTTCCTTTGGCCTTTGGTGGGCGTGGTTCACTGGTTCAGACCCTCTTCCTTTCATGCTAATGCCTGTGGTTGTCTTTTGTGTCTTCCTTGTGTGTGGGAGTGGGTATTGACTTTCCTTGCTTCTAAGACAGGTTATTCTCTCTGGCCTGGTGAGGCAGAGGTCTGTCTCCTGGCAGGATGGAGCAAGAAGAGTCCCACTGTCTCCCACCCAGGTTGCACCCTCTTCCTTGGATTGAGCTGGAACACTCTCCCTGGAGTGAGACAAGTTGTGTCTTGTTCTGTTAAGTGGAAAACAGTTCTGATTTGGTTCAACAGGCACCTCTGCACACTAACTGTTCCTTGTGTCTGCCCTTGTCTCTCCAATCCCCTCCAACTCAGGGTTTGACTTGTTGTTTATTTCTTTTTGTTGTTTCTTTTTGATGGGTTGTAATGGCCTGTCACTCCCCTTACTGATTCAGTTGGTCTTACCAATTCAGTCAGTTCTGTCCCTGGTCTAACTTGGCTTTGGCCCAGTGCCCCAGATGAAACCCTTCTGTGTCTTGCACCAGAGGATTATGCTTTCTTTTGTGATTGTGCTTGTTTCATGCTTTGGTGTGAGAAACCCCTCTTTTGTGTTAGAGATTTATTTGTGTTTTTGACGAAAAAACAGCCAGGCTTACTCCCAGACACAAGAATGCTTGCTTGGACTTCGCTCGAGAATTTGAAAACTGGACTGTTGAGGATTTTAAAATCAACATAGAAGGCTCAGATGGCATGGCTTACACTTGGAAAATCCCAGGAAACCCATTGCAAGAGCAACACATACAACCCACGAAGAAGTTTAACAGCGGTTCCCAGATGGTTTGGGGTGCTATGACCTGGACTGAAGTGCTGCAAATGGCATTTGTAGAAGGAATAATGGTCTCGGAACAATATGTGACAATTCTGGAAAATAGCCTTATCTCCAGTCTGGATGAAATGGGAATTGACCCTGCAGGAATCACCTTTCAGCAAGACAACAACCCAAGCACACATCAAAATGCACAAAGGGATGGCTGGAAAAGCAAGGATTTCGTTGTGTTGAGTGGCCAGCTCAATTTCCAGACCTGAATCCTATCAAACATCTGTGGAGAGATTTGAAAACTTGGCTGAATTCCTATGAAAGACATCCAAGATCCAATGCAGAGCTCCAAGAGCAAATCTGCTGCCAGTGGAGGCAAATTCCCCTGAAGTTTGCCAGAATTTGATTGAAGGTATGCCCAGAAGGATTGCTGCTGTGATTGCAGCAGGTGGGTCACACTACATACTGAATAAAAAATTTCGTTGGACACCACAAAATTGGGCCAACGGTGCAGCACACTTCCTTTGCCTCTTTCTTGCGCAATTCAAAAGTTGGAAGAATGAAATTTTGTGAGCAGTTTAGTCTACTGCAAGGTAACATTTGCTGAATTTCTCAAATTTTATGATGGTCTTAAGCATGTGTGACAGCACTCGGCAGCGCAACGTTCAAAACATTGACCCAATTTTGTGAGCCACTGTATAATGTATGTATTGCTACTCTGATAAAAAGTGTCATCTGGTGACCATTCGAACCATCACAGTGATTGAAAGGCTTGTTTCATCATTGGTCAAAAGGCTGATCTTTTACCATTTTAATTAATGCTGAGAGATCAGCCTTTCTGTTTTGTTGAGATTTTGGAAGAATAGAGGAGGAAAAAGAACGAAAAACGCCTTTTCATTTTTTTTAGTGGCCCAACCCTCTTTTATTTTCTCTTTTCTCTTCTTTTTCAAAGTAATAAAGAATGACAAAGAGCAGGCGCCACCTCCTTTTCCGATTGAATGGCAGTTGTTCTTTCATTGCAGGGGATGCCACTTTGAAGGAAATCAGCAACATCATCAACGCACTGAAAAAAACAAGCGTTTGCAGATAAACCCGTTTTCTAATTGTAATTAGAGGTCGTTTCAAGTGGAAAGGCGGAACTCTTTACTGGGGAAAAAAAGATTCGATTGGCTGAAAACTTAATGGAGGAAACATTTTCCTCTATTTCCTTGCCACAGCTAATCTTGCTCTATTTCTTTAATTGAGCTAATTCAGCTAATTCACTCAGTCTGAGAGGTGGTCCGTCTCCTTGGGGGTGGTCTGTCTCCGCCAGTGAAATAATTCTTTTCTATTTTTTCACTTGCTCGTGTGCCAGTCTGTGGGAACAGCACTTGGAACAACCATTTCCTTGTTTGCTCAAAAACCTTTTCCGCCTTTTCTACTTGAAACGACCTCTTAGAAACTTCTCTTTGGTGCCCACTCAAAACACAGTGGACAAATTCAAAAAGGAAGGAAGTCAATGGGCGGAAGCTGAAAAACCAAGCAGACAGACAGACAAACAGGCAGACAGACAGACAAACAGATGGGGCAGGAGAGACAGACAGTGGCACCCTTCTATCTCTGTCTCTCTATCTCTCTCTGCCCCTCTCTCTCTCTCCTCGTTCATGAATAGCCGCCTATATCTCCTCTCTCTCTTCCTCTATTATTACGGAAAAATTGACACGACTTTCTCTGTCTCTCTTTTGCATTACTATGCTCCCGTGTTCTATTCAAGGGGACCAAAGTGCACATCAGTGATCCCAACATGGAATGAATGTCACAGCAGGGGGTGGCTGCAGCCCCTCCCCCCCCCCCCCCCCCCCCCCCCCCCCCAAATACTATTTCTGTTTATGATTTTGCAAAGTCAACAAGGCAGTTATCTATCCATCAATCAATGAGTTGTCACTCTGTGAAAGGGCGGGCAAAATTCAAAAAGGAAGGAGGTCAACAGGCTGTTGTGGCTGTCTATCTGAGTGGAAGTCAACAGGTTGTCTGCCAACCTCCCCATGCTTCACTGGTAGCTCTCTACATTGCCTGCCACTGCATATGCATCGTGGCCACACACTTAAAGTATGTTTTTCGTCTCTTCACGTATTTTTTTTTTTTCAAAGTTTTTTTTTTGTTGGCTGCTTCTATGTCCACAAGCTCCCCAAGTTTACATATTTAATTTGTTTTCTTTGATTTGTTTGATTTGTTTGTGTTTTGCGTGTTTAAAAGGGGTTTGGCGGAAACGAAAAAAAATTTTTTTTACTTACATTATGTATAAAAGGTGAAAAAGGAGTGTTCGACTAAGAGAGAGAACGAGAGAGAGAGAGAGATAGAGAGAGAGAGAGATAGAGAGATGATAGAGGCGAGGAGACAGAGGGAAGAGAGAAGGAGACACAGCGAAGAGAGAGATACATAGAGAGAGAGAGAGAGAGAGAGAGGGAGCCGACCCGAGCCAAGCAATTGGGGAAGGGCGCGAAACAAAAGCTGCATAAAAGCCTCCTCACGTGACGCGCGATGGCAGGGTCGGCGGCGTCGGCGGCGGCGGCGGCTGCTGTGGGTGGCAACAACGAGGGCGGCGTCGGCGGCGTCGGCGACCACCGCCAACCCCCCACCGTCGCCGCCAGTGATGGCGGAACACGTGCCGCCCCCTCGCCCACCCCTTCCCACCACGTCGTCCTCCTCCTCGACAACGACGTCGACGACGACGACGACGACTGGCTCCACCATTACCATCACCATCGCCAGGACGACTACGACCCCAACCACAACAACCACAACCAGAACCACAACCATGGCGGATGGCCGCTCGCGCCGGCCGACGCTTCACCATCGCCGCCATCGCCGCCGCCGCCACTAACAAGCTTACTCCCGCCGGTCGCACTGCCACCACCGTCACCACCGCCACCTCCACAACCCCCGCCGTCGCCGACCGCTCCAACCCCGCCGACTCGACCACCACAAGCACCGCAGCCACCGCCGCCGCCGCCTGCATCCACCCGTGCCTGCGGCGGTGGCATAGGAGTGCAATATCACCACCACCACCACCACAACGACAACCTCTACAACCACAACCACAATAACCTCCACAACAACAACAACAGTAACTACAACAGCAACCACAACAGCACCATCCGCCACCATCATCACCACCACCAGCCGCAGCCGCCCTTGGCACTCGCTATGCTCGAGGCCGACTGGCCGCACGGCGGCGGCGGCGGTGGCGATGACGAGAACAATGGGGTTGGCCGCCAAGGAGGGAACGGCGGCGCGGGCGATGGCGCGACTGACCCGCTTCTCGGTCTCAGCAACTACGCCGCTGCCGCCGCTGCTGGAGTCGGCAGATCAGCCGCGGGAAGCGGCGCGTACGCCAAGCACGCAGGCTCGTTCCGCCCCAGCAGCAGCAGTAGCAGCAACACCAGCAGCATGTGGTGGCCGGAGCCCGCTGGCGGCGGTGTCGGGCTCGTCCTGCGGGAGGCGCGCAGCAGCAGGCTACTCCACCACCCCGCGTCGTTCTCGTCGGTGTCCTCTTCATCGCCCTCGGCGTCAAAGCCCCCGCTCTCGCCCGCGACGCCCGCGCTCGGCGCGGTTGAGGGCGTCGCGCCGTCGCCGTTGTCGCTGTCATCGCTGGCGTCTTCGCCTGCGCCCTTGGCGTCGATCATCCTGGCGGCAACGTCACCAACGGCGGCCACCCCCTTAGCGTCGCTAATCCTGTCGGCGTCGCCGTCTCCTGCCGACGCCCTGCCGCCGCCGCCGCCGCAGCAGCAGCAGCAGCAGCACCGCTATTTCGGCGAGAGCGCCTCGTCGCTTATCTTCCGGGATTCCGCCACAGCTACGGTGGCGGGCGTGGCGGAAACCCGCGACTTGTTTCAACTGGGGAGAATCCTCTCGCAGGCGTTTGGTGGGGAAGTGGGAATCGAAGGAGGTGGAGGAGGAGAAGAAGGAGGCGGCGAAAGTGTTGAAGTCGTTGGCGGCAGCGACGGAGCGGGCGATGGGCACAATGGGTTTATGGACTTAGGGATTTTGGAGCCCCCGAAACCGCCGCCACTGCCGTCGCAGCAGCGGGACGACGAGCACGCTATGTTTGAGCACGATCTTCTTCAGCAGATACAACAAAGGCAGGAGCAGCAAGACTGGAACTCAGATATCCAATCTGCCACCTCTTTCGACGTTTCCGCCTGGGAGCAGTCGTCCGTGCTGAGCGGTGAGGGGACGGTGTGCGAAACATCAATGGCAGCCGCGACAGCAACTTCAATAACCACGACAACTACAACAACGGCAAGCACAACAGGTACAAGCGTTGGGACAGCCGCAGCGCGATTCGGAATCGACCGGTCGGCTGGCTCCGACTACGGCGGCGATATTGGAGGTGTGTGTTTAACCGCAAAACAGTTTAGTTTGCTTCAAATCGTTCGTCCTCAGTTTTCTGCAGATATCCTCTCAAACTTGCGACGGCGTGGCTCCGCCGCTGTCTACAACGCTGGAACCAGCGGCGGGGAGGCCCACGACCGCGGCCTGGTCCGCCCGGAACGCCAACAACGACGCCGGGCATCTACCACAGCACAGCAGCAGCAGCAGCCGGTGGCGGCACTGGTGGCGGGGGGCGCTGCGGTTCGTGCCGGGCCGCCCTTCGAGGCATCCCTGGCCGACGGCAGCGCCAGCATGAACATATCCCCCCACAGCCTGGGCACCCCCGACGAAGACTTGGCCCCGGGAGAGGTGGCCGCCATCTTGAGTTTGCTCAGCGGCGACCAACGCCCACGCCAGAGCGGCGGCGGAGCAGGCGGCCACGCGCTGCCGACGGACACCTCAAGTTGCATCGCCAGTGTCACCGCCAGTGACGTTAGCAGCAGCAGTAGCCGGAGGTTTGATCCGCGGCCGGTGGCAGTTGCGCCGCAGCATTACTTTGCAAGGCGCCGCACGCTATCCATGCTCCCTTTGATGACCACGACGCACCGCGATTCCGGACCCAGCGCGTCGGACGTTGGCGGTGGCGTCGTGGGCGGTGGCGTCGGCGGATCCCCCTGGTCCTCCCTTCTGTCGCAGAGCCTTACGACTCGGGGGGGTGCTTCGGCGGCACCTCCGAAATTCGTGGTCCGCGCCAACTCGGACTCTTCAGTCCTACGGCTGCCGCGCCACCCGCACTCGACAGCGACGGCGAAGACGACGGTGACGACGGCGGTGCCGCGCGATTCGTCACTTACGCCACTGCAACACCATGGGCTGCTCTCGCCGCTTCTGGAGACGGCGATGAACGTCGGCTCAAGCTCCGGGGGAAGCGACCCCTCGTCGCTGAGCCTCCTTGAATCGATTGTTTCGTTACTGCAAAGCGGGTCCGGCCCCCTTGTCTCGGGACCCTCATCTTCTTCGCAGGCCGCCGGCGGCGAGCCGCCGTACCTTGCCAACGGGCCGCCATGGGCTGAAACTTCGTCGCACCTCTCACCCCAATTCTCTGTAGAAAACCAGCAGATGTTCGATAGCTTTAGCGACGCGCCAGGCCTTCAAGTTCAAACCGCCTTCACTCAGAAAAATCCAGAAGAAGCGCCGTCCGCGCTCCTTTTCGACTCTTTGCCGGCCGCACAGGTGGCTCGCCGCGACGGTGACAGCTTGTTTGGTGAGAAGCCGCTGTCCCTGGATCCGGTGGCGGTGGCTCCCACCGCGGGCTCGAGGAACCGAAGACCTCGTGCGCGGCGACAGACCGTGGCGGTGACGACCTCTTTTTTAAATGAAAGGGCTCCCGTGGTGGGAGTCGGGGCTAGCTCTCGATTTTCTCCTGTTGCGACTTTTCCTAGGATCCACATTGGCGGCAGTAGTGGCGGCGGCGGGGGCGTCGGAGGAGGTGGTGGGAGTGGGGGCATTGGGATCGGCGGCGGAAACGGCGGCGGCGGCATCAGCTCTGCAAGCTCCCTCCACGCGCATCGAATCGCAATGGCAAACGCGACTGCGAACGCGGCGGGTGTCGGTGGCGCGATTCCGTCATCGCCGCTGCGGAGTTACGCGGACCACCGGCGGCGGTCGGTCACGGGGAATCCTGTCGCGGTGATGGGGACGGCGATCCCCTCTTCGCCGCTGACTGCCGCACCGCCTCAACCGCCCCAGCCGCCTCAGCCGCCCCAGCCGCCCACCTCGGCGTCGGAGGGCCCGTCGCCGTGGTCACTGGGCCGTTTCGGGATGTGGCCCAGCAGCCCCAAGGTCGAGGACGACTCGCCGACGGCCGAGGAGACGCCTACGTCGCCCGCGCCGCGCTCGGAGAGCTTCTCGTCGTCGGCGCGGTCGGATTCGCGGCCGTCCTCCATACCGGCTGGAGTGAAGCGCTCAGGTTCGGTGTCCGCCTCGTCCGTCTCGAGCCCTGCAAACCAGTGGACTCCGGATGAGCTGTTTTCGCTTCCCGGCCAGTATTCCGGTGGGGCGAACTCACGCCAGCATCACCTCGGCGGCGAAACCGACTATATGGACGACGACTTTGACGAGGATGAGGACGGCAATTCCGGCGGCGGCGACGACAACGACTGCGCACGGCGGAGACACAGCACGTCGTCTGCTTTTGTTTTCGGGAAAGGCTGTAGAAAAGGCGAGTTCTGAAGTTTAAGAAGCAAAACAAAATTGCGGCCTTCGTCTTTTGAGTGTCCTGACCAAGCAAGCACAGATGCGGCCGACAGCAACACAGGTAGCTTTCGCTCTGTCGTGGAAGACTTTGCGGCCATCGAGCTCCACGAAGACCCTCAGCTGGACAAAATGGCCGCGGAAGGAGGAAGCACCCTGTTTGGCCTCGTTGCAGACAGCGCCGCGCCAGCAGCGGCCACCGGCCCCCCTCAGTCGTTGTCCGGCGCCGCCGCCGCCGCCGAGGAAGACGCCGCGGACGCGACCCCGACGCCGCTGTCAGCCCTCTCGCAGCAGTCGAGCGATGGGACGCAGTCCCTGCCCGATCATCGTGGGCGGGACGGCGCGCGACTGCCTTCGGTGGCTGTCAAGCTAGCGCGTCGGCCGTCGGTGGCGGATGCAGCGGTGCCGGGACGCTTTTTTTGCGAGTGGGAGGGGTGCACCAAGAGCTTTTCGACCAGCGGGCATTTAGCCCGCCACAGCCGCATCCACAGAAACATCAAGCCGTTCGAGTGCAACTTTCCTGGGTGCACGTCGCGGTTTGCGAGGAGCGACAAGTAATGTGTCAATTCCCGCTTCTTTTGGCTTGTCTTGCGTGCGTTTGGTTGTTCATGCTTTGGAATCGGGGCAACATTGTTGCGGAATCATGTCCCCTTGTCGCTCATTCTAATTCCCATTCGTCACCGGATACACATACACGAAACACACGATACACATACCACAAAATTCTCTCCTTAGCCTTCGACAGCACCGAAAAACCCACTCGAAATCGTCAACCGCCGGCGGCAACAAACCACACCACCACTCGCGATCTGACCAAAATCAGGGACGGGCCACGGCGGCCGCCACCGCCTCCTCCGCAAACTCAGGATCCACGTCAGCACCATCCCTGACGGCGAACAGGGCGCCCGTCAGGACGTTTGACTCGGCCGTGTTCACAGTCCATCCATCAGAAGTTCTCCAAGTTTTCGCTGGCGACGCCGACCTCCGTGATGAAACATGAAAAAATGATTCTCGCGTCTCGATCACTCTCCAGCCTCCTCAAGAGAAAAAAATTCTTCCGCTTGGAAGAGCGTGCCCGTGTCAATTAGCCCTTCCCCTTTTGTCCTCCCCCAAACCATCGATCATACTCCCCCCACCTCAGCAATGATCTAAGGATGGTCGGCGAATGCGCTCGACCGTTCTGTAATACTGCCATACGGATTTTTTTTTCTCTCCCTCGCGCCACCAACCACGGTCTGTTCATAGTGTTAATACTTTTCGCTCGTAGTTGAGCGAAACAAGGCGCCAAAGGATTGTACAGCAGTATTTTTCTCTGCGTCCTTTTCGCTCGGCGACAAACGCCGTATCGTAACCTCCATCACCTCCCTCCCTCAAATCAAAATGAAGCTCAAGCCACCAGCACATTCCCCCGCCCTCAGCCCCTCACGCAGGGACAGTCTTCTTGACCGCCATCTTCTCTCACCCCTACAAAAGTAGAACGCACGTAAATCCTTACACCCACCCACCGTTCATTACCACCACAACCTACCAAACACGCACAGCGAAGCTCATTGGTCGCCCGCCCACTTCAGAATTCTCGTCCACGCCTTCAGCCATTCCTCTCCTGTCTCGCGAGTCCGGGAAGGCCCTGGACCATTGTAAATTCCTTTTTTTGCATTTTCGAATTTATGTTTCTCCATTCCCTTTATTCCTTTTATCTTCTTTTTTTTTTTTTTTTTTTTTTTTTTTTTAGGCTAGCCCATTTCCTCCAACTCATTATTTCCTTTCATTTTAATCCACACTTTTTACCATCTCATTCGTTGCTCCCTCTCCTTTATGCTTCCTTATCTGCTTCTCCATTTTGTTCCCCCTTCTCGTTTTCTCCCAGGTCTCCATTTCACCGACACAACCCACATCAACCCCAACCCCAAATTTCGCTCTTGCTTTCCCCCACATTCATCCACCCAGGCATGATTCATGATTTCAGTTTTGCTTTCCCCCTTGTTTCTCTCAAAGGCAAATATCGTCCTTACTTTTCTTGTTTGTTTCCTTCATTTCCCCCTTTTTTTTGCCTCAATTTTTGCGCGTGCCGAATTCGCGAAATGTCAGTGTCAAAGCAGTTTCAAGTGACGACTTGTTCCTCGTGATGATGCTGAACGGGGAAGAGAGGGGGTATGAAGAGGAAGGGATGAGGTTGGCGCACTGAAGCAAGGACAGGAAGTGGGCCTTGCTGAGGGTGGCCTGCTCTGCACACGTATTGGAGAGAACTCGCTCAAAAGCGGTCAGAATGGAGTGCTAAGTGCCAGGGTTCAAATCGCCACTCGCGTGATGCTTTTACTCGAAGTTGAGCCCAGTGTGTGTGCGCTTAAGTAAGTCCGCAGAGGTGCCTTAGCTTCCCTACTGTAATGACAAATTGCACATATTTTCTATTTTGTAATTGGACTCTTCCTGTGAAGCCCAGGCTGCGAGGTGCTCACCATGCAGCGCCAATTGGGTCCAAGAACAAGAATAGAGTTATCCATCCCTTTCCCGCAACCTGTTATGAATCACCCTCTGGAAATCTCTGGAACCTTCTAGAGCATTCCTTCATGGAACCTTGTGGAACCTTCTGGAACCTTCTTTGCTTTCCTGACTTGTCTTGTTGTGATTGGTATAATTGGTATCATTGTATTACTAATTGCTCTTACTGGAACTTTCTTTGAGTCTTGACAAGGAAGACTCTCAAAAGGTATAAAGGGGGATGGGAGACCTGTCCCATCCCTCAAGTGAATTATTGTTTCCAATACAATCATCACTCCTCTCAGTTCCTTGTCTGCCTTGCCCTGTCCTGCCATGTTCCTGACATCATAATTCACTTCACCCTCTCCTACTACTCTCTGCCATCATGTCTGACCCCGCGAGCAGGTACAGAACCACAGCAGCAGTACACCAACACGACAGCTGCAGCGGCTGCAGCAACAGCGGGAGCTCTGCTTCGTTTGGAATTGCCTCTTCGAAAGCTACGGCAGCAAGTAGCAGACAGGAGCCGCAGAGGCGGTATTAATTTGTCCAACAAGGAAACAGCGCAATCCACGTTGCGTTCAAAAGCCCCAGGCTGGACCCCGACCTCTCAATCCTTGCCTCCCACCCCCGCCTAGCGTTTGCGCGACTTTGTGTCCAATGTCGCAGCGCGATGGCCCCTGCGGTCACTGACGCTGACAACAACAACAACGATGGCGAGGCAGTTGTGGTGGACGTGGCGATCAACAAGGTGGAAGCCGAGACGGCTTTATTGATGTCTTTCTGGCGGAGGACTCTTCTAGTTGACCCTGGATTATTCCCCTCCCGCACCCCCTCCCGCCCCAAACAGCTGTTTAGTTGAATACAATGAATCAATGATATAAGGGTGTATATGTTGCTGTTGTTGGTTTGGCTGATATACGAGTCCAAACGGTTATATGTAAAGAGCTTCAAGGAGGTCAAACTCGATTCGGGGATTAAAACGAGCATCCCACTCCGCACTCAGCTCAGCCGTAAGGGCAATTACCCATCGGCAGCGAGCGCGCTGAAAGCGTGCTGAGGGCTGGTGGGCTGAAGGGTTCATCTCGGTGGAAAACTTCTGCAGCAGTTTCTTTCTACGAAGAGGAAAATTAAGGCTCGCTTGCGTACGTTATGTGTACAAACAAGTGATATTGAATGTAGCAGGCCTTCCGGCGCTTGTCTCGATTGCGCTCCCTTGAGGCAGCTTGACTGTGCATACAATAGAAGGCTCTATCCTCCAGTCGGTGGCGAAACACCCTTAGTCTCAAGAGGGTGTTCGCAAAGGGGTGGTTTCTCGCAATATGGCAGTTTGTATTGAAGCGCTTCGTACTTGCGTATGTGCAGCCCAACACCGTACAAACTGAGGTCGACTTCATGTGGAGACTAAGGTCCGCCATGCAGGTATACTGTCAGCTTCGCTGCGCGCGCAAAAGCTTCGAAATGGTAGGTTTGAGGAGTCTGTGCACATACCCTTTCCCGCACTTTCCCGCACTTTCCCATCAATTCTCAATTTTTCCCGTCAATTTTCAATGTGTATTGAGAACGCATGGTTCAAGCCCTGACTGTCCAACATGGTGACCAACAGGCAGCAGTGGCACTGGCCTGGGATTGCGCTTGAGGTGGATGCAAATCACTTGGCTGACAGTAGTTTCCTCAAGAGACATGCTGTACTCAGCACAAAAGCATCCTCAATTTTTGCAACGAGAGCTGGGGTGTTGGCCATGACATTAATCTTGTCGACAAAAACAAAGATGATCTCAAATGTTTGCTGTCCACTCGAAAGAAGAGGCAGGGCTTGGCAAGAGAGATTGAAGCTGAGATTCTCGACAATGAACTTGCAAAGGGTCAGGAACCAGTTTCGTCCAGATTGATGAAGTCCATGGATGCTCTTCAGGAGTTTGCAGAATAATTTCTTTCCATCTGGAGTGAATCACTCGTGGCCTTTTGGTGGGTGCATGTAGATGACATCTTTGAGAAAAGCGTACAGGTAGGCTGTGTTGACATCCATGCTGTGGTACTTGAGGTCAAAAGCAAGGCTGATTGCAATGAGCAGTCAGATGGCCTGGATCCGGCCGACAGGAGAAAAGGTGTCTGTGTAGTTGATGCCTTCGCATTGGGTGTTTCCACATGCGACAAGACGGACTTTCCATTGCTTCAGCCGGCCAAAAGGGTTGAGCCTGTAGGCATAAACCGATTTGTAGAAACTGCCCATTCCCAGACCTTGTGCTCATCCATGAGAGAGTGAAGTTCCTCAAGCTCAGATGCAGTCCATTCTTCCTTGTAGTCTGATGCGTGGGCTTCCTTGTGGGAACGTGGCACTGGTGGGAGTTGTGATTGGTGGATTGGTTCTTTAGGGAATCGCTTTGGGAAGCGTGGTTCTCAAGAGATGGCGAGTGACTGTTCGATTTGCAAGTAGCTTGCGAAGTGCACTTGGTGCATCTTTGATGTTGACAATGACAGATGGTGGAAGTGGTGATTCAATGACAGGTTCCGGTTCAGTGTTGATGGATGCTGCTACGCAGTCTGCCGTTTGAGCTAGGCTCTCTTCAGGTTCGTCTTCATCTGTGTAAACAGTCTACTCTGAGTGAGTGAGTGGAAGGAGTGAATGAAGTGGAGATGTGTGTTTTTTGGGTGGTCCTTCTCCCCAACTTGGAGCGAAAGAGGAAAAACTTTGTTATGAATTATTGATACATGATGATGTTATGCACACTAAAATAGTTGCTAGGCAAGTGTTACTGGCACAGGGTAAAAACCTCTCCTATATTATCTGCTTGAGCAGAGGAGGAGGAAAACTGTTGACACCAGGTTTCTGTTCCACTTAATACTCAGAGTATTTGTCATCAGCGCAAGCCAGCACCCAGGTCTGCATTGGTGGTGGCTCGCTCTCCCATGGGCATCGTGAGAACGATAACTGACCGTCACAATAAGTTCAGATCAGTCTTGTGCCTCTTGCTGCTAACCAGTCAGTTCCGCCTAACACCCCCCCGCACGATGGCCATGGGTGTAGCATCTGTTATGCAAAGCGTGCGTAAGCGTCTGAGGCTTCGACTGAAAGTGTGTTCGAAAAGTCGGAGCTGGTCGGAGACCAAGTAGTGAGGTCAGTCGCTGGTGCTGAGACGTCGAGAGTGGTTTTGTGAGAATGTCTGCGATCTGGTCGCTGGTTGGTACGTAGCGTACAGTGATCTCTCCAGTGGCTACGCCTTGTCGGAGGAAATGAGCACGTAGGTCAATGTGTTTTGTGCGAGCATGTGTGAGAGGGTTGAGCACTAGTGCAATTGCAGATTGATTGTCCTCGAGGATTGGTAGTGGCTGCTGTGCGGGGAGTTGCAACTCTGATAATACGGCTAGGAGCCATTGTGCTTCTTGGAAGGCTTCAGAAAGTGAGTAGTATTCTGCTTCCATGGAGGATAGCGATACTCGATGTTGTTTGCGTGAGACCCAAGAGACAGTGGCGCCCATGAGGAAGAAGACATATCCAGTGCATGATGTGCAGTCTCCAGGTTCGCCCGCATAGGATGCATCAGCATATGCAGCTGGTTCAAGGGTGTCGTTTGTGAAGAGCCATAGCAGCTTGTGGCTTTGCCTGTAGAATAATCCGTAGTCCCAGGTGCCTCAGAGGTAACGAAGCAGGCTGGGAGTGCATTGCGATGGCACTGGCGTGGCTTCAGTCGGAACTGGGAGAGACATTTGTTGCAAATGTGATATCTGGTCGAGTTTGTGTTGCAAGGTATTGAATTTTCATGAGTGTGGATCGATACCAGCTTGAGTCGCTCTCGCTGAGTTCGATTGATGTTTCATCATGCATAAAGGTGATAGACATTGGAGTTTATGCAATATTGAGGTTGTCCCACATTTACTCTTCAGTGAGAATTGTCCTGGTGTATTCGTCTGGGCCTATCCAAATGCCTTCGGAGTTGCACTCGAGGTGGATGCGAATCACTTGGCTGACAGTGGTTTCCTCAAGAGACATGCTGTACTGAGCACGAAAAGCATCCTCAATTTTTGCGACAAGAGCTGAGGTGTTGGCCATGACATTGATGTTGTTGACAAAGACAAAGATGATTTCAAATGTTTGCTGCTGAGGGTTTGCGAAGGGTCAGGAACCAGTTTCGTCCAGATTGGTGGAGTCCATACGGGCTCTTGAGGAGTTTGCAGAATAGTTTCTGTTAGTTTTGGGTCCTTTGGTGTAAGCAGTGTGCAGGAGCTTTGACCCGTTACTGCTTTGCAAGGATGACTTGCAGCATTTTTGCAAGTGATGGTCCTTGTAACAGATTTGTATAAAGACAAACACAAGACTGACAGAAGCCAAGATCAACCTCCCACCACCACCACCTTCAGTAGTGTATTACCTCCATCTCCACAGCAGCACAACCCATAGACAATCCAGCCCAACGAAATCTTTCATCCAAACTGTTACCCATCCCAATCACTTCCCCCTTGATTTCAACAAGATCCAATCAGTTGGAGGGGTTGTACGCTTTCAACTTTGGGAATCAATCACGGACACTACAGACATCGACAGCAATTCCGTCACTACCATTGGAAAGCTCTCAATCTCCTCTTTCCAACGAACCCACCTGATCTCGGATCGGACGCTCCTACGTTGCGTACACCACCTCTGAAGTTGGCAATCACTTTTCCAACTTCAACCTCAATTTGCTGGCCTTCCAGACCTCCCCCAGCCAATCCCAAGCTATCATTGGAAAGGCCTGCTTCTGGACTACACAACTGTCACCAACAGGATCCCAAAATCACTCTCCTTTGTGATAAGCGACGACTTTTTCCATTCAGGGTCACCAGCTTACCTCCAACCCTCACCATTAATTTTTGATTTTTTGTCCCCAATTGGAGACAACAGCCACCCCCCTACCTGACACACACCAAGCTAACAAACCAACTTTTCATCTCCTGCAACACCACCTTCACAACATACCCAAAATCCAACGAAATCCCTTCAAACTTGGCACACATAATCGTCCTGAGAAAACAGCATGACTACTGGCTCAACCAACTATGTTGCCAAGTCCTTCAGCATCTTGGAGGGACCAGAGAATTTGGTGACTGGTTGGAGGACCTTACAGCAGAACTCTCCAACAAAAATGTCGACATACACCACTGCATTGACACAAGTCACTCAACGCAGAGCAGAATGATGCAGTTGATCCACTAGACCTCCACGACACTGGAACCTGTGTCATCAGTGATGATGGACCATTCCAAGGACAGAGATTCCAACTGGTGCCTCCGCCTCGTGGACAAGAGAAAGTAACTTGGTTTCCTGGTACACAGAACCAGAATACACATTGCTGTCTAATTATTTGCCGCCACATCTCTCGAGCCCTTCTCACCCAAATCACACCTGGTCGAAACTTTGCTTATGAGTTGGTTGGTGAATTGGGAATAATTTGCCGCACAGCAGACCAGGGACTCGCAAAGGAGATCATTGACGACTTTGAACGCATCAAAATGGAACCAGCTGAAGCCTCAGATGCCTTCATTACCCAATTCACCGAAGCATACCATCAAGTCGACAGCTTTGCAAAATCAGCAGCTGGAGAACTTCTCCATCGTATTCGCCCTTTCCAAAAAGTTGTTCGAATCTTTGTTGGCTCACTGAACCAAAGCCTATTGGACATGGGGATAGGAAACGTTTTTCTTGTTGTCGGCAACCCAGCTCCTCAGATAACAAGTTTAGCCAAACTAATCTCACTCTTCAAACAAACTGTTCGTCAAAACAACTATGATAAGCGACGCATCGAGCTGGCAAATCAAAGAGAAGGGGACACCTCCACTGCAGCTGCAAATGTTGCCCAAGTTCACTACACCCACCCCTGAGGCCGTGGTGGCTATCGACCGCTCCAACCAAGGCCACAGCCATACACCCCACGACCCTATGGTGGCTTTGGCAGAGGGTCCACTCCACTCTCTCAACCCCAGCAGATGGGATGGCGACTGCAGCAAAGTGGATGGCGACCACAGCAACCATTCCGTCCACACCAGAGCCGGGCATCCGCAAATGTCACCTGCAACAATTGCAGTGGTCGTGGACATTATGCAAGGGAATGTCCTTCAGCTGCAAACGTGCAGGAGCAGATGCCTCAGCAATCCCAGCAGGCACTCCTAACATACAGCGCACCAGCAGCAGTTTGCAAATGAACAGCAGTTGTGGGAAGAGACTTACAACTCACAGCTTGGCGGCCAAAGTGACGACAACCACCAACAGGATTTTTGGATGGCCCGGGAGTGATCTGGGCATTTGCAGTCAACATTCCACCTCCTGTTACTTCCTTTCCTCTCCTTATTGATAACGGTTGCAATGTTACTACTCTTCGTGATTTCTCCTTCTTTATCCCATCAACCTTCAACAACCAAAAATCCAGCGTGCGCATCGCAAAGGAAGGCCCAGTTCTCAACTGCGAGGGCTCAGGCGTTGCACGAATTCCTCTTGCAAACAACATCACTCTCATTATTGAATGTGCGCAGTTTGCTCAAGAATGCCCAGTCAACCTTATTGCCGACAGGGACCTCCAGCTATGCGGTTACTATCACTTGGCACAAGACCTCCAACCAGGTGTTATTCACCGCCGCAGTCATGAAGAAGGTGACCCAGCAGTTCTTCAAATGATCCTTCGGCACAGCCTCCAGTGGTTCCCAACTGCAGCAAACCCAACCTTCAATTACAGCACTCAATTTCTTGCCCATTGCGCCAGCAGATATTACAACTTTTTCACGTCAGCAGAACCTGCAGACACACACAGCATTCGTGCAGCATTTCTCAACAGCAAAAAACCAGACACTCGCCGACTGCACCAACGTCTAGGATATATTCCCTATGCTCGACTTCGCTCCATGAAGGAACGACGAACCTGTGCTGACTTTCCAGACATAGACTTAGAACTGCTTGAGGACAAGTGTAAGGCCTGTATTATTGCAAAGCAGGCACGTGCCTCTATTCCCCACACAGATCCTCCAGACAAGCTACCTGGGGAACACTTGGCGTTTGACCTTGTGGAGGTCAAACCCAAGTTCAGGGGGCAGTACGGCTTTGCCCTCATTGCCATTGACTATGTCAGCAATTATATCTGGTCAACCAACCTACGACGGAAGTCTGATGCTTTACCAGAAGCCATCAAAATCATTCAGCAACTCCAGACTGTGCGAGACGTTCAGGTTAAGTCAGTTAGGTTTGATGGGGGTGAACAGTTAGGTTTGATGGGGGTGAACTTAAGTCAACTGCCTTTGAACGCTTCTGTGCTTCTCGTGGGGTACGGGTTGAAGTCAGCCCACTACACACACCAGAGCTCAACGGCAAAGCAGAACGTGCAGTTAGGACAGTCATGGATGTAACTCGTTCACTCCTTCAGCATGCTGGCTCACCTTGATCTTGGTGGGGTTATGCTATTCGACATGCCGTGGACATCATCAACACACTGCCAGTTCTCAGTCGTGGTTTGCTTTCACCGGTTGAAATGCTACTTGGCTTTCCTCCCTGCATCAGCCACTTTAGGGTTTTTGGCGCTGGTTGCCTCTACCATGTGACAGCCAAGGAACGCAGCAGCACACACCAGAACAAGAAACTGGCAGAACGAGCACGACCAGCAATATACATTGGCAATATAGGCCGATCCATTGCCTGGCTCATCGACATCAACACTGGTTGCGTTATCACACATCGCCTCAACGACCTGACTATCGCCGAAGACAGCTTTCCCAAACTCAACAAATCAGATGCTGATGATGACAGTTCAGAACTACAGCATCACCATACACCCTTACTCTCAGCTGATGAACTTCAGGAAACCAACACCAACATCAAGGCCCTCCTTCACGAAGCAAATGTACACATTGAACAGCTACCTGAGCCAGAACCAACACCAGTGGCCCCGGTGGAATTGGTAAAAAGTGTCACCCCTCAGGTAAGCACAGCGAAAGTGAATCAGATAACGATGTACAGCTCTGGTGTTGGAGGTGACGGCATGATGGGTTGGATTCCGTGCTACTGCAATTAACGTCATCTCCAGTGGGCCTTATTGGGAGCACTATAGGCGTGACTGAGGGAGACCGGATCGGGGGGTAGACCAGCAATGTGAAGCAACCGAAGGCCCACAACAACCGAAGCCCCAGCTCATAGGCTAGTGTGGCCCAGACCTGTGTCAGAGGAGGTGGAGTCCTGAGTAGGGAGCCCATTCCGTGAGGAGCGCCAACCAGGAGACAGTTATTCTCCTGATGTGCCCAGGCGAGACGCGGGGGGTAGCGTTGAGGGCAAGCTGTGTATGGGGGAGTGGTTGCCTCACCTCATAGGGTACTGGGGGGAGCCCAGACCAGCATCGTGCGGAAGGCTCACCTGTGCATTTTATCCTTGCTTACTTTTGTGCGTTGGATATCTGAGACTGTTATAATTAATTCCTCCAAAATCCCTACAAGATAAAACAATGGCAGACACACCCACTAGGGATGCCTCACAGGCTTCTCCACCTCCAGAACCACCTCCACCAGAACCACCTCCTCATCACCAACATTCACGTTCACCATCACCTGACAACTCAGCCAAGCGTACGCGTTCTGGGCAAACCTACTTCACAAGCACAACATGTCCCGACCCCCAAACTCGTGCAGAAGCCATGTCGGGTAAATGGTCCAAGGAGTGGATTGCAGCAGAGCAGACTGAGATCGATGCCCTTCGCACTTTAGCAGCCTTTGAAGTTGTGGAACGGCCCACCAACATCAACGTCGTGCAGAACAAATGGGTCTACAAGGTCAAACTTAAACCAGACGGCAGCATTGAGTGCTTCCGTGCACGGCTTGTGGCTAAGGGCTTCACTCAACGTCACGGCATTGATTTTTGGAATACTCACTCTCCTGTTGTCCGAATCAACAGTCTTCGTTGGCTCATTGCCATGGCGGCTGCAAACAACTGGCACACTGCTATTGTCGACATCAGCAACGCGTACCTGAACAGCATGCTTGATGTGCCCATTTACATGGAGCAGCGAGATGGCTACCACAGTGATGGCAAAGTATGGCTACTGAAGAGAGCTGTTAATGGTATCAAGCAAGCTGGCCGGTGTTGGTACCAAGAACTGATTGGCCACCTGAAGTCGAATGGATATCAGCAAAGCACAGCAGACCCCTGTATCCTCTTCCATCAAGTGGATGGAAAAGTCATTTTCATTGCCATCTATGTCGATGATATTTGTTTCTTTGGGGATTCTGGGGAGATCACCATTGCCATCACACTGCTAAAATCTCGTTACAAGCTCCACGAAATAGGAACAATCAAAACCATCCTCAATATGCAACTGGAACACCGCCACAACGGAATCTTCTTGCACCAGAAAGCCTATATCAAGGAGTTACTTCAACGCCATGCCCACACTATCAACAATCGCACTGCAGTAACTGCCCTTCCCAGTAGTCTCAATCTTCACCCACATGGGATCGACGAAGCAGCTGCAGACCAGAGACTGTACCAGGCAATCCTTGGTGGCATCAACTACCTTGCAACACACACGCGACCAGACCTTGCCCCAGCAGTTTCCTACCTTGGTGCCTTCAGCAAGGACCCTAGCAAGCAACACATGAAGATCCTTATTTGGGTTCTCGAATATCTCAACGGTAATAGTGAGTATGGTTTATTCTATTCTTGCAACTGCACAGATATAGCCGGTTACTCCGACGCTGCCCATGGTGTCCACGCAGATGGAAATCACAGCTTGGCTACTATGTTCTCTTTGGAGGAACAGCTATTAGTTGGACATCTGTTCGAAGCAGCACTGTCATGCTGTCACCGCAGGAAGCTGAATATGTAGCTGTGTCTGAACTGGGACGAGAACTTAAGGCACTGTCCCAACTCTATTCAGCACTTCAACTTCCGTCTCCCACTCCTCTTGTCATCTACACTGACAACAGCGGTGTGATCAACCTCAGTTCAAATGATCTTTGCACCAATCGGTCAAAGCATATCATGGTAAAGTATCATTATATTGCGGTATGTTGAGATTCGACACACGGGGTACACTACGCCCGTTACTGATGATCCCTTTGAGAACTCCATCCAATCACATTGGATGGGGTGTTTGAAGGGCTCAGTAGATTCAATACTTGAATGGGGCGCTCAGAAGGGCTAATCTGTTCTCAATAAAAAGAGATAGGCAAAGGCGACTGTTGTTCTAGGTTTGTTCATCCTACCGGTAGGAACAATGCAATTAGAACATGCACAAAAACATTCAAACTACGCACTCTGTACATGTAACACAGTACAGCAAGCATGCAGAAGCAGTGTACCACTGCCCCATGCTCGGGAATTCCGCACTCTGCATCGGGATTCCGCTCCCTGATCCGGAATTCCAGCTTTCCTGCTGTGCTGTGCAATCTGAGCAATGCAATAGGCATTTAGGAATCAGGGGTTGCACCAATCACTGCATTTCTAAAAGTGAGATAAAAACTGAGCTCACCAGAGATTGCACCAATCATTGGATTTCTAAAAACAAGGAAAAAAGCGGCTTGTTTCCCAAACAAGCTTCCTGATTTGGAAACAACCAAACCAATTTACAAGCAACTGTTTCTCAAACAAGCTGTAAATTGGTTCCTGGTGGTACTCAGCCCAGACAAAGTGCTCAGCCCAAGGTGGTACTCAGCCGTGGCTGGTACTTAGCCCAGGGTGGTGCACAGCCCAGGCTGGTACTCAGCCCTGGGTGGTGCCCAGCCCAGGCTGGTACTCAGCCCTGAGTGATGCCCAGCACTGGGTGGTACTCAGCCCTGAATGGGTACATAGCCCAGGCTGGGGATTGGTGCTCAGCCTGTTTTATCTCATTTCTGTGGCCTGCTCTGTGCAGCCCACTGCTCCCTCTGTTTTCTGATGGCTCCAACCTGCAGGAGTATAAAAGCAGCAACCTCTCACAGAGATCAAAAAAAGGAATAAAACCCCCTCCTTGCTGCTTTGACAGAATCCAGTGCAAAACAAGCCAATCTCTCTTCCTCCATTTGCTCTCTCTTCCAGCTCTGCCCACTCACTCCTCTCTCTCTCTCCATCCTCTCACTCCTTTCCCTTTTCCATCATCACTGATCTCTCTCTCTCTCTCTCTCTCTTCATCCCCACACACACCAAGTCCCTCCAGTCCTGGGTGGGATTTCATCACGGTACCACCAGTTGCTCTTCCACGTGAACTTAGTCCTTGCCATGTTCCTCAGCCTTGGCCAAAACCACCATGTGGGCGCAGTGTGCACTGTTGGGACTGAGGGGTTTGGTACTGCAAGGTTGTTGGGCGGATATTAGGATAAGTCTGGTACTGCTGAGGTTTATGGTAACTGCCACAACCATGGAGTTGACTATAGTGTACTTTTGGCCGAATAATTACATTTGTTGTTGGTGTAGTGACTTCTGGGACAGCTGTGGTCAGGTCCGGCTCCTGTTGTGCTGCAAGTCGATCCCGCCTCTCCTCATATGTGTTTTGGCTTGTGGTAGATTTAAATTAGGTGATTAGTTTAGTCAATGATGAAACAGAAGTAATAGGATTCCCTGCAAACATGAACGTATTGGCAACACCCATATCAATTAGCGTGTTGTTCAGGGCAGATACAAAGACTCGCATGACTTTGGAAAATGGTGTGATGCGACTGCGAATTTCCACTGATGAACTTTCTGCAAAACTTTCTACTTTGTGGTAAGCTGTAATGAAAAGCATTGCAAATGACTCGGATGATTCTGCAGGTTCCATTTTTATACTTTCGAAATCATCAATAATTTCCTTTGCTAATCCTTGATCTGTTGTTTGACATGCAATCGCAATTTCTCCAAGCAGTGTTTAGGCAAAAATCTGCCCTCGTTGGGGAACTGTGGTAGGAGCTCTGGTTCAACATGTCGTCGAATGAGAAGGATACAGTATGCATTCTGGTCTTCTGTCCCTGGGAACCATTTGACCAGCTCACGCCTGTCTCATGCAAATGCATAATGCTCGCCGTGGTTGGGTCCCCTGCGTACTCAGCATGTTGGGCCGACATTAGGATCATCGGGGTCCACTTGATCGTTGTGTACTACGGTAATTCGGTCTGGGTTGACACAGTGGCAGAGACCAATTGCTTTTGTTGGATAGTTCTGAAATTAGGTTGTCCAACCAACCTCCAAAATTTGCTGCACCTTTAAAAATGGGGAATGCACGGGAGGCATACTTGATTTGATCACGCTCGCTCATGCTTGGGAGGAAAATGTGTGAGAGCGTTGCAGTGGAATAGAAATTTGAAAGGCAGTGATTTCCTGAAGTTGGTGGCAGATTCTGAGACTTCTTGAGCAGGTAATATAAGAATAAGCCGTAAACAAATGCAGACGCTTGTGGGTGGAGTTGTAAGTGTGAGTAGATTATTTTCTCAATGGGGTATGCTGGTGATGAGTTGGTGTTGAGAAAAGCAGACTTGTCACAATTGTGGAGCGAAAATGAGTGGGCCAAAATGCAGCTGCAGCTTGCAACTCAATATCCCACGAGGCCAAGGACGAATTTGGAGAATCACTGAGTTGCCCCACTTAGATCAGCAGTTGCAGAATGCAGAAAAATTGGTTTTAAGCGATTTGGTTGGGTTTTGGCCGAGTTGTGAATGTGGGAAGTTGCAGGCAACAAATTTCGATGGATTTGGGTGAAATTTGGTGCTAATTGACTGCTGAATTCGTTCGAAACACGGACAGTTACTATGCAGCAAGGAAGCAGTCGAGGATTGCGACGTTTGGTGAGTAGATAGAACAAAAGGAGTACTTTCAAATGGTGGTAAGCAATTCCTAAAGCAATTGAAAGAAGTTGCAAACGTAAACTCTCGAAATTCGGCGTTATCAGGTGGCTGATGTTGTGGATGAGTGCTGTTACACACTCTGCGACGCTGCAGCAGCAAAAAAACGACTGTCAAAACGTCTTCCCCAGTGTTAAAAATGCTGTAGACGTGGTGGAATGGTGGGGGTACAAAAACTGAGCGAGTTGGTAGTGTGGTGGCAAGTGGCATGCCTCTATTTGCTTGTTCTGTGCGCTTTTCAAGTGTGTTGCTGTGTTCTGCATGTTGTTTATACTCCAGATGATTGCGATGGGTCACAATTTTGTATGAAAGAAATGACAGCTGCTGTTTGTGGATGGTGGGTGAACTACTCTGGTGGACTACACTCTTGTGATGGTGAAGCTGAGATGGGAGACTGTTGCACAATGTATGCTGTTTGGCTTCATACAAAATTGTGACAAAGACTAGGTGACAAAAAATGCACCAAATCCTCATCACAGTTGGTGCTCCCATGCACCACAGTGTGAGGTGTTGCTCCTGCACACTGCTTACTGCAAAAACCCAAAATCTAACATACACGACCCCTGAAGTTGGCACTCCCTTTTCCAACTTCAACCTCAATTTGCTCGCCTTGTTGGAAAGGGCGAATACGATGGAGAAGTTCTCCAGCTGCTGACTTTGCAAAGCTGTCAACTTGATGGTACACTTTGGTGAACTGGGTAATGAAGGCATCTGAGGTTTCTTTTCTCTTGTCCATGAGGCGGAGGCACCAATTGAAATCTCTGTCCTTGGAATGGTCCATCTCTGATGAGACAGGTTGCAGTGTCGTGGAGGTCTAGTGGATCAACTGCATTGTTCTGCTCTGCATTGATGTGATTGGTTGAGTCAGTACTCATGTTGTTTTCTCAGGACAATTATGTGTGCCAAGTTTGAAAGGATTTCATTGGATTTTGGGTGTGTTGTGAAGGTGGTGTTGCAGCATATGAAAAGTTGGATTGTTAGCTTGGTGTGTGTCAGGTAGTGGGGTGGTTGTTGTCTCCAATTGGGGACAAAAAATCAAAAATTAATGGTAAGGGTTGGAGGTAACCTGGTGACCCTGAATGGAAAAAGGCGTCGCTTATCACAAAGGAGAGTGATTTTGGGATGCCACTGGTGACAATCGTGTAGTCCAGAAGCAGGCCTTTCTAAGATCGGCTGGGGGAGGTCTGGATGATAAGCAACACATCCAGCTGGTCAAACAAAGTGACAAAGACTGAGCTACTACTGCACCAGATATCAGCACACTAACTGTTACTATCCTGGTTATCTGCCTCTTCACATCGATTAAACCACAAACAGCAGAGGTCCTCAAAAACCAACTTGCTCCATCAACTAATAATCAATCTGCTAAGTGTTTTGCTCTTCTCTTTTGATATGCATCAAAGTAACTGCCTTTATCCTCTCAACATACAGCCATGCACTCCTGTAACTCATTTCTAAATGCTTTGAGTCTGCAATATTCCTCTGCACATTCTTTCAGGATTCATCATTCTGTGAACATCAACACAGGCATTTCAGTTGTTGGAGATCTGATGAAATCCCACCCAGGACTGGAGGGACTTGGTGTGTGTGGGGATGAAGAGAGAGAGAGAGAGAGAGAGATCAGTGATGATGGAAAAGGGAAAGGAGTGAGAGGATGGAGAGAGAGAGAGGAGTGAGTGGGCAGAGCTGGAAGAGAGAGCAAATGGAGGAAGAGAGATTGGCTTGTTTTGCACTGGATTCTGTCAAAGCAGCAAGGAGGGGGTTTTATTCCTTTTTTTGATCTCTGTGAGAGGTTGCTGCTTTTATACTCCTGCAGGTTGGAGCCATCAGAAAACAGAGGGAGCAGTGGGCTGCACAGAGCAGGCCACAGAAATGAGATAAAACAGGCTGAGCACCAATCCCCAGCCTGGGCTATGTACCCATTCAGGGCTGAGTACCACCCAGTGCTGGGCATCACTCAGGGCTGAGTACCAGCCTGGGCTGGGCACCACCCAGGGCTGAGTACCAGCCTGGGCTGTGCACCACCCTGGGCTAAGTACCAGCCACGGCTGAGTACCACCTTGGGCTGAGCACTTTGTCTGGGCTGAGTACCACCAGGAACCAATTTACAGCTTGTTTGAGAAACAGTTGCTTGTAAATTGGTTTGGTTGTTTCCAAATCAGGAAGCTTGTTTGGGAAACAAGCCGCTTTTTTCCTTGTTTTTAGAAATCCAATGATTGGTGCAATCTCTGGTGAGCTCAGTTTTTATCTCACTTTTAGAAATGCAGTGATTGGTGCAACCCCTGATTCCTAAATGCCTATTGCATTGCTCAGATTGCACAGCACAGCAGGAAAGCTGGAATTCCGGATCAGGGAGCGGAATCCCGATGCAGAGTGCGGAATTCCCGAGCATGGGGCAGTGGTACACTGCTTCTGCATGCTTGCTGTACTGTGTTACATGTACAGAGTGCGTAGTTTGAATGTTTTTGTGCATGTTCTAATTGCATTGTTCCTACCGGTAGGATGAACAAAGCTAGAACAACAGCCGCCTTTGCCTATCTCTTTTTATTGAGAACAGGTTAGCCCTTCCGAGCGCCCCATTCAAGTATTGAATCTACTGAGCCCTTCGAACACCCCATCCAATGTGATTGGATGGAGTTCTCAAAGGGATCATCAGTAACGGGCGTAGTGTACCCCGTGTGTCGAATCTCAACATACCGCAATGGGACACGGTTCTGGGGGAGTTGGTACCCTGCACAGCAACAGTCTTTTGGAGTCCAACGTCATGCGTGTGGAGGCTATGGTCGTGTCGCTGGACAGTGTGCCAACACATTTCTTCAGCAATTGCAGCAACAGCAACAGCATCGACCACCAGCAAATCCAAATATGCTCTTCCTCCAGCAATCGAACCTTTCACAACAGCAGATATCTGAAAACCAAGCACTTCTACAACAGAACGGTGATTGGGATGACCAGCAAAGTGAGCAGTAAGCTGCAGAACAGCAATTGTGGATGGAAACGCAACTCCAATCAGAGACCGACCAAGATGAAAATCAACAGGATTTTTGGATGGCCTGGGAGTAATCCGGGCATTTGCAGTTAACGTCCCTTCTCTTCCTATTTCTTTTCCTGTACTCATTGACAACGGTTGCAATGTTACAACACTTTGAAATTTCTCTCTCTCTATTCCCTATAGTTTTACTCAGCAGAAATCCAGCATGGCTATTGCCAAAGAAGGACCTATTCTTACTTGTGAAGGATTTGGCACAGCCCTCATACCACTCACCAACAATATCACACTTATAATTGAAGTGCCCAATATGCTCCAGAATGTCCTGTCAACTTGGTCGCTGATTGGGACCTACAACTATGTGGCTTCTTCCATCTTGCACGAGACCTTCAACCTGGTACTATTTATCGTAGCAGTCCTGAGGAAGGAGATCCAGCTGTCCTTCAAATGATTCTAAGACATGGTCTCCAATGGTTCCCAACAGCAGTAAACCCCAACTTCAACTGCAGCAAACAATTTATTGCACATTGTGCCAGTAAATTTTTTTTTTTTTTTTTTTTTTACAACCTCTTCAGCTCAGCAGATACAGTTGATACACTCAGTATACGCAGAAAGCAAAGCTCCAAACACAGCGCATGCATGAACGCCTCGGCCATACCCTTATGCAAGACTACGAGCAATGAAGGAGCGCCGTACATGTGCTGAGTTTCCTGACATTAAGCTGGACTTGCTTGAAGAACCGTGTAAGGCCTGCATTATCGCCAAACGGACTAATGCTCCTATTCCACATACAGATCCTCCAGATAAACTACCAGGAGAACATTTGGCCTTTGATCTAGTGGAAGTCAAACCAAAGTTTCAAGGACAATATGGCTTTGCTCTCATCGCTATTGACTATGCAAGTAATTATCTCTGGTCGACAAACCTTCGGAGAAATTCAGAAGCACTACCAGAGGCCATTAAGATCATCCAACAATTGGAGACAGTTAGGGATGTTCGTGTAAAGTGCGTCCACTTTGATGGTGGGGAACTGAATCGCTTGCTTTTAACCGTTTCTGTACGCGAATATTCGCGTCGAAGTCAGTCCACCTCATACACCTGAGCTGAATGGGAAAGCAGAGTGAGCAGTTTGAATAGTCATGGATGTCACATGATCCCTTCTAAGACATGCTGGTTCACCATGGTCATGGTGGGGATACGCGATTCGACATGCAGTAGATATCATCAATACACTTCCTGTCCTCAGCCGTGGATTACTATCTCCAGTTGAAACGCTTCTTGGATTCCCTCCATGCATCAGTCAAACACCCCATCCAATGTGATTGGATGGAGCACTCAAAGGGATCATCAGTAACGGGCGTCGTGTACCCCATGCGTCGAAGCTCAACAGACATTGCATTCTTTGGGTGATGCAGTTCATGTTTGTATGAAGCACAATCAAATTCTGAACTCTTCATTCCAAACAAGATCAAATGCATCCTTTGGAGTAAACTGTGCGGCTTGTTTCGCTGAGATCCGAACAGTTTTTGACAGTGTTCCAGTCTCATGTGGATGACGGCATGGATGCAATGTCCGTGCTTTTGTCACCGATTCAACCCACTCAGCTGGGTTGGCTGTAGACTGCTCACCCTCTGCAAGGAGTGCACCTATGTCTCTTTCAAACTGCTCAGTGTTGACAATCACAATGTCATCAATCATCTCAAGAGGACGAGGTCCATCAGAGCTCTCATCAGCCAAGAGAGCACTTCCAGAGCAAGAAGCACCAGTGGAACCAACTTGTGCCTCAGAATTTGCCAGATGAATCAATGCTGAAGAAATCTGTCCACTTCCAGCGGAACCCATCACCCCCCCAACAACAGATTCCAATGGAAAAGCAACACCTGTCCACACATCAAAGTTCTGTTTTCAGCACTTGCAGCAGATCCAGAAGCATCCAAATTTTCATGAGCGCCTGGCAGTGTAGAGGGCTCCAAACTTCCATGGCCAGCACCAAAGGTTTGTGTGGGCTCTCTGCGTACGTTATAAATATCTGTTCCTGCTTGACGGTGTATAAGAGAGCCACTTTGAGCTGCACGATTACCTAGATTTTGTCAGTTGGAGTTTTTGGATTAAGAACAGATATCACCAGCCTGAAATTTCAATTCTTTCAAAGTAAGACCAGCCAGCGATTTCTTGGACTGTCCAGAGTTGATTAAATGGATCTCCCAATATGCCTTTGTGTTTCTTCCAGGCTTCTTTGGCAGTTTTGGTGTAGCTGGGGGTGTGTTTTATCAGCCATCTTTTTCTGAAGTTTTGTTCCACGGCAGATTGGCGTTAGCTGATCAGTGAACGGATTCAAACAAATTAGGTGTCCACAGATGCGCACATGCTGGATCTATCTCTATGCTAAAAAAATCGCGATTGGGAATCACGGCGAAGTTGCAGGACCGCTCTTTTTGTGGCACACAGATGTGGTGAGCAGGCAGATTGTGATCGGTGGCACTGTGCCGTATGTGGCATGCTGTTTCGTTGGTTTGACACAACCTTTTTTCACTAACAAAAGGAGCAAGCTAATTTAGACCGCATTTGCAGAATTGGTAGGACTACAACATATTAAAGTTTCATGAGGATTCGTTCCGTTTTGGTGAAGTTCTTCTAATCGTAATGTCGGAAAAGTCGGTCATTGTGCCACTGGTGGTACTATGACTGTGAAAGGGTTAAAAAATGAGGAAATTGGGCCTTTTCTTCTTTGTGCTTCTGCAGACAACTGACAAGTTTTTTTTTTTTTTTTGCAAAGCTGTACTGGAAGGCGTCGTTTCAAGCTCGCTTCCAAAGGGTGTTATTCCTTCCTAATGAAAGGCTCCTCTTTCAAAAAAAGGTGAGAATATTGACCCACCGTCTTGTGTGCTCTCTGTCTACTATTGGTCTCAAAGCTGGCATTTGATTGAATCGCTTTGTTTCCGTCAAAAACAACAATTTTTTTTGCCTTGCTGTTTTACTGGTCGGTCACTGTCAGAAATTTTCTTTGTGCACTCAAGGTGGGTGTGGGCGGCGTTTGGGGGGGAAAACACCAAATTTATTCCCACTCGTTCACACCCACCCAAGGCCGCCGTTGCTTCACCCGCAGCCGCAGCCGCCCTCCCCATCGTCCGCTCGAACTGGAGTTGGACGATAACAGGGAGCGGGCATCTGAAGAGGCAGCAGGAGTAAGCGGCGGCGGCGGACGACGAGAAGCAGCGGGAGGAGGAAGAGGAGGAGGAGGAGGAAAGGCGAAGATCTGGCGAAATGACCTCCACCCATGAGCACCACCACCACACCACACCACCCCCGCCACTGCCAACCACAGCCGCAGTGAACAACACTTCTACCCCGCAGCGGCCGGAGCTGCATCCAGCTCAACACTCACCGTTTCTAATGCAATCAGGCTCCTCTCTTTCGTCCTCGGCGTTGGCCGTCTCAGTGCCCTCCTCTTCGTTCATGGCGGGCGGGGCCACCGCATCTTCAACATCTCCCATTCCTGTTTGGCCGTCACAGAGGCCCATCTCGCAAGACCTTTCCCACAACTCTGTCCTTTTGTCGGTTCTGGCCAATGCACGCGAGGGAGAAATTGTTGCAAGTGACGGTCTTCCCGATCAGGCGCACCCCAGCCGTACTTCTCGCGAGCTTCTGAGATCCGTTGGGAGGGGTCGCTCGTCATCCGCCGATTCCGCAGCCGCTGTCGTTGGCCCCACTCCTCCGCCGCCAGAAGATTCGGTCATTCCAAGCTCCAAGCGCTCTCAGTCCCTGAACTTGCCGAGGCGCCCTTCGAACCAAACGCCGCCGGGATCCATAATCTTATTTAGCCAGTCCCATCCAAAGGATCCTCTTGCGGTGTCAGTGGAAAGCGAGAACCTTGTGCTCCGTTCACAAAAGCGCTTGTCGCACCCCCTGGCAAACGCTGATGGCGTGTTCTTCTCAGAACCTCTCGTCCTGGTTACACTCAAGCTGAGAAAGCGTAAGCAATCTGGCAGCTCGAGCACGTCGAAAATAGGCAACGCGCTCTCTGGCGTCTTCCGCCGCTCAGCATCGGCTGGCTCAACTCTACATCCGTCATCACCGAAGTCGACTGGCTCGCCTCGTCTCATGGATGCTGTGGAAGACAAGTTGTCAAGTGTTTTCAAAAGGCGCTTAAGTAGATCAGGAAGCAGCACAAAGTCAAACCACAGCCTCAGCAAACCTCGTTCTACGCCGGACCTCTCCCTCCAAGCTTTCGAAGCAAGTGACGCCCCGCCTTCTCCCCTTCCAGACTCTTTGCACATCCCAGACGCACCAGCAGATGTCTTCGTTTCTCCGTCATCCCCTTTGTTTGTGGAACCGGTGCCGCGAACATCTATTGGGAGTGTCGACTCCGAAGCTTTTTGGTCAGGCGACAGCTCTGCTGCGAGCACTACTACCGTCGGCCAACTGCGATTGGTGCCGCCGGTCCCCGCACTTCCCAACATACCGGGGTCGGCGCCGTCACCGTCCGCACCGTCGGCTCCATCCGCACCGTCGTCCATTGGTTCTGGCCCAGTCATTGCCCTCTCTTCGTCCCCTTCTCCTTCCATCAATGCTCCGAAACCGCGCAAGATTGGAACAGGTTTTGACGAGAACGAAGACCAGCTCTCCAGTCACTCGTCCCACAAGAAAGTAGTTTTTAAGATTATTACCCCTTCCCGCGAAGTCGTGATGCATGCAAGCTCCCCTGCTGACTTCAAAGAGTTCAGAACATTCGTGGAGATCAATCGAGCGCAGATTCTGGCTGGAGGGTTGGACAATGATGATGGAAACAGTATTGGGGACGAAGGCGAGTTCAACGTGGCGCCAAATGAAGGAAAGCGCCTTCTCAAGCTGCTCAAAGAATTGTCGGAGTCTAATCGATATTGCGCCTCTTGTGGAGCAAGAGGGCCAGACTGGGTGGCTTATGAGCGTTCGTATAGCATTCCAATTTTGGTTTGCGAAGGTATTGCGATTGGTTTAGTTTCTTTCAGAGGAGTTAATGTTGGCCTAATTTCCACTTTAATATACAGACTGCAGTGGCCTTTATAGAGGCGAATCAAACTATTTTGTCCGATCGTTCATGTTTGATGTTTCTCTGTTCCAAGACACTGACTCGGACGTCTACAAAGTTATTCAAAGCACGGTGAACGCAAGCAGCGTTGATCAGATCCGCCAATTGATCGACGAGGGAAAAATTCCGAGGCCGCCGCAGCTATTTGATTTCTCGGCAGTTCCAAAACTAAATCCTACGCGCTCTCTGTTGACGGTACCCCAAGTCGCCGACAGCGGAGTGCTGGTCCCTGAGTCAGGGCTTGCGTCTCCGTCAGGGCCCAGCGGAGCCAAGAAAAAGCAGAAAGGGCACGGGAGATCCAGCTCAGTTTCCTCAATCGGCGGCGCATTCCCACTTCAGACTACCTCAGCCGCAGTTGTGCATCAGACTGCCTCGTTGGGCAGCTCAGCAGTCGTGGGGACGAGCCCCACCTCTGCGTCTGGAGCTACAGCAGCTGCCTCTCCATCGTCTGGCAGTAAGAGCGCGGCTCGCTTCAGTCGTGGTTTTGGTTTATTTCGAGACGGCGCTAATAACTCAGCGGCTTCGCTCACGGGTTCAGTTCCTTCAGCGGCCTCTACTCATGGGTCGCCCATCGTTGTACCGACCTCATCAGCTTCTTCTCACCTGACTCAACAGCAACTTCGCCGAATTTCGACCCCTCCCGCGTCTTCTTCATCCCAACCTCTCTCCCCTACGTTAATGCCACCATCCGCTTCGTCGGCTGCCGCAGCTCCCGCATATAGCGCTTCGGTCCCATCACTTTCTGAGCCTCGAGTAGATCCATCCGAAATGGTATCACACTTTCGTGGCACAATGCCAACTGCTTCGCGTGCACTGCCCCTTTCTGAAGGCGAGTTCAGTGATAGTGCGGCCGCCGCCACTGCCAGGAGCGGTGGCGGTGCTCCTCTTGTTCCGCGAAAGTCAACTTCAATGCCTGTCTCTATTTCCGGAGCTGCAGGACCACGCAGTGCTCAGACCGGAGCAAGTGTCGCCCTTGACACCCTCCGCGAGGCTTCATTCGAGCAGCCTGACGGCGCCGGCCAGCATCTTCACTTTCCACTGCAACAGCACCACCATCACCACGCAACAGTTGCGGCAGCGGTCACCTCCAACGATGTGGCGGACCTTCACGTCTTGCGTGCGGGAACGCCCGCTTCCATGGTGTCTAGCTCCTCTACTGCTTCTGGCCTGACAGCTGGAGAATCACGCAACAAGGGCAGTAGTGGCGGAGGGTTTTTATCGAAACAGGCGGCCATGGCCTCTGTCGAGGCGGGAACAAAGTCGATGAAGCGTTTCCTAACGCGAATGACTGAAAGCCGTCTGGGCAGCCGCGATAGCTCTGAGGGCAAGGGCCGTCGGAAAGAGTAGAATCCAAAACGCTAGGCCGAGGACGGACCTTCTTTCTTTCGCGATTTCCGTGCGTGGGTCTTGGTGGTCTGCTCTTTGCCTAACCTATGCGGTAGCCCTGCGGTTTCGTACTTTGAGGGTACGAGACCCTTGATCATTTCCACTCTCAAACGGAATGAAATCTTGCATTCAGTAGACATTTCTTCGTTTGTCTTTCTGACCGGCCGTTTTTTAACGCCCTCCCGTCTCACTGGGATCGTTTTTTTATGTGACTTTCTCTGCAATGAATGCCTCTTTTGCCCTACGGCACAGCACAAACCCCGATTCTCTCGTCGTCTTGTCCTTTCTTCGTTCCTTTTTTCGGCTTGTTATTCATCTGTCTTCCTTGTATTGAGACAGAGCTGTGCGCTCGGGGCGGTCGTTTTCTTTTTTTTTTTTCTTCTTTGTTTTTTTTTGCTCCGCCCGTATTACCATCTGGAAACGGTTGAGGAACCCCTCCCGCCCCCATTCCCCACCAATGCTCCTATTTCTATACAGCCTCCTTTCTTTTTTCTCTACGACAAAGCTGCAACTCAAAATTCCTGCTTAAAGATTTTGGGACTATCGCAAACACAGGATTCTTATGGGTGAAGGTTGCTCCTGCCCTTTCATTCTTTGACCACGCGACGGTATTCCTCAGGAATAGACCACTGTACTTCCAAAACCTACGCATTTCACACGATTTTCCCTAAGTGGAATCCTTGCTCGCTGTGCAAACGAGTGAAGCTGGGCCCTATCCTGCTCCGCAACGTCGCAAAGCAATGGTGCCGCAGAAATCACCCCAATCCGCATCAACTTAGATTGCCCATGCGCCTACCGCACGAGGACATCTTCATAAGCCACAATGAGGTTGCCTCATCGTGGGGAGGATTCCAAATCTGCTGCGCTACGAGCGTCGTTACCTGTATGGAGAATTCATCGTTCTAACTTTTACTCCCGGGTCTGTCTCTGGTCATATAGAAGCCCTTGCCCCCGAATCACCGTGGAGCGAGGATGGCATTGTCTACGACTACGATATCGATGACGATGCGTCGAACTATTGTTGTCTGTTCCTGCAGAGAGACAGTTCTGTCTCCTTAACGGACTGTCCTGCTCTCATAGTCTGTCCAGACATTATAGTGCACTGGTGAGCACACGCATGGTGTGTGTAAGTGCCAGGGTTTGAATCCCTGTCGGTGGAGAGTTTCCGCCACCAGGGAAATTCGATTTGCACTGTGATGCCATCAAGACTTCATGTTGTGCCTCCCTTTCTGCCTTCTCCATCTCAAACCTTTTCCTCTCAAGCTCTTCTCTATGGGCTCTACCTGCTTGATTCAGTGCAAGGTGTTCTTGCTCAAGCTTAAGCTTTTTTTCCTCCAAATCCAACTCACATTCCCACAAAGATTTCTCCTCTTTCTCCTTTTTGTGCTGCATGTCTACAAACTCTTCCATTAGCGAGAGACGCATTTGCTTGCCCAATTGTTGAGTGGACGAGCTTGCTCCTCCTCAGCATCAGATTCCACAGCTGAATCAGTGGCTGAGGCTGATTTGCGTTTTCGTTTTACCATTCACTGAAGAGATGCTGCCAGCACCTTTCTCGTCTTGTTTCTTACTGGCTGCCTTTTTGCATTTGCTCACCTTTTCTTTCTCCTCGTTGGTTTTGTTTATCTGGGATTGCATTGAAGAGCATTTAGCAGTGGATCCCACATGGTATTTTGCAGTACTCACCAACTCTGATAAATCCTGCAACAGCTTCTCACATTTGTCATATTCCTCCTCAGTTCCAGATGCTCTCATGGATGTGATTGTGTCCTTTTCAAAAGCCTCCATGAGCTTCTCAAATGATGCTGACAAGCCAGCCTGTCTGGTTGTTTTTCGACCCTCCTGCTTATCAAGGTTTGCAGACAGAGACTTTGCAACAGCAGCCCACACTCTCATAATTTTACCATGCTTTGCATTGTACAGCGAATGGTTGATGATCTCTTTGAGCAGAGCAACATCTTCTGAGGTGTTATGAATCACCCTCTGGAAACCTCTGGAACCTTCTAGAACATTCCTTCATGGAACCTTCTGGAACCTTCTGGAACCTTCTAGAACATTTCTTCATGGAACCTTGTGGAACCTTCTGGAACCTTCTTTGCTTTCCTGACTTGTCTTGTTGTCATTGGTATCATTGGTATCATTGTATTACTAATTGCTCTTTCTGGAACTTTCTTGGAGTCTTGACAAGGAACACTCTCAAAAGGTATAAAAGGGGGATGGGGGACCTGTCCCATCCCTCAAGTGAATTATTGTTTCCAATACAATCATCACTCCTCTCAGTTCCTTGTCTGCCTTGTCCTGTCCTGCCCTGTTCCTGACATCATAATTCACTTAGACAGCAACCACAAGTGCACCACTCCTTAAGCATGTGGATCCCTTGCTTCCCTTCACCTTGGAAACTGATGCCTCAGACTATGCCCTTGGCGCTGTTCTGTCCCAGCCAAGCTCTCAGGACCCCTCTGCTCCTCTGCACCCAGTGGCATATTACTCCAGGAAGCTGAACAGTGCTGAGTGTAACTACACAGTCCATGACAAGGAGTTGCTTGCAATTGTGGAAGCATTCAAATTCTGGAGACACTACTTGGCTGGTTCTAAAGGCATCTCTGTCTATTCTGATCACAAGAACCTCACCTTCTTCAGGGCAAGGAGGTTGCTCAAGCAGAGGCATGCCAGGTGGGCTGAACTGCTCTCTGAGTATGACTTTAAGCTGTGCTATTCTCCTGGCCACCTTAACACTGTGGCTGATGCCCTGTCAAGAAGAACAGACCTTGCACCTGAAGGGGGAGATGGTTTCACCCCACCATCCAAGACACACCTTTCATTGCTTCCTGACAGTGTGTGGGCCCATGCTATTTCCAAGGACCCCAAGCCTCACAAGATTCAAATCAGCCAAGAAGAGGAAAAACTTGAGATACTCAAGACAAGGCATGATGCAGCAACAGCTGGGCACCCAGGAGAGCACAAGACATATGAGCTTGTTTCCAGAGACTTCTACTGGCCAGGCATGAGGAAGTACATCAAGAACTATGTCAGCAGCTGTGAAACCTGTCAAAGAAACAAATCCAGCAGACACAAGCCCTATGGACTTCTGGAGCCCCTCCCAATTGCCATCAGCCCTTGGTCATCAATATCCATGGACTTCATTGTGAAACTGCCCCCATCCCATGGATTTGACTCTATCCTTGTTGTCATCTGCAGAAGGACAAAGTTGGCCCATTTCATCCCCTGCACTGAGAATATAGATGCACAAGGAACAGCAGACCTGTTTTTGCAGCACATATTCAGGCTCCATGGGCTGCCTCAGTCAATCGTCAGTGACAGAGGACCACAGTTCAGATCTCAATTTTGGAAAGCACTCACAGCAGCCCTTGGAATCAAGTCTCAACTGTCAACTGCTTATCACCCTCAGACTGATGGACAAACAGAAAGAACAAACCAGACTCTGGAGCAGTATTTGAGGTGCTATGTCAGCTATCAACAGGATGATTGGCCCACCCTCCTTCCACTGGCAGAATTTGCTCTCAACAATTCTCTCCACTCAAGCACCCAGCTATCTCCTTTCTTTGCAACCTATGGCTTCAATCCAAGAGGAGATCTTCTGGGACAAGAGACCCTATCCAATGTCCAAGCTCCTGCTGCGGCTTCACACTTACATAAGCTCAAGATCATCAACTCCTTCCTGGACTCCACCCTGAAGCAAGTCCAAGAAGATGCCTCAAGATTTGCCAACACTCACAGAATGGACCATGACCTTGCTGTGGGTCAGCAAGTTTGGCTTCTGAGGAAGAACTTGCAGACCAAAAGACCAAGTCCCAAGCTAGACAACCTCAAGTTGGGTCCTTTCAAGATCTTGGAGCAAATCAATCCAGTCACCTTCAAGCTGGATCTCCCTGCATCCATGAAGATCCACCCAGTTTTCCATGTCAGCCTTTTAGAGAAGTTTGTGGCCAATTCCATTCCAGGCAGAGTTGTTCCTCCTCCTCCTCCAGTTGAGGTAGAAGGTGAAGAGGAATTTGAGGTTGAACAAATCTTGGATGCCAAGTGGTTTGGAAGAACACTCAAGTTCCTTGTTAAGTGGAGAGGTTACTCAGATGCTGACAACACCTGGGAGCCTGAGTCAAACCTCACTCACTGCCAAGACCTTCTGCTCGAGTTTAAGACCAGGTACCCCACCAAGTTGCAGAAGAGGCCTAAAAGGGGGAGATGATGTTATGAATCACCCTCTGGAAACCTCTGGAACCTTCTAGAACATTCCTTCATGGAACCTTCTGGAACCTTCTGGAACCTTCTAGAACATTTCTTCATGGAACCTTGTGGAACCTTCTGGAACCTTCTTTGCTTTCCTGACTTGTCTTGTTGTCATTGGTATCATTGGTATCATTGTATTACTAATTGCTCTTTCTGGAACTTTCTTGGAGTCTTGACAAGGAACACTCTCAAAAGGTATAAAAGGGGGATGGGGGACCTGTCCCATCCCTCAAGTGAATTATTGTTTCCAATACAATCATCACTCCTCTCAGTTCCTTGTCTGCCTTGTCCTGTCCTGCCCTGTTCCTGACATGAGGGACAGAAACGAAATGCAACCAGTTTCGTTCCTGCAGCCTGAAATGGGACACTGGACCTGTAAGTCAATGACTGCGGAGGAGGATGCCGTGGGCAATCATGGCATGCGTGGGACAGCGGGGCAGCGCCGGCAGTGGAGGGAGTGCATTGTTGGCAGGCCATCTGTGCAGGCTGGTGAGATGTTGGTCGGGATCAAGGCATTGACGGAGGACTGGGCTGCTCAGGCCTGGATTGCCTTTGGCTCAATGCTGCCTGCTGCTGTGCGATCCAGTTTCCGATTCCTGCGGGAGCAACAGATGATCGATCATTCCAGGAAGGGATGGGGATGGCAAGGGAGGGGCCGGGAGTGACAAAAGAGTACTCACTGGCTGGGATTGGGGTTTATGCCTTCAGCTTTGCTTATCGGGAAGTGGACCAACGGCGAGGTGGTGGTCACAGTGTTTTTCAGTGACAAGTTCCACGGTGAAAAGGTGGTTCAGCATGGTGCACTGTCACTTTGCAAAAAAATTTGTTAAATGTACAGTGGCAGAAACTCTCTAGTGTTATGCTTTTATCCAGCGTGGAGCCAGGTGCGCGTGCCTTTTTGCAAGTCCACAAAGGCGCCTTAGCATCCTTACTGTAACAGCAAGTCGCACGTACATTCTAGTTTGTAATTGAACTCTTCCTATGAAGCCTGGGCTGCGCAGTGGGCTCCTCGAGGCACCAGCGGGGTCCACCAACAGTGCAGCGGCACCAGCGCTTCAAAGTGACGGAGCAACCCAACAGAAGCCGATAATGCTTCACATACAATGCCTGACATTGGCAGGGCCGTCTTCTCTTGTTTTTTGTCTTGACAAGCCTTCTTAACTAATTGTGCGGGCTAAAGAAGGAGAACGCAGAGCAAACAGCGGGATTCCTGCAACCGTGCTGCAGAAGAGGATTTTTACTGAAAACGAATGGAGGTTGACTGCAAATGAGCCTTTTGCCCACAACAGAGAAAAAAGAAAAAAAAAGTGTCATTGAGAGGTCAGAATACAGAATAGAAGGTCAGGAGTTCCAACAAGGAGGACAGATGCCCCCTCCCAAAAACTTCGCAAGTTGCAAGCATTTCTGGTGCTTGCTCCTCAGGGATTTCTTGGAACTCAATTGTCGCCACACTTATGCACATGCAAATTGGACCTCCCGGCTGTCATCGATCTTCGCAGTCCCGATCTCGGGATTGGCGAAGGCAGCGGAACAAAAGCGACGGGATCGTCCTGACGGTAGTATCGAATTGGATCAACAACGCGGCTTCCTTCCACAAGCAGAGAACCTGACGTGTTGTGAGACAACGGTGTCAGCATTCCGTGATGCCCCATATATAGCTGTTGCTGCTGCAGTCCAAGCGCCTGGATTTGATAGTCCAGGTTCGCCAATGCCGCGTCCTGCCCGCTAGCGAGAGATGGAGACACAACACCCGATGTGTCAGCCGATGACAGCAGCCCCACACCACTCTCGTCCGACCGGCGTCCATATTTCTTGCCCCACGCTCCCGACTGAAGCAGAGGGTGGAGAGTAGGCTCTGCCGCCATCACAACCGTGGACCCAGAGGAGGACGATAGCGACCTCGAGTCGCCAAAGCTGGCGAGGCTCGCCGGCTTGAGGTGTGGAGACGCTATTGGGGATCCTGTGAGACTCAAGATGCTTTTTTCGCCACAGTTGCTTCGATTTGGTCCCACGCCGCTCCACGCGTCGCCAAAAGTGTTATTGCTGGCGGTACCAAGAGGTAGTCCCCGAAGTAGCCTGTTCTTGATGGATTTTTTCTTCTCCAGTCGCGGCTCATCGCGGTCACTAGCGCCTTCACCCTTCATCGCGGTGGCCGCAGTTTTCTGTCCGCTCTCAGCTGCCATCGAAAAGTAGAAGAATGCCTCGTTCGCCGACAACGACCCCACCAGCTCTGCTATTTCGTCCTCCTCGGTCGCGGTCGGCACCGGCCCAGAACTTCGTGGCTGCTTCAATCCGCGAAGGGTCCGCCACCGACCACCGCGTGAGCCACCCCCTCCGCCGCCGCTGCCGCTTTCAGAATGGTCCGACGAAGAGACGGTCCGCGTATCGGCATCCGGCGGCGTGCGAAGCAGTGCGGCCTCAGGTACTGCCGCCCTGCGCACTGACACGAAGCGCTGGAATGTGTCGTTGTACAGCGTCCGTAGGACCTCGTCCGCGACATCGTCAAAAAGTGTGACGGTCGCGAGGGTGCTTCCTTCCCATCCGAGCTCGGAGATGCCACGAGCAACCCGCGCACGCACTGCGGCTGGCACGTTCACCTCCAAGAGAGCTCCCTCTTGAAGAAACTTGTCGAAAAATTCGGCGTAGGCCCCGTAAAGCTGCGGTGGAACGGGGTACGCGGCGGGCAGGGGGGGAAGCGACGCAAGAAGAACCACTGTCGGGTCATGGAACATTGGCGGAAGAGTATCTTCGGCGGTGCGAACTGCAGGTGAGTTTTCGACGGAAGTTGTAGCGGTGGCAGGAGGGAGGCTTGCTCGCAGAAAGCGAGCAAGGGCGTGGGAGGCGCCAGCAGCGCGGGCGGGCGGGTAGTCTTCTGGCATTAGGACCGGCGCGTGCGGCGGTGGCGCCAGCGAAGCAGGAGCGGTCTGAATTGCCATGGTTTCCACGACGCGGTCTTCAAGGTCGATGAGGTCGCCGTAGAAGATGAGGCTTTCTTGGCAGGATTGGCTCTTGGGAAGGGCATGGCACGTCAGAGCTTGCTTCCAATTAGAAAATAAAAAATTGACATGATACTTATTTACCTCGACAAACGAGACGAAATCGGCCAGAAGGTTGCGGTCCACCATATGGAGGGCGAATGAATGCTTTGTGAACGCAAGAGGATTTTGAGGATTCGGAGGATTCGGAGGAGGAGGGGGGAGGGGGAGGGGGGCTGGACTGTGCAGCGAGAGCAGGACGCGAGACTGACTGGGAGCGAGACCGCGAGCGGGAGCGGGAGGAGGCAAGCGATCGCGACGGTGAGCGGGATCGGCCGTTTGGATATGCTGGCGACATGGGAAAGAGCCGAGCGATGGAGCCGTTGCTGCTGGGAGGGCCTGCGGCGGCGGCGGGAAGGTGCGTTGGCGTGGGCGGAGAAAGCGGACGTGGCGGCGTGCCAAAGGTGTGGAATCTTCTGCGGAGAGGCAGGCGTGTGAGGAGGGGTTTGGGCGGAGGGCTTGTTTTGTTTGCCTCGGCAATCCAGATCGGGATGATTCGAAACGAGAGAGAGAGAGAGAGAGAGAGAGAGAGAGAGAGAGAGAGAGAGGAGAGAGAGAGAGAGAGAGAGAGACGAGAGAGAGAGAGAGAGAGAGAGAGAGACGAGAGAGAGCAGCGAGAGAGAGCGAGAGAGAGAGAGAGAGCGAGAGAGTGAAAGAGAGGAGGAGAGCGAGCGACTGTGAAAGAGGGGAAGAGAGAGAGGCGGAGACAGACGGATTTTTCTTTTCCCACGTGCGCCACGTGCGAGAACATTCATTTCCGGCGGTTCGCCGGCTTGATCAATGAAAAGGTGTAAGAACCACCAACCTCTGACAATTCTTCCCTCGCACTCGGCGCTGCGCGGGGCGCGATGGGGTCACGCGATCTTATAGTCAAGGCTCCTGGTTTTTGGAGGCAGAAGATGTGTGATGGCAAACCTCCCAAACCAGATTCATTGCTCAACCATCACTTCCAACTCCAGTGTCCTTGCAGCAAACTAACTTGAGTCCCAAAGAAATTGAACGTACAGTAAAATGGTTCCAACAAGTAATTAGTCCTCCAAAGCTGCTACTCTCTTCATTGTTGCCCTGCCCTCCAAGCGGCACCATCCCAAAGGAGGTCTCTCTCCAGCCGCTGTGGCTGTCTTGAACGGAACTAATGCGACTCCAGTTCGCTCAGGAGAAGCGGCTGGAACAACGGAACTGCGTCTCCGACCAGTTGGGACTGGTAGCCTCGATTTTGCCGGGGATACGTAATCTCCGTTAACGCGGCTAACAGATGACTCTCTCGATCTGACCCGTCCTTGTCCAGCTGTCCCTTGCGTCGACCCGTCGGTTGCCTCGTGTCTTCGAACCCACATGTCAATTGCAATGTTGGCAATGATAGAGCCGGGTGGGATACGGCTACACTCTTCCAACCGGACTTGGACCAAGGCTCCGCATGTCCGAGCAAGATGGCGGACTCCCTGTTGTGTAACGTTGGTGCCGGACAGCCCAAGTATTCGCAGCGGAGACACCCATCGCTGTTGAGGGTGTTTCCCCAAAGCATCGCTCGCACCGCTTCGGCTTGCCGATTCGCTTCGAATAGTTGACCTTCGAGTTCTTTCAGAGGGCGGACTGAACAAGAAAGAACCATCGTGATGGGTTGAAACGCTTCGTCGCCGACTCGTACTTGAAGCGCTCATGTTGTAACCTCCTTCGGTCACGTTTGTTTCGAGTTCCGCCTTTTCGTGTCCCCCCAAGTGAACAGCCAAGGATTGCAAGCTAACATCCGTAATGTGCGAGCACCAGTCTAGGTCAAGGTCAATTAAGGCGGGGAAGCATCTCGCGATTACTGCAACAGCGTCGTCCGTCAAGTCCTGGCACGAAGCTAGACTCAGCACTGTGACATGTGGCGCTCGATGTGACAGCAGGCGTAGATGGGATGGAAGTGGGTTGCACTTGCGAAGAGAAACTGAATCAAGGTGAGGAGATGTTGGTGTCATGTGGATTAGAGCATTTGCTGGGGAGGAATCGTAAGGACTTGTTGCAGTAGATCGTATCGACTTTGACATGGCTGAGTCCAACTGCTCGTCCTTTGCTTCGTCAAGCACAAGGTGTTCGATTAGCCCTAATCCAGTCACTATAATATCTAACGCCTTGAGAGTAATATTTGTACCCGAAATATCCAGGCGCCGAATTTGCGGGCATCCCTCAACCAGCCTTGGAATGTAACCGTCGCTGATCGGGCAGCCAGCTAAAACAAGAGATTGCAGGTTGGGGCTGAAATCGGCCAGAAACTGAAGCAGGATCGAGGAAACATGAGGGCATGATATCAGTTTGAACGATACCAAGTTTGGGCAGAGTCCGAGTGCTGTTTCTAAGTCCCCCATTTCCATTCCGTCAGCAGCCGAACCTTCAAGGCTAATTTCCGAGACCAACGCCGGATAGTCATGAAAGGTATCTTGGGCAGTGAGAAGCCGGGTGAAAGACTCGAAGGAGTTGAAGCGAATGAAGGGAGGCGACGCATAAAGGGTTGCAGCTGCGGCATCAGACCAGTTGCCGCAAACCAGCATTAACTCAATGACGTCATGGACATTTTGTTGTGCTTGGGAACGCTCCAACCATGCGCTCGAAGCCAAGATGTCCTCAAACTTGGAGGTGAACAGAGGAGGCGGGTAAGAGTTGCTTTGAGAGGAGTCCAGCGGCTTCCAATGTAAAACGTACGAAGCGATTCGGATCAGGATTGAAAGCGGCAGCGTCGCAGGATGAGATGATTCTTGTTGAGATAAGCTCCGGGATGACGACGCATTTGAAATCCCCGGACCATGTGAGTTTTCGACTGTTTCGAAGGAATCTGCAGGGAGATCTGAGTAAGTACAGGTTCCCATACGCCTTCGACCTACCCTTGGAGACTTGGCGGGAATCGCTGTTTCTGTGCCTCAAAATCGCATTGAGGCCGCCCACTGGACGATCTGATGGAATGAAGGTTGAGGACGCATCAGGGACAGCCGCATCGTTCCCTGAGGTTTGTGGTGATCTCGAGGTGAGCGCGGAAAGGTAGAGCCAAGGAAGCATTTGAAGCGCTTTCTCGCACCACGCCAATATGCAAAAAAATATTTATGAAACCAATCTTTTTCGCACGCCCTTTCCATTCCAATTGGCGTCAAGCAAACGTAGGAAAATCCCTAACCTATAGGAAAGAACCTGTTCCCTTCTCTTTCCCTTTCCAGCAAGTCTGATAGTTTTTGCTACCCGAGGCTCAAGCTGCGAAGACCTCTCTGCCCGGCGCACCTGGTGCTGTCGCAACCTGCTCGTGGCAAATCCGTACGGATAAGGAGTAAGTTATGAAGTTGACAAAGTATATCGTAAAATGAGAGCGCGAGCCCTTTTATAACTATCACTGACTAGAGCAGGAGCTCGAGAGAGAGAGAGAGAGAGAGAGAGAGAGAGAGAGAGAGAGAGAGAGAGAGAGAGAGAGAGAGAGAGAGAGAGAGAGAGAGAGAGAGAAAGAGCGAGAAAGAGAGAGAAAGAGAGAGAGAGGGAGAGAGAAAGAAAGAGCAAGAGTTTGAGATCCTGATTGTTAGGCGGAACTGACTGGTTAGCAGCAAGAGGCACAAGACAGACTGGAACCTATTGTGACTGTCAGTTATTGTTCTCACGATGCCCATGGGAGAGCGAGCCACCGCCAATGCAGACCTGGGCGCTGGCTTGTGCTGATGACAAATTCCCTGAGTATTAAGTGGAACAGAAACCTGTTGTTAACAGTTTTCCTCCTCCTCTGCTCAAGCAGATAATATAGGAGAGGTTTTTACCCTGTGCTGGTCACGCTTGCATAGCACCTACTACAGCGTGCATATCATCATAATGTATCAATTATTCATAACAGAGTTTTTCTCTTTCTCTCCAAGTTGGGGCGAAGGACCACCCACAAACGCACATCTCCACTGCATTCACTCCTTCCTCACTCACTCGCTCAGAGTAGACTGTTTACACATGAAACTGCATAGCGCCGTATAAGTATGAGGCGTCTGGTCCCAATGACGAGCTGGTGTGAAGTGGACAACGCCAGAGTTGGAGATTCATAGGGCAAGAGGAGTTATAGTAAGTAAGACAACAGTCACTCTTTTGGCCCTTGGATCTGGGCCTTTGAGTAGGGTTTCTACAGCCCAAAATATCCCAATATTTTTACTCATTAAATATCATGATCCACATCGTGATACTTTTGAAATTTATAATAATGTTGAACACTGTAAACTGGGGGTTTGTCCTTGGAAACTTAATCTCAACAACAGGAGCAGTAAGCATGATGGGACATACAAGTTGCAACTGGCACCAGCAAAGGAAGGCCCAGTTTTCAACAGCAAGTGGTCATGGATTGCACAAATCTCTTGCAGACAACATCACTCTCATCGTTGATGGAGCACAGTTTGCTCCAGAATGCCCAGTCAACCTTATTGCAGACAGGTAGGAGTTCCTCTATATCTCTGAAGGCTTAGTCTTATAGAGATGTGGGAAAGTGTCAGGAACAGGGCAGGACAGGACAAGGCAGACAAGGAACTGAGAGGAGTGATGATCGTATTGAAAACAATAATTCACTTGAGGGATGGGACAGGTCCCCCATCCCCCTTTTATACCTTTTGAGAGTCTTCCTTGTCAAGACTCAAAGAAAGTTCCAGAAAGAGCAATTAGTAATACAATGATACCAATGATACCAATGACAACAAGACAAGTCAGGAAAGCAAAGAAGGTTCCAGAAGGTTCCACAAGGTTCCATGAAGGAATGTTCTAGAAGGTTCCAGAGGTTTCCAGAGGGTGATTCATAACAGAAAGGAAGTCATCAATGATGGGGAACTCTTGGTTATAAGGGCCAGTACCTAATGTGGATGTGTCTGTAGTATGTCTCACATCTATTCTCATATAGTCAAAAGAAGTGACTCATAAACAGTGGATAGCAATGGCGTAAGGAAAACTGAGTAATCTCAGTGAAAGCCTTTTCAGGACTAAAGAACACAAGGTTACCATCTGCCATAGAGGACGGAAACAGTGAACCAAAAAAACTGGTCCACAACCCTATCACCAATGACATGTTGGCCCTTCATTGCGACATAAAACAAATCCGCCAGATATAAATGGCCAGCTGGAAAGTTGCTTACAAGCTTCGCACTTCGCAAAAATCTCATACAGGGATCTACAGTTACTACCACTTGGCACTAGGCCTTCAACCAGGTGTTATCCACTGCAGCAGTCATGATGAAGATGACCCAGCAGTTCTTCAGATGATTTTTCCACACCCTCCAGTATTCTCAACTCTTATTACAGCACTCAGTTTCTTACACATTGGCAAGGGTACAACATATAAAAGTTTCACAACAATTCGATTAGTTTTGGTGGAGCACTTCTACTTGTAATGATGGAAGGTCAATTCCTTGTGCAATTCATTGTGCTGCTGCCTGCAAGATGAACGCTCAAGGATTAAGGCAGAGTGCAACCGAAAAAGCGCTCTTTGGCGAGTTATGAAATGCAATTTCCTTTCTAAGACAGATGAACTCGAAGTTCACTGACTCGGCCAACCCTTCAAGACACCATTTCCTCACCTTTTTAACAGAGATTTGAAAGCCCCAACAACAACCCCCCCTCCTTAACATTCACGAGTGACCAAGAGGGATGAGATTATCTTGATCCGAAAGCAGTAGAGTAAAGTGGAATATCTGTACAAACACGCACAACAACAACGATATTCCGAGACTAGTGCGGAGCACTACTCCCGACTTCCGTGTTAACTGTGTTGCCGGTCTCAGCTATGCAAACAGAGCAATTTATGTTTGTAAATGTAGAGAAAAGCAGTCAAACCGAACAAACAGTACACCTGTATCAAAGTAATTCCCCGGAGACGGAGAGATACAAAACCGATTACAAAACCGATTGCAGTAACTGGAGAAACACGACCAGCGGAAATAGAGAAGAACGAGAAAGAAAGATCACAGGGTGGGAGGGGAGGGGGGGCGGAAAGGTTGGGCGAACCCTATAGGAGGAGGGATCGTGGAAAAGGATGATTTAATAAAGGCAACGTTCTGTGTGAGGATTCCGTGTTTTCAGCCTTAAAAAACTGGCGAAATTGCCAATATGAAAAATTCAGGGACATGAAATCGTGACAACTGGTCTATGCAAGAATACTTTCAAATATGAGTGAAGCAGTAACGATTATCGTCAGGGTCGCGTGACATAACCAGCAATAAAAGGTCCTCTTCGTGGTGTCGGCCCCGCTCGTCGTCTTGGGGGTTCCAGCGGCCTTGCCATTGTTAGTGGGATTGCCGGCGGCGGTAGCGGCGGCCATCCAAACAGCTGCGCGGTCCGTTGCGTCGGTCACTGCAAGATGCTTGTCCGCGGGTTGTGGGACCCATTCAACGGGAACGTCGAGGCCGCCACGCCCTGCCGGCGAAAACGACTCCCAAACTGGGACAGAACCCGTTGCGGGAAGAGTGAAAGGCACGACCGGAAGCAGTGCGCTGGTGCTGCTCAAGATCGGCGTGCTGTTTGCAATTGTTAACGCATTGGACAGGATCGTATCAAAAGACCCGACCGAACCGCCCTCAAACGACGATGGTTGAAACGCCGACCCTGACGACCCGCCGTACGAAAACGCCTGGATACCGTACTCGTCACGGAGGACACGCGTAAACTCAGCACATGTTGACCCGCAATTTCCGTCCGACACGATAAACATGGCGTTGGGTGACCAGCCCTTGTTCAACGCTGGCAATGTACTCAGAAATGGTTTCGTAAACGCGCTGCAATCCAAACTAAATTTGTCCGAGTAAGTTGTCGTGGTACCGCCGCGAGTCGCCGTATTTGTGTTCGTCAGTATGTTGGCTGTGCCGCCCTTAAACGGCGATAGGCCGTTCGTTGAGAAGATTAAGCCCTTGCTGGTCAGCACCTTGGTGTAATCAGCATACTTTGTCAGGGCTGCCATCGAGTCGGACAGCCGAATATCGTAAGGAAGGGGAACTGGCTTGTTTAAGAGGTACTGTAAAACGAATTCGCCCAAACAAATAATCCCACCCCCGTTCCCCGTTGTATCAATTATCAGCCTTTGCGCGCCGCTTTGCTCTAAGGTCAACAAGCCGGAAGTGATAGTTCCAATCATGCCATTTAGGGTAGCGTCCGTAAGATCAGTAGGTTGGACCGTTGTAAATGCCCAAACCCCAGTAGTGGCGTCCAACATGTAGAAGGCTCCGTGGTTATCCGACAGTAGCGGCGATGACAGGCTAAAGCCGGTGTTCGCCGCAGAGCCAGTCGATACTAGTCCCGCAAGGCGATCCGTCCGCTTTGCGGACGCGACTTTGGCAACCTGGTTCTTGTGGACCGTCAGGGCTATTGCAGGGTCTGCTTTGAAAGAAAGATGGCTGGTGGTGACGGCCGGTTTTCGCTCCTTAATGCCGACATCCTCAAAGTCAGGCACCGAGATTTGCGCCACAGCCAGAAAGTCAGAGAGACGCGAGGAGCCATTTGCTGAGTTTGCTGCGCTGGCGGAAGCCTGAGCAGGAGTGCTCCGTGGCGTGTTGGCTGAGACGCAGTTTTGCTGGTAATAGGAGTCGCGATCGGTAAATGCAGTTCCGCTTTGAGTCTTAACGTAGCAACCCCAGGGTACACTCAGCATCACAGAAGCCCCCGTCGGGCTCACGAGCTCATAAGTCATAACCGTTGGTAGGTCGAATGGCACAGAGCGCGTCCGGTACAATGATCCGTCAGTGAGGACGAACTTCCCGCTGCTGTACGTTGCCGAAAGCATGAAGCTGTTGAAACGAGTTTCTTGCGAGTGAGACACACCCGTCCAGCGATCTGCAAATTTCTGTATGTAGGTCAAGGCATCCAGACCGTTGATGGTTTTGATAGTATAACCGATGTATGTGGATGCGTCCCCGTTCAAGAACGGACTCCAATATGCCTTGTACGCAGCAGCAAGACTGGAAGCCATTGAGCCGCCTCCGCTGAAGAGTGTGCTTCCAGAAGCGAAGGAATCGCGCACATAGATCACGGGTGGTATTCCATTTCCTGAATGCTTTGCATCGATAATGAAAGGCTGAGCAAATCGGGCAGACAGGTAGCAGTAGGACCCGTAATAGCTGATCAAGAGTAGAATTCAAGAAGCGGATTCAGAGACACTCAATGAAGGTCCAAAAGAACCAAACCTGTGCGCATCATTCAGCGAAGCCACAGCCTCCACAATCTTTGTGTGAAACTGAAATTCACGAGTGATCGTATCGTCGTTAGCAATGTTGTCCAAAGTCGCAAATAAATCGACGTTTGACGGATAGTTGGGAGTCGCCGAAGATTTGGCAATGTCCAAGTAGGGATATCTGTAAGAGCGTTAAAAACATTAACATTGAGTGAAGATAGACGTCGAAGTAAAATAATGTTCCACGCACAGTCCGAAGAAGCGCTTCAAAGCGTCGACATGTGACAGCCTTGTAGCCCTATCTATCGAGAAGGAGCTGTAGCAAGCGATAACCTGATCGCCCGGGACGATGGTCACGTTGGCAACGGTTCCCAAGAGAAAGTTGTTTGACGCGGCAAGGGGTGTGCAGGGGTCGTTCGTTGTGGCTGCTGATGCCGTCGGAGAGTCTTGGGCACGAGCCGAGGACAGGCTGGCAACAATGAGAAAGACAATGGGGAGGGCCAAGTGAAGCAGCGAAACAGCCGCTCGTCGAGCAAAGTCAAGGGCTGTTACTCTGCTTGCTGCGATGGGGCGAGGTCGTTTCCTAAAGTGCGGCGACAGAATGGTGTGACGGAGGGAAATTTTGGCCACTTGAAGGGGGCGTCTGCTAATCAATGGTTGGCATATGGGTCGACCGCTGGGGCGCCCGAAGTGACAGCATCCACCTTCACCCATCCAGCCCTTCCAGCCGTCACATTTGCTGTTGCCCCTCTGATGGAGAAGAGTGGCCAGGCATGAAGAAGGACTGGACGGGCAGGATGGTGAGGCGGAGTGGACGGGCATGGTTGAGAGAGTGGAGGTCGTGTCAGTGGGGACGGTGGTGGTGCGAGTGGTCCTCGCGCTAGTTGTGGCTGTGACGCTTGCGACAGCGGCGGGGGCGGCCACAGATGTCGGCGGCAGCGTTTGTGGCGGCGGCGGCGGCGGCGGCGGCGGTCCGCGAACAGCCAGAGCGGGCATGGATCCCTTTTTTGGAACAAAGACAAACTGACCAAAAGGGGTTGTACAAATTTATTTTCTTGATCTGCTTCCAAAAAAGGATCCTTCAACAATCTAGGCATCATCAATCCTCAATTCAAACAACAAATTTTGCCAAGGGTCCTGTCAATCAACACAAACAGGAATCCTGTTCTATTCATTCTCTTGTGGGGATAGAAAAAAGTATGAATCCATTGAAGTAACCATGTGTTCCTTCAGTTTCTTCTCCTCATACCTTCCGACGATGGCATCAAAGCACAATCCCTGGTGGGGAAGCGCGAGGAACGAGAGTGGAGAGGGACAGGGGAAAGGGAAGGTCAAGGTGATGTCAGGGAAAAAGGGTTCAAGGGCTTGGGTCGTGGCGTGCGAAGAATGGGTTTTTGCTCAAAGGTAACGTACAATACAAGCAGTTGTCATTAAAAAAGGAAGGAAAAGGTGCGGGGGAGAAAAAAAAGAAGAAAGAGAAAAGAAAAAAAGAAAAAAAACGCCATTCAGCTATTTACGCCCTCCCGACGCGAAAAGGAAGCGTCGCCTCGAGGCGAGGGACAAGACAATCATCTACACACCAATCGCCATCAACTTTCACAAGTAATTGTTCCAACAAACAGGTTCACAGCAGCTCGCAGCCGTCTAAAACGTTTGCCTCACCGTATCAGCTCTTCGCCTCTGGCTTTCCGCACATAACCTGCCTCACTGTCGAGGCCGTCTACTAGCAGACGACTCCCTCCGCCCGAACCAGCAGTCGCGCCGGCGGTAGTAGTAGCGGCTGAACCCCAACGCTCGCGCTTGGATTCCGTCGCCACAGCAAAGTTTGGGGCGGCTGCGACGGCGGAGGCAGAACTGGGGGCAAAAGAGGCAGTGGGTTCGCCCACCGACGACTCCGACAGCGCCTCGTCTTCCATAAGGGATGCGAGGGAAAGGAGCTCGACATCGGCTTGGGCAGGGCGACCTGTGCTTGGGGAGACCACAAATTGCGATTTGGTGGCCGTACGATTCCTCGCGTGGCGGCCGGCGGCGACGGCAGCGATCGGTTGCGAGAGTGGAAGGCGGTGGGACGGTGATGAGGGCCACTGCTGCGCCGACGGACTGGGCGAAGTTGATGGCGCGGAGACGCGCCGCGAAGACCGGAGAGATGAGTGCTCCTTCAGTCCAGTCGCAGCAACGCTAGCGCCGTTCATTGTTGGAAGCGGAGCACTACCTGTCGCCTGGAGATCTGCAGCCTCTTCATCGAGCTCCTCTTCATCATCTGAGGAGGATGGCAGAAGAGTAAGAAGACCTTCAGGAGGAGCCGACGCTCGGCGATGTGGTTGAGAGGCTTCCACGCCCGACAGCGTGGAGCGGCCCCCAAGGGGGCGATGCACACTATGGGAAGGGAAGGTCGGCGCGGACAGCATCGGTGGGGAGTGGGGAGGGGGGCGCATAAGCAGATCAATCGGTGGCTGTTCCGTCGGGCGGTTCGAACCCGATCGATCCGGGCCAACGACATCGCCGAAAGCGGATCCAACGGATCCACGCGGTCCTGATGTTCTCCGTTCATCAGAAGGAGTGGTTGAAGAAAGCGGTTGAAGCTTTTCGTCGACTTTCAACGATACAGAACGAGCGGGAAAATGGCGATAATTGGTTGGCATGGAGGTGGCACGGCGTACTTCTGATTTCAGCGCCGGCGGCAGGCGGCGAGGACTCTTGTTCTTTGGTGCCGCACCGTCGTCGTTACGAGCGGGAATGTGAATTTTCGCTGGTCGCCTCCCCATTCTGTCTGAGCCGTTGCTGCCGTCATCGCTGTCGCGGGCTTCATCCGGAACGTTGAACCGATGTAGATCCTCTTCCACATTCTGAAACCGAACGCGCCTAGCTGATTTGGTTGAGGACTTCCTGCGGGCCAAGATGGCAACGTCCACCTGCTCTGTGTCTGCGTCACTTCCATCGTCATCGCTTGGTGTTGCCTCCAACGGCGGTGAGCTAAAGTTCGATAATGGTCAAATCTCCGTCGCAGAAAAAGGTACGAACTCGAAATTCAAAGACGACTTTTACCGTGAGCGGAACATAGAGAGCGACGCCGTCAGTGAGGAGATCACGGTGACCGGCCGAACGCCTGTGTTTTCAGGGTTTCTTGACGTAGATCTTGGAAGAAACTGCATCTGGCCGTTCCTATCTCTTTTGGGTTTCGGTAAAAAAGTGCTCCAGAGCTCCGGCGACCAATACAGCAAGTTCCACATGCCCTGCAGCTGGAGGGGTGGCTCGTCTGAAGAGGAGGTGTCATAATGGCGCTGCGGACGTTCGGTATGGGCACGAGGTAGCGGTTGGCTGCCGAAAGAGCGAGGGTGGAATGGAGTAGCGAAATGAGAAGGCTGGGAGCTGCTGCTTGTGCTGGCTGATGTTTGAGAGTACAAAAACGCAGCGGATGGGGCTTCGTAGTCGAGATAATACCAACTTGGGTGGGGAGGGGCTGACCGCAAGTGTGATGCGTTCGAAATATGGTGTGGGAAGTCGCGGGGCTGTGGACTTGGCTGGAAGGCTGGAGATGATGGAGGGGAGAGGGGGGAAGTTGTTGTTGATGGCACAAGGGATATGAGCGCCGTAACGGGTGGGCCAAAGAGCCTGGTGGTAGTGCGCCAATCGGGTGGAGAGGAATGTGACAACGACGAACGGGCTGTGATCGTCGGTGGGGGAACAAGAGTGGGGAGGAGAGGGGGCGACACTGGGGACAACAGGCCAACAGTCGAGCCGGTGCCGTTTGCTGTCGCCGGGGAACCTTGGTGTAGCTGTTGCTGCTGCTGCTCTCCTTTCAGTGTAGACGAAGAGGCCGCCGACGGATTTAGTGTCAAGGCGGGAGTCGTGGTGGAGGTTTCGTGGCTGTCCGAGGGGTCCAGGCTGAGCACGCCCTCCCGTGATGCCGAGTGCTGTGGCGACAGACCGCGACGATCGCCCTCGCGATCGAATAGATCGCTGCTCCCGACGTCATAGTTAACACTACTCCGCTTAATCACGCCAGCAGGGGAGGCAGCCTCGTCCCTCCCACCGACGCCAGTAAGTCGGCTGCGCTCGGCGGTGCTACCGCTATTAGTCCAGCGGTCGGTGGTGCCCCCCATCGCCTTCCAAACGAGAGGGCTTTTTGTGGTGGAAGCCACGTTGATGGTGGCGGTTTGAGCGGGGCTGGTAGTACTACTAATCGACGACGACGACAACGGTGCCGTCGCTGCGGCCGCTGCTGTTGAGGAAGAGCCTTCGTCGTCGTCGTCGCCTTCCTCCAGCGCGGTCCCGACCACCCCAGCGGCGGGAGGGGTGCTGACGGCGGCCACGGCCATCTCCCGCTTGTTGCTTGTCGTTCCTCCTTTCCCAAATTATAATGTTCAGTAATAATACTTCTAATTTTTCATCTTTTTTTTTTCCTGCAATTTTTTTTTTTTTTTGATTTTTTGGTTGGCGTGTGTCTCTCATCACTCGCACTCGCTCATGTGGGTGGAGACATTCTATTTCCAGATAGGTTCCACAAGAGCTTTTTGGCGTGGCTGGACAGCGTTTAGCCTGGTTTTTGTCTTGTGATTCGGCTTCGGTCGGCCGAGGCTACACAACGGCAGCCGAAGGGGTGGGAACAATTGGAGAAGGCCCCAAAAAGTGCGGACGCCTTTGAAAGCAACTCGAAAACCAAGTAAAGAGGGCGTTGCAGGAGCGTAGTCAACGAGAGTTACAGCGAGGGGAGAGAGGAATAGAGGAGAAAGAGGCGGAAGACCAAGAACGACCGAGGAGGGGGGAAAAAGGAAAAAAAAAAAAAAAAAAAAAAAAAAAAGAAGAAAAAAAAAGGCTAAGACGAAGAGGGAAAGAACAGAGCGGCAGAGCCACCCGAGGCAGCGCACAAACACCTGCTGAATACGGGAAGGGGGCACGGAACCAAAACGGGAAGATAGAAAAAGCAAGGAAGAAGGAGTAAAAGCACTGCGCCCTATTCGTGTGCCGGGGTGAAAAAAGGAGCAAAACAAGTCCACATAACACTAAGAGGAGAGGCGCAGCGCTAGCGCAGAAGAGCGAAAAGAGCGCGAGACGTTCGAGCACACTCAGACGCACACACGCACACACACGAACAGAAAAGAGTTGCCTAATTTCAGTAAGTAATAAACTCCAACCGGAAAAAATGCCCTGCGGTGGCAGTCCGAGAATCGGTCTGCAACGAAAAACAAAGGAAAAACACACAAGACGCAAACGACAAGATACCCCCTTACACTCACACACACACACACACACACCCACGCGCGCGCGCAACTGGATTGGTGGATGCATCACTGCCCTTCGCTCCCTGTCATAGCCAGAATATGTGGAGGAAGGCCTCTTCGAGATTGTAGTCGCGGAGGTGCGACAAGACCGGGCCTTCCCAATGTCGCTGGAGCCGTCGACGACGAGGACGACGACGACGACGACGGAGAGCGTCCGTCCAAACCGTCTGAGGGATGATGGGTTCCAGATGACAAAGACGATGGCTGCAACGGGAAAGGGGAAGAAGCAGATGAAGACGATGAGGACGAAGACGATGAAACACCCGGAAGTGGTGGGAGCATTTGCGACGGACCCGCCGCAGGGGAGGCCGACCAGGCAGGAGGAAGATCGCGCGGGGCACTTGGTGCTGAATAACTGATGTTCGCGGCCGGGCTACTGCCGCCAGGAGACAAGGGCTGCGACTGGCGTGCGGGCGCCGCAAAAGTAGATGCGCGCTCGTGCTCCTTTTCGGCGGCCTCAATTTGCTTCCTCTGCTCATTGTGTTTCCGCTCCAGTTCGGTGACGGCCCGCATCAGGTCGTCCAATTCCATCCGTACCGCATTGGGATCACGGTGGCTCCCACGCTGCACTTCGCTTTCCAACTCGAGGCGTGCTCGCGCCAGCTTAGAGAGCTCAGCTTCCATCGCATGAAGGTTGTCGACCGCTTGGCGGTAGGCAGCACGCTGCGCGGGGGTCGACCCAACCTCCCGCGGTGTCCCAATAGCTGGGGGTTTGGATTGGCCAGAAGGTTGGGCCATGAAGTTATCGCCGGAGGATGGAACTGCCCGAGACTGTGGGATGGGTGGGACCAGAGGCTGAGAGAGTGGAAGTTGTTGCTGGGAGTACATGAGCGGCGATTGTTGAGCCAACGGGTGTTGGGAAGGGAACGGCTGCGGTTGGAACTGCTGCTGCTGCTCTTGTGTCGGTGGGGGCGGTTGCTGGAATGGTAGAGGTTGTTGACTTTGTTGTGATGGCATAGGAGCTGGCATAGGAGCTGGCATGGACGCGGCCAGCGGGGGATGCACGGGCGGTGCTCTAGTTCCATCCGGGTTGAGGTACGGCGTGACGGGACCTGTAGGACCACTTGGAACAACTGTGGGAGGTGGAGGCGGCACATACGTATCCGTAGGAAGCGCGTACGGAGCCATCAACCCGGACGCAGCATTCACCACGGAAGGTGGGCTCCCTGGCGCGACTAGAGATGCAGGCGTTTGTTGCTGGCTGGTCTGCCACCCGTTGCTTGGAGAAGGGTGGATGGGAACGGTTTTGTTGCTGTTGTTCTGATCTGGAGACCGGGGCCCGCTAGACGAAGTCTCACCCATAGGGGTGGGGAAGCCCGGGCCAGAGGGAACAACAGACAAGCGCTTCGACGAGGATGGGGGAGAGGGTTGCAGCGGCTGCTGTGGCTGCTGGGTGCCAACGTACGATAGGGACGAAGAGACAGGATTCGTGGAGGGTCCGCTAGGTGGTTGAGAACCCTGCTGAGGCAGTGGAGACTTCGGCACGCCCCCGAGGGAAGCAGGAATTGCTGTCGGTGATGCTTTTGAGCCGCTGCCGAAAAACAGCGCCATTACACCTGAGCGAGACTTGCCACCGCCACTGCCAGCCACACTGGCGCTGCCCTGACTAGAGGCGGCCCTGGGAGATATGTTGGGAGGGCCACCACTGGTAGCCGCACCAGGCGATGTAGGTGCCGCCTGTCCTGGCGGCAATTGGTCCGGTGGTCCCCGTGGGCCAGGTGGCCCGCCGCCGTTCATCATCATAGTAGACGATGGGTTCGTCGCCGGGGAAGGGTATCCCCCGCCCGTTGTGCCCCCAAAGCCGTGGCTCTGCAGAGAAAAGCTTTGATGCTGCGGTGGAAAGTAAGGCGACCCGCCCTGCAGCAGCTGCTGCTGTGGAGGCGATGAAGGTAACGGTTGTTCCTGTTGCTGTTGAGGATGAAACTGAGGCTGGGGTTGCTGGAAAGAAGGATGGTAGAGGGCAGCTGGTTGTTGCTGAGCGTAGACCTGAGCCGCAAGCTGCTGCTGCTGATGATGATGATGATCATGATGAGGAGGAAGAGGAGGTTGCTGCTGAATCTGCTGCTGCATGACGGGATGGATGGATGGATGGATGGATGGATGGATGGATGGTTGATGGGCTGACACTCGGTGATGCGAGCGAGCTTGCCTACCTGCCTTGTTGGAGTGGAGGTTGGTGGCGGAGAGAGTTCGGGAGCGACCAACCAATTGCTTGCTTGCTCAGAGCGACAGCACCACCACACCTCCACAACAGCAACAGCAACAACAACACGGGAAAGAAGACAGGTTTTCGGGCAGAAGGGAATTATTATTTTTTTTGTAAAAAAAAAAGAAAGGAAAAGAAAATGAAGGGAAAGCTGAGAAAAGAAAAAAGGGAAAAAATAAAGGGGTGGAGAAAAGGAGCAAAAACAGTGAAAATTTTTTTCCATGTTCCTTCATTTTGTCTTTCCTCCGCTCCCAACAACAGTTGGGAAGGAAGGGACGATTCATATGACAAGGGCCCCTCACAAGAGCCTATCTGGGAATCTGGGTATCTGTCACTCAAGGGCCCAGGGTTCAAGTCATGACGCCAGCTGTTGAAGGCAGCAAGAAAGAGTACGGTCTTGAATCACAAGGAGTGGTGTGGTGGAGATGCCTGACGACCCTGTAAGTCTGTAGTGCATGGGGTGGGTTTGCTGATGTGAAACCTGGACATAGTCTATACAGTTCACCATTGATGGCACTTTCTCTTCCCATCAGCCCTTCGCGGCTGGAACAATATAAAAAAAAAAAAAGATCCAGGACAAGGTCTTATGGCCGGGTTGCAAATTGATTCCTTCGAGACTTTCGAAAAACATTTACCCTGACACAGCATATGACACCAAACAATTTATTTTTTCGGAACCCCTCTCCATCAAACTATGAGATCTTTGCTCAAATCTAGCTACAGCGTCCAGCAGTAGGGGAACTATAGCGTAGGTCCAACTATCAGACTCACACATGTTGTGATATTGAATTGAGTGGGACAAGGAGGCAGCAAGTGACTTTTCTTTTAATGTCGTCACATCAATTCTCCATCCACGACTTTGCGCTCAAAGAGGAGGTGTCCAATTTTCACGGAGACTGCGGAGAAGTCTCCGCACGATCACAGCCAGTAAATTGGCAGCAGCAAAGCAGCCAAGATTGTAGTTGATGATGGTGATGAATATGACAATGGAAACTGTTGGTGATTGTGCCAGGCGGGTTGAAAGGGCACCAACAGACTTCAGTTTATGCAGCGAGAAAGCTTGTTTTGAGCATGAGCCCTTGTGTAAACAGTCTACTCTGAGTGAGTGAGTGGAAGGAGTGAATAAAGTGGAGATGTGTGTTTGTGGGTTGTCCAAAGAAGGAGAGTTGTCAGTTTCAGGAAAATCAGTAAAATCATCAGAGAGAGAAGTTAAGAAATTAGAATTAAGAGATTGAAGCTTAGCGTCACTGCAGACAAGTCCAGGAAAGACATGCTCATGCAAGTTATAGTGGCATGTCCGAAGAATGGTCCGTGCGGTAAAGTGGTAGCTGTATGAGATCCTCTACATCTCTGAAGGCTCATCCCATAGTCTAGTGGATATGAGGGGAAAGGACAAGTCATCAATGATGGGGAACTCCTGGTTCTAAGGGCTAGTACCCTGGTGTTGGTGTTAATACTACTCTCTATGTATGCTCTGGAAGCACTGATATACCAATCAATAACTGTCATGAGTCATTGCTGACTTATGAGTGCCATAACAGCCATGGACAAACATAAAGAGACAAGTCTCCACATGAATGAATCAAGGGTGCCATAGGCATGAGATGACAGGGTTAAGCCCTGGAGCGCCCATACAGGACGGAATGGTATCTGACATACCAACTTGATGTGGAAGTTGAGACAGGCTTTACTTGAAGAGGGAAGAACCTGATGGTGAAGTTGTGCTCAAAAGAGGGGTGCAATGGCAGATTACTGTAAGTAACAAAGAAAGCTTGGCCCACTCTGTACTAGCCTCTTTAAGTTCTCATCTCAGTAGACCCAACCCAACTTGGTCTTCACACACTCTGGCTTTGGGAAGGGGGCACTCACACAGCTTGGCCTACTCTGCACTTGCTTGGGGGAATGCTACCTCCACTTGCTTGGTCTGGGGGCTCTGGCCAAAGAGGACTTCTAATCCACCCTGCTTGGACTACTCTGCACTTGCCAGGGGGATCTCCTACACCAAAAGAGGACTCCATCTTCCCTGCTTGGCCCACTCTGCACTTTGCCAGGGAAGGTCTCCTTTCCACCACACACATGGTCTTTTGGGGAGGCACTCACCTTACAACACCCTGAAAGGAGATATGAGGGACGCAACTAGTCAAACAGGGACTGCCCAAGGGGGAGTCTTATTGATTGTTTTTGAGTTGAGAGTTATTATTGAAGAGAAGAAGGGGGAGAGGGGCAGTATTTATGGGGATCAGAGAGAGGAAGAAAAAGGAGAAAAAGACAAAGATAGTAAAAAGGAGAAAATGAAAGAAAAGAACAATTTGTAAGAATGAATCATCTTTCAGCCACACCCCCCTCCACCCAGTGTCTCTCCTGCCTCATATTTGAGATGGGCTGAAATTGAGGGCTGGGAGGCCACATCAGTGGAGGAACAGAGGCTTGAAAGGTGGGAAAAAGGGAAAATAAGAGAAAATGAGTAAAAATAAGAAGAAATAAGAAGAAATAAGAAGAAATAAAGGGTGTGCCCCTTGTGCTTAGACCCATTCAGCACAAGGAACAACAGATGCTCTTTTTGATGGGCATCAGCACTGAGTTACTTTTGAAAGTAAGAATAAGTATTCAAACATAGTAATAGAGTGGTTGTTTGTGATTGATGGGGGGCCACTATATGTAAAGGTAAAACCAATGAACTTGTCAAGGAAGAGCTTTTAAAGAGACCTCAACAGCTCAATCGCCCATGAGATTAGGAATCTCATAGCTGAGGGCAATAGACTTGCTGTCTGTGTCAAAACCCAAGAAGAGTCCAGGTGAGGCCTGAGGAGAGAACTTGGTCTTGTGTGAGTTTGCAGGTTCTGTGTACTCATTGCTGAGTGTGACAACGATCCCTTCTAAGACATGCTGGTTCAGCATTGTCGTGGTGGGGATATGCGATTTGATATGCAGTAGACACCATCATTACACTTCCTGTCCTCAGCTGTGGATTACTGTCTCCAGTTGAAACACTTCTTGGATTCCCTCCATGTATCAGTCAATTCAGAGTGTATCACAGCACAGCAAAGGAATGTGGACATATGCATCAGTATAAAAAGCTTGCAGAACATGCTCAACCAGCAATTTACATTGGAAACATTGGTAATTCCATCACTCGTTGGATTGACATCAGCATGGGTAGAGTAATCACTCATCGATTGGATGACCTTGTGGTTGCAGAAGACAGTTTCCCTTGCCTCAGCACTTCAGCAGCAGAGGATATCGCTCAGGACCTTGTTCATCAGTGTTATGAATCACCCTCTGGAAACCTCTGGAACCTTCTAGAACATTCCTTCATGGAACCTTGTGGAACCTTCTGGAACCTTCTTTGCTTTCCTGACTGTCTTGTTGTCATTGGTATCATTGGTATCATTGTATTACTAATTGCTCTTTCTGGAACTTTCTTTGATTCTTGACAAGGAAGACTCTCAAAAGGTATAAAAGGGGGATGGGGGACCTGTCCCATCCCTCAAGTGAATTATTGTTTCCAATACAATCATCACTCCTCTCAGTTCCTTGTCTGCCTTGTCCTGTCCTGCCATGTTCCTGACAATCAGCTTACACCACTCCTCAGCAAGGACGAAATTACATCAACTGAACAAAACATCACCAACCTCCTTTGTGACGTCAAGGTTTGCGTGGATCAATTCCCAGAACTAGCACCAGCAGCAGCTGAACAACAACCTTCCACAGAACTAGCACCAATTGAACATGAAGTGGTCCAGGTACGGCAGCGAGAGTGAACTGGATGACGATGTACAGCACAATACACACAGCCCATCTCCAAAACATACTCAATCCCGACATTTATATTTAACCAGTGTCAAATGTCCAGATCCGGCAACACACACCAAGGCCATGGGTGGAAAGTGGTCCAAAGAGTGGATAGCAGCAGAGCAGACAGAGATTGATGCCCTCAGAATGCTTGCAGCTTTTGAAGTTGTTGATCGACCCAAGAATGTCAATGTCGTCCAGAACAAATGGGTCTACAAGGTCAAGCTTCAACCAGACGGCAACATTGAGCGCTTTTGCGCACGACTAGTGGCTAAGGGCTTTACACAGCGTCATGGCATTGATTTCTGGAATACTCACTCTCCTGTTGTCCGCATCAATAGTCTATGATGGCTCCTTGCTATGACAGCCTCAAACAGTTGGGACACAGCCATGGTGGATATTAGCAATACCTACCTCAACAGCAAACTTGATGTCCCTATCTACAAGAGAGCAACTGGATGGCTACTGTTCTGAAGGCAAGGTCTGGCTTTTGCACAAAGCTGTCAATGGTATCAAGCAAGTGGGGCGTTGTTGGTACCAGGAACTCATTGGTCGTCTCTAGTCTGCCAGCTACCAACAAAGTGCAGCAGATCCGTGCATCCTCTTCAAGTGCACAAAGGAACGTGCTATTTTCATTGCTATCTATGTCGATGATATTTGTTTCTTTGGACAAACAGAGGAAATCACCTCTGCCATCGCTAAGCTAAAATCCTTCTATGAGCTCCACAAACTTGGTCACATCAAGACCAAACTGAATATGGAAGTTCATCGAATGCTAACTGGCATCTACTTGCATCAACAAGCTTACACCAAAGAGTTACTCCAACACCATGCAGACCTAGTCAATGGAAAGTCAGCAGTAACTGCTCTCCCCAGTTCTCTCACTCTTCAACCTTGAGAAAATGATGAACCCACAGCAAATCAACCACTCTACCAAGCAATCCTCAGTGGCATCAACTACTTGGCAACACACACTCGACCAGACTGGGCACCAGCAGTCTCATATCTTGGCGCCTTCAGCAAGGACCCAAGCAAGCACCACTTGCAGATCCTCATTAGAGTCCTTCAGTACATCAATGGTACATGTGAGTATGGTTTGTTTTATTCCAACACAGGGTCTGGACTTTTCAGCTACTCAGATGCTGCACATGAAGCTCATGCTGATGGGAAATCACAACTTGGCTACTTCGTCTTGTTTGGAAATACCGCTATCAGCTGGGCATCTCCTCGCAGTCCTACAGTTATGCTTTCACCTCAGCAAGCAGAATACTTTGCAGTCTCAGAACTAGGACGAGAACTGGAGGCCATCTCACAACAGCACACAGCACTTATGCTCCTGTCCCTGACTCCTATTCCAATCTATACTGACAACCAAGGCGTTATCAATTTGAGCTCAAACGATCTCTATACTAATAAGTCAAAACATATTCTGCTTAAGTATCACTATATCTGGGAACTGGTTGATCAAAAAGTGATTTGACTAGAATGGATTCCTGGTGGCAAGCAACCAGCAGATTTTCTTACAAAATCATTACCAGCTGCTTTAGGTGCCTATCATTTGGTCATATTGGTCTTTGTCGTGTGAATAAAGTTTCTGTTCCCTTACTTTATTTGCATTGCATGCTCTTTCTCTTTCTCTTTCTTGTCCTTCTACTTCTCTTGCATTGCTTCTTGTATTTGTTTCCTGCATTCAAGTTTCATTGCTCTCCATCTACTTGTTTCATATGGGCATTCGTTTCTTATTGTACTGCCACGCAGTGGCCAGTCATACCTGTTTATTACTTTCCCTTAGCTGGTGTGCAGTTTCCCTACGTTACCTATGGTGTAAGGTTTTCCTTCATGCTGGCCCTTTTGCTCCTGCCCACAGCTTAGGGAGGAGTGTTAGATTTTGGGTTTTGCGGTAAGCAGTGTGCAGGACCAACACCTCACCTGTGGTGTATGGGAGCACCAACTGTGATGAGGATTTGGTGCATTTTTTGTCACCTGGTCTTTGTCACAATTTTGTTTAAAGCCAACAGCATACATTGTGCAACAGTCTCCCACCTCAGCTTCACCACAAGAGAGTGGTCCATCAGAGTAGTTCAGCACCACCACAAACAGCGGCTGTCATTTCTTTCAGAATCAATCATGTACGGAAGAGAGGCTATGCCTGTGTGTGACATGCTCACTGTTGCAGTGTTCACAAAGAAGTAGAAGCGAGAGGGACCGTTTATTTGAGAAGAAGAAGAAACAGAAAGCCCTCCTGTAGCAGGTTGAGGGTGGAATCCAGAGAAAGGAACAAGAGTTGCTTGTGGTACAGCCACAGTTGCTGAGGCTGAAGCATGGTTTGGTTGAGCTGGTGTGAAGTGGTGCGCTTGGAGCCTGGCTGAGATGGCATTGGCTCGGCACATAGCAGTGCTCAGACTTGTGTGTGTGTGCGTTGGTGGCCAAGCTTGGAATCTCTGCACAGAACCCACACCAGTGCCCTCAACTCTTCCAAGACGTCAATGGATTGAGGTAGCCTTTGGCTCTGGCCTATGGGTGACTCCTGGCTTGCAGTGGAGTCCCTTTCCATGTGTTGAATGTGTGCCTTGTGGTAACCACACCAGTAGCGTGGCCTATCCCCACAATGAGGGGAGCGAGAGTGGTTTTGGTTGTCGTGGGTGTTGTGTCCCCTGTTGTCATCGTTCCTGTAGTTGCTTCCTTGGCGATTGTTTCGTTCTACTCACTCAAGGTCATTGCGACCTCCTTGGATGTTGTCACTTTGGTGGCGTCTATCATCGCAGTCGTCATTGTTGTGACAGTGGTTGTTGCATATGTGACGCCAGTTGCGGTTGTTGCAGCAGTTCCTGCAGTCTTCCTCTTCATCTGCCTCAAGGGCAGTCAAGACAGCAGTAAGTACATCCATGATATTCTGTAGATTGTTGAAGCGGGTGTCATTGTTTCGAAGTGGTGCCACAAATGGTCCAAAACGACTATGAGCTGAGCCGTGTGTGAGGTCTGTGTGCAGTTTGCTCGCTTCGACAGCCACAATTGGTCCAGCATTAGCTCGCTCAGCAGCAGACAGTACATAGAGATAGTTTGGTGAGAGTGTTTCACCAGCCTTTGGCTCTGGTGTTCTGTGCCCACCATCTTGACAGTGCAGCCAGAAACGCCATCCGTCCCACTGATCCTTGGGTAGCTGTGTGATGTACGTATGGTAGGCTAACTCATTGCAGAAAGGTCTCTCAAGTGGGAATAGGTCCGTCTGCGTTAGGTCCTGAATTCCCTTTTCACCAGTAACCTTGATCTGAAGGTTGCTAATAAAGTCATTGAAATCTGTCAGTGTCTTGCAAGTGAACATGCCAACAAACAAGTTTAGGTTGGACGACATTGTGTTGCGGGTAGTGATGATACTGTTGCAGGAGAAAACCAGTAGCTGGAAAATTTGGAGGAGTTGCTCGACAGTGCAGCAGTGACAAATAGTGACTCTAGGAGTTGTTTGATGCTGCACTTGATGGAGAAATGGTCCAGGATAGAAGATGTGTGTTGCACACAATGCTTGTTGCAAGCTGATTGATGGACAGAAATTTCTGAAGTCAGAATAGCAGGTTGGCACTGTTGAAGAGCAACTGTGCGCCAAATTTCAGGGCAATAATCGAAGCTTTGGTGGCGTTTTCCCTTGGGGAGTGTTGGAGAACAAAATAGAGAGAACTTGGAGCAATTTTTGGTGTGCTGCTGGGGTGACTTGTCACACAAGAAAGGACAAATATGGTGGTTGGAGGTAGTGGTAGTCCGACTTTCATAAAACTGCAAGGATCGGGACCCCTATTATTATTCCCGGTTCTTTAGTTTCCAAGGCGTTATCAAAGTGTATTTGCAGCTAACCTGTCTTTATTATTGGGCCTGCTTTTACCACTTTCGTCTTAACAGTTTCCATTGCGCCAGGGTTTTCTCAACATAATTTCTTTTTTGGTGACTAATGGAGACTGCCTGACCGCCTTCGAACGGGTGCCTGACAGGCCGTACCCCAAGCCCGCCTAATTTATTATTTATTTTCGGCACTTGTACATACACACATAGGGTTGGGGGGAACTTAGAGCATTTGTGGTGGATGCTCCAAGTCAGGGGGGTTGACTTGTCAATTTTCTCTCTCTCTGTTTTTGGGCCATTTCTCTTTTTCCTTTTTTCTTCAATCTGATTTCTGTCCATTGGCACCAATACAGAGTCCCTTCAAATCCATCTGGCTTGCGACAGTGAGGGTAGCGAGAGGTGGTACACACCCAGGTGAGTCCATGGTCCCTTAGTGGGGCTCCTCTTAAGGGGCCGCGGGTGGGAAATGCAGCTGGCCCCACCACCGACTGTGTGACACTGCTGGCTCTGTGTTGGAGTGAGGATCATAAGCACTCGCCTGCTGCAATGACGGTGGTGGTGGTGGCGACGACAATGGTGTCGTCGTCCCCAACCTTCCCATCCCTGTGAGGGTGTTGGTGGCTGCGCTCTGTGCGGCCCCCAACACCTGAGAGTTCAATCTATGAGTGCCTGCCTTGGTCCTATTGCTGTGAGAGTGAGATGTGTGAGTACGAGTGCTATGCGATAAAGCCTGTTGGTCGAGTGATTGTGCCGACGCAGCCTGGTGGGGTGCGTGTATGATCGCAGGTGTTTCTGTGTGGGAGTTCCCTGCTGGCGACCTTCCAACCCCAACATAGTTGACTCCCTTCTCTCTTCCCCCTGCCCGTCACTGGCGACAACAAGGGCTCCTGCAGCACCATCTGCAACGAGGGGCGCTAGGTCGCGCCCTGTCTGTCCTGTCACTATTAACCGCTCTGTTGTATTATTTTATTTTTTTTATTGTTCCAACGCTAGAGGGCCAGGCGCGAAGAGAAAGTGCCATCAGCGGTGGGTGAACCGTAGTTGACTTAGTCAAGGTATCACCTCAGTAAACCCACCCCATGCACTTCGGACTTACAGGGAAAAGTGTCAAAACAAAGGAAAACTCTAATTGAAAAATAAGTAAAAATCATCAACAGAAAGAGAAAGAAAAGCCCTGTCTTCTCATACCACTCATATGAGGCATTACATCATGGTAGCTGGGCATCTGGACTTTGCACTTCACCCACAGAAGTGGTTCAGTCCTTAGTCATTCCAAAAGTGAGGGGCTCTTAGCTGGACATGGTGGACTTTGCAGTCCAACTGTCAGTGTGCCTCAAACTTGGCACCCCCCCCCCAATTGAAGGGAGCGCTCCAACCACTGAGCAAGGGGGCCCTGTGCCAGCAGTTGAGCAAACACTGAGTCACTTGGTCTGCAGCTGCTGTGCAGAATAATAATAAGAGCACAAATAATAATAGTGGCAGGTGATGTTGGTGCAACAACTAGTGTCAGTCTGTGGCTTATGCAGACAACCAATAATAATAAAATAATAATAAATACAGCAGAGTCCAAGCTGAATGCGTGTATAACACGCTTTGAGACAGGTGGATAATCCTCACAATTATCAGTGAAAGTGGGTATACCCTCTTTTATTTGAGATCACAGGCTTGGCAGCCTGTCGTCCTCACATATTGGTTAAGGCAAGCTTGAATGGCTGCTCCTGAGACACTGGTGCTGTTGTATCAGCACGAGGTCGAGAAGTCAACCCAAAGAAGGCCAAAGCTGTTTTCAAGTGTGCTGTTCCCAAAACTGTCTCTGAATTGCGCAGTTTCATTGGTTTATCCCAGCAGTTCTGCATTTGGATATCTCACTTTTCTTAGATCATTGAGCCTTTGACTCGACTTTTCCAGAAGGATTACCAGTGGTGCTGGGAAGCAGGACAGCAATTCGCTTTCGAGAAGGTGAAAAAGTTAGTGGTTAGTTTTCCCACTCTTCGGAGTCCAGATTGTTCAGACTTGGAAAATCGGCCTTTCATTCTCACCTGTGATGCAAGTTACTGAGCGCAAGGAGCTAGCTTTCTTTTCACAGGAGGATTTTCAGGGACGACGAAATGCTATTGCGTATTATTCTGGAACTCTGAATGGCTATGAGTTGAATTATCCCTCAGTCAAGCTTGAGTTCCTTGCAGTGGTACGGAACTTGAGATTTATTACTCGGTTGTAGGAGCCCCTTGCATCATTGTTGAGACAGATGTGACTGGTTTGAAGGGCTTGCTGAATAACCCTCAGATTACCGACAGAACCATGCTTTGATGGCTTGCGTGTTACTACACCTTTCTCATTGAGCTTCGTGTTGTGAAGGGGAAGGAAAATGCATTGGCTGACGCTCTGTCGAGGATGAGGAACGACAACCAAGAGGATTGCGATTCCAACTGAGGATGTTGAAAAGATGATCGACTGAATGTTTAACACTAGCTACTGCGAGAGATTTGTTAAGGTCTCACCGATTCGAGCTGGACAATTGGAGGGAGACCTCTACTTCGCTGAGATTGCTGAGTTTCTTCATACCTCTGAAGTTCCTGCTTCGGTCAAGGAAAACGGAGGCGGGTGTTTCTTCGTGAGGCCCTCAAATATTTCCTTTGGATAGGTACCTCTTCCGTCGCCAACCTATGTGCCTCAGCGAGTGCTTGGAAATGATGAACAACGCCACCTCGCTATCGCTGAATGCCATGACGGAATCGGAGGAGGACATTTTTCTTTTGATGGGACTTACGCCAAAGTCTGCGAGAGATATTTCTGGAGGGCGATGACTCGTGATGTTCGCGAGTATGTTGAGACTTGTGTGGAATGCCAAGTGATGTCTCGTTGACGCTTTGTTGATTCTGCCTTTCTGGTGCAAGCTCCTTCCTTGAGTACAATAGCCCTGAAGACCTTGCCCATCAGCGTGCACTTTTTCAGGTCGACCCCGCCAGGTTCCCCCTGTGCAGCTACTGTACAACTTCCATCTGGAAAGCCTTTGTATTTCATCTTGGAGGAACCTGATGCAACCCTTTTGTCCTTCCTCCTTCACCACCTGCTACTACTCTGGACTTCTCTGACTCTACCAGTTCTGGTTCCCCACCTGTTTCATCCTCGCCCAGCGACTCTGACCTTGTTTACGCCTTTGACCACCACAGTCGACGAAGAAAAATCCACTCCCCTTCGACGCAGACTTCAAGTTCCATCTGCCGTGCTGGATCCTCGACGCAGGAAAAGAAAAAGATTGAGGTTGCTGGGCAGTCACTTCCACCGCATTGTAGATTTGCCTCCTTACTGCCTCAAAAATCCCGCAGTCAGTCCAGGTAGCTCAGACAGAGAGAAAGTAGCGCACTGCGAACGCCTGGTTGCCCTACTGACTGCTGCAAGTTTGACAGGAGCGTCGAGAGAGTGTAAGGCTGAGCAGAACAAGACGAACCGAACGAAGGCGGGGTTCCCAGCGAGTGTGGTTCGAGCCTCTCAGATGCGTGGTTAGTGACAAGGCCTAAAGGATGCGGTCGCGAGTTTGTCGGCGCGATTATGGCGAGGGATAAGAGAGAGAGAGAGAGAGGGAGAGAGAGAGAGAGAGAGAGAGAGTGTGTGTGTGTGTGTGTGTGTGTGTGTGCGAGTGAGACAGACCAACTGGCGGGCCTGCCTGTCTCGGTCATGCAGTGTCTGCGCGCGAGGGAGTGCCGGTGGCTCAGCCCACATGCTGGGTGACATGTCTGGCGGCCGCTTTGTGTTGTGTGTGTGCGTGTGTGGTGTCCTGCGCGACACACACCATGGCAAAAAAAAAATTAAAAAAAAAAAAAAATAATAAATAAATAATGAAAAAAAAAGAAACATGCGGCTCTCAAGACAAGAAAGAAAGAACGAATGCGAGAGCCGCTCGCGGCTCGACCTGAGGGAGAAGAAAAAAGTAAGAAAAAAGGAAGACGAAAAAAGGGAGACTGTGCTCAGCCCTGCACTGAACTGAGCACTGGACGCAAGGGGACTAGACGGAGACAGAGAGATTGCGTGAGACAGAGAAAGAGACAGAGAGCGAAGATGCCCGGCCCGGGATTCAGCGGATTTGAAAGGGGCAGTGGCATGGGCAGCAGCAGGCGCAGCACAACCTGGCCTGTTTCTCTGTCTGTCTGTCTGTCAGTCTGGCTGTCCGTTTCCCTCGCTGTGTGTCTCTCCTCGCCTGTCTGCATTCTGTCAGAAGCAACCTCGAGCTGCAAGAGACTGAATGAGAGGGAGAGAGATAAAGAGAGAGAGAGAAACGGAACAGAGGAAACAAAAACCATTCATCAAGGCCGGCCTTCGACAAGCCGACCCCGCCCCCTTCACGAGACGAGACGAGACGAGACGAGCACGACGGCGGCAGGCGACGACAATGCCCTTTCTCAAGCTGCAGCACGACCCCGACCACGGCTCTTCCCCGCGTCCACCACCCCTTCAACGCTGCCGCAAACGACAGGCAAATCGATCAAGACGGATTGCCCTTGCCGTTGCTGTTGCCGCTGTTGTAGCCACAGCCGTTCCGCTTTTTTGGCTCCTTCCCTTTGCCGTCCCTGCAGTCTCCGGTAAAAGGCCCTCAAGCGACAGCAACGGCTTTCCTGCTATTCCCGTCGAAACAGTCGGGGACGGCGTGTACAAGCGCGGAAAGCCTCAAACGCGCTGGGACATTTTAAAAAGCTCGGCCAAGAGCGTATGTCGTCGCGAAATATTGTTGTTGGGAGCGGATAACTCATGTTTCCAATCAAAAATTCAACCTCGATTCAAAGGTCGCTACGGGCGCAGCAAACGACGGCCTCGGTGTTGCCAATGGCCTGGCCGTGGGAGCGGTGGGAACGGCCGTGACTGCAGTCGCCGGAAGAACTGGTAATTTGAAGCAACAAATTTGCTTGGAAAAGAACCACGGCAACTCCCACTCACACTCTTTTTCATCCCTTCAAAGCTGGGACTGCAGCTAAAATCGGCACTGGAGCCGCTCTCGGTGCAGTAGAAGAGGCTGGAAAAGCCCTGGAAAAGAAAAATTCTTTCAAAAGTGAGGATTCTCTCCATCGAGAGCCATGCACATACATGTACCTAACTGTCTGCATGCCTTTGAACAGCTGTGGAGAAGAAGGCGTTGGGCGGGGCACTAGCTGGTGGCGCTGGAACGCTAGGAGATTCTATGAGTTGAGTTTGAGGACTGCCACTATCTGCACTATTCTGACCCAGTTCCCAGACAGCGTCAAGTTCCCGCTTGTGTCGATTGGCAACAGCCTCACAAGCGGAAAATCCGGCACAGGTCCTGCGATAGAAATCTCTCCCTCCCTCTCTCTCGCTCACTCTCTTTCACCCTTTTCTTTAACCAGATGCTCTCATTGCTGGTGCCGACGCCCTTTCCGGCACCGGTGCCAGGACCGGCTGGAAAACGAACCCGAAAGGTTTGTAGGGCGGCTAGAAAGCCTCTTGCTCATTCGCATTCCATATCAGCACCAAAATTGACACCAAAGAAGGCAGCGGGTAAAATTGTGAGTGAATATCACCCTTTCTTTTTCAACCACTTTCGCACAACTTGTACTGGTGTTGTTGGGGTTTGCTATTCACCTCCACGAGCTTCTAGATTATAATATTGACTCCACCCCGGCATCGTACCACCTTAACCACATAAGGCTGAAGCTGCTGCTGAGGGAATTGCGAACAAGGTCGTACCGATTGCTGCAGCAGGTGTCACAACCGCCGTTGCCGGCCCAGTTGGTGCGGCCTCTTCAGTTTTTGCTGTTTTCAGTCTTCATTATTGTTCTTTGCTGATAAACTTTGTTCTGTGAAATCAGCCGGCGCTGCTGCTGGGGTCGGAACTGCCGCCGCGATGGGATTTGCTGAGGGAGTCGGCCACGGCATAAAAAACCACGAAAAACCTAAGCGTAAGAGGAGCACCTTTTCATTGAGCAAGACTCAAAATTTCTGCCGAAAACTGAAGTTTAATTTCAATCCTTAACCAGAGGTACTCAAGGACGGCGTTGGTCGGATGGGTGAAGTGGCCGTGAACGCAATTCCCGGTGGAGGTAGGCGATAATTCACCTTTCATCTGTCATCGTTCAGCACACGGCATCTCCGCCCTGAAATCGTCACTGGATCATGTGCATTTTATTCTGCTTACCCCTTTCTTTCAAACAAAAATGCGCAACACAGCTATTGCTAAAGCCGGCGTGGCAGCAGCCTCAAAGGATGCCAAGAACGGGTTGCCAGTTGGTCGTGAGTAACTCTCATTCTTTCATCTGTTCGAATACGTCAACTTGGCTGTCGCGGTGGAATCTAAGCGGCACTCAGATTTCCACTTGAAAGCATAAGCATTAGCTTTTTTCCTGCTTTCCTCCTGTTCCTAATCCTTTTGCTGGCAAACGTACACACACAAACACACGCACATTTTTGCAGGTATCATTGAGCACGGAGCGTCCGCCGCGGCCGGCGCAGCTGTAGGTCAAATGGCGACAACAGCAGGCGCACCAGGTACAGCGATAAGGCGCAGAAACAGCGTCGGCGTATTTCTAACTAACAGACCTCTCCAACCACACCTTCCGACCCACCCATCTTTACTCCTGCGCCCGTTCCACTTTTAAAAAAGCCGCTTTGAAAGCACCCATTGCCAACGCGGTGTCCGGCACAATCAACGGTGCAGTCGACACGATTGCCGGTCCACCTCCGCTCGGCAAAGCCGGCAAAAAGCTGCAGCAAGCGGCCAAAAAGGCGGGTAAGGCGGCCTTGGCGGTCGGGGAGATGAAGGGCAAAGTGACGGCTGCCCGTATCGACAAGGGACGGGCCAATGCCGGGGCCGCCAAGGAACTCGCCAAGGCGGAGGCAGCCGCCAAGAAGGAGGCCGCGCTTTCTCGCAGCGCCGCAAGCCTGACGGGAGCAAAGGCTAGGGCAGCCGCTGAAAAAAATGGAGCCCGAACGAAGGCGGGCCTAGGCACATCCAGTGCCGCCGCCTCTGGGACGGGGTTGAAGTCCCAGACAAAACGTGCTAAAGATACCCACGCCAGTGCGCCTTCGGCTGGAACGAGCAAGGCACAGCCGAAGGCGGGGAAGCCACCGAAGAGCAAAAAGTGAAAGCGATAAAACCTGCCCTGGTGTGCAACACCTACTGTTTCCACTCCTGCTCTTCTTTTCGGCTTCACTTTTACGGTTTTTTCCCCACTTGGTGGTTGTTTTTTTGGTTGTCATGTCTTCGGAGTTCAAATTTCACCATTAAATTGAACTCCAAATTCCCAGAAGATGAAGCTCTTACACGTACACGGCACGACTTTCTTCTTTTCCAAGTACCGCTAAACCTGACAGATGCACTGATCCGGCTGAATGCGTAGGCGCCAACTGAACTTTTTTGTAGAACGTATCCATTTCTTCCAGCGCGTTCCGTCCACAAAACGGCACCTCTACGTGCAATGAAATGGCATTCATGTCCACTTCTTTTGATTCCTTTACCCCCTAAAGCCCAACCTCTCCTTCCAGTACTTCCCAAGGTGGGAATCTACAATATGACGGAGGGTACAGCAGACTTGTAATAAGTTATATGTTCTGAGAAGAAAAAAATATGCGTTGGTCAACGTGGGTGACTGGCTGTTGTTGGGAAGGAACTTTGACTTCGCGAACCAGGAGCAACGGATGGGTGAAAAAGTGGGTCCACCACCGCCCGCTTTTCAGGGAAGGGAGCCTGTCGAAATTCGCCTCGACCCATTTGCATTCTCGTCCCCAAACAGCAGCGACACCTGCGATGGCACCCTTCCATAGCCAAATCCCGTTCCGCCGGCTCCACCGCCTGTTCCACGAACACCGGCGACGATGCGGCTCGCAACACCAACCACTACAGGGCGAGAGTGAGTATCAGTGCTAGACGAGTTCGGCTGCGACTTGGGTCGCAGTCCAAAGATGCGACTCCAACGGTCCACTGGCCGATCGGAGCTTGCAGTGTGGGACTTGCTGCTCAAGACGTCGACTGACCGTGGCGAGCTTGCCATAACCGCGGGGATGCGGTTGGAGGTTTCTGTCGCGAGGCCACGCGCCGCTCGCTGAGCGGACCACGGTGTTGCCGCGCTCGCTGCGCGCTCCGGTCGCTTCGGCGACTCTTTGGTGTCGATAACCAGTATCGGCATTGTGCACGCAAGTTCGCGTACCTGAAGTACTTCTCCCTCGCCGGCAATTTCTCGCGAAAGGTCGGACACGCTCGGAGGGCACGTGGCTGCGGCTCCTTCATCAGCAAACTTAACTCGCGTCCGACTTGTGTCAGTCTTTGACGTCACTGTAGGAGGTTCCTCTGAAAACGATGTTGAGATTATGAGCGGAGGCATCGTGGATGAAAGCTCTCGTGGACCCTCCCACTCTGAGATGTCATCTTGTAATTTCATTTCGTCATCATCGCCGTTCTTGGCTGCTTCAGCCGTCGCAATATTCTTAGTTCCGTTCGCAGTGCCGGTCGGTTTGCTAGGCTTTGGTCGAAACCAGCTTGCAACCGCACCGGACCAGCTGGCTCGCCTTTGCTGCTTGGATGCGCTGCTGTCGCTGGCCGGGGCCTCCTCCTCATCGTCTTCCTCCTCGTCCAAGTTGTCGGAATCAACCTCGACCCCAAACGCTTTCATAACCCAGGGCATTTTCCTGCGATACTCTAGGTGGCTCTTGACCCCAGCGTCCAAGCACACATTCTCAACCCCGACTCCGCCTTCCACCGCGGTCATTCCCGCCACCCCAACTCTCTTGTCGTTACCGCGCCTTGCTCCACAAAGCCCGGCGAGGACCCAGTCCCAGCTGAGGTAACCGTTGACGAGTCGACCGGCGACAACTGATCTCACAAGCTCCCATTCTTTGTGCGACGCTTCCACCGGTGCACCTGCGAGGAAGACGTCTTGGACCAGACCGAATCCGTTCTCTGAGCTGTTGCCAAGCTCGAGAAGGCAGAAAAAGATGACACGAGCACCGAGAGAGAATCCAGCTAGAGAGACTGGTCGCGATTGAACGGCAGATTGAGCAATGAGTGTGTCTGCCAGAAGCTGAGAATGAACGGGAAAAATCTGCGCATGAGAGACAGCGATAGGGGGAATGCAACAGAGGAGCGGAATTCGACGAACAGCTGCCCACTCACCCTTCCTACGCGCTTTGCCCTGGCCATTCCGTTCGCCCAAGGATTGTCCACCAAGTAATTCAGCTTCATCATCAGCATTGGCGCCGCCAAGCCTGCCATGACCGTTGCGGCTGCGACCCCAAGCGCGCCAACTCCAACCGCTGCGCCAGCGGTCGCCGCTACAGTCCCGGCGGTTGCACCAGCCCCGGCGCCAGCCGCACCAGTTGCTGCAGGTACGGCCATCAGAGCACTCTGCACGCCTTGCTGAACCACCAACCCGGCGACCTCCGCCGCCAGAAGCCGCAGTACCGCACCGAGCTCTCGCAGCGTTTGCGACTCCCACAGCAGTACGTGGTGCTGCGTGTGCCGCGTCACTCCCAGCGTCGAGAACGGGAGTGCGTGGTCCGCGTGGAGCTGAGCGGCTGCTGGGACTGCGGGGTGCGACCGTGCTGGCGGAAGCCAACCAGCCACAGTTACGAGGATCGACAAATGGGGTGGTTGCGATAATGAGGACGTCGGCGGCCGCGATTGTTGCGGTTGTGGTGGCGCTGTTTCGTCGGTTGCGGCAGTCGAGGTCACTCTGGGTCGATCGAGAGTGTCTGTACAATGTGCGTCGAGATCGCCGCACGGATCCAGAGACTCCATCTCAATATGTATCAGACACCTTCCTCGGTTGACTGCCCCGCCGGCCTCTTCATCTTCCTCGTCCTCCTCGTACTCCTCCTCCCCGTCGTCGCCATTTTCTTTCCTCGCACGGCCTTTGCCGTTCCGGCCAACGTCGGAAGACGTCAAGCCGTCTGTCGACCACGGGTTCTCGGCAGGGTAAGGCTCCACACTGTTTGCGTCGCTGCCGCCGTCTTCGCTACCATGCCCGCTGCCCCACCCGCCGTCTGATTCGCGCTCCCAGAGTATTGCAGCACCATAGTCAGCAGTGCCCGGCGAAGAGATTGGCGCGGCAGGCGGGGAAGAAATGGTGGCATCGCCCTCGACATTGGTCTGCAGCGTCACAGACGAGTCTTCTGTCTCGAGCTGCGGTTGCACCTTGGGAGAGGCAGGTGCAGCTGCACAATCAAAGTCCCGGCTGCCCGGCAGTGTCAGAGATAATCTCCGTCGCTCTGACAGAGGCGACGATGGCCTCCACGTGCCGTCGCCGGTCGGCCTCCTCTCGGTGGTTCCGGGACAGCCTACTGCGGCCTTCTTTAGGGATTTAGACGCATCCTTGACTCTCTTTTTGCGCCGTCGCTCCTCCTTTTCAATAAATCGGCGCGCCTCGATAGCGGCGATAGCATCTTCGGCGGTGACAAATGAAAAGTCGGTCACGCCGCGCGTGCGCTTGAGCATCTTGTATCCCGTCAGGCTGCCTCCCGTGACCGCACCGCCCGTTGCAATGAGAGCAACGCCAGTAGTGCCGCTGACGACCGTAGAGGCAAAAGCTGTCCCTGCTGCCGCTGCGGTAAGGCCACTTAGAATGAGTGGGGCCGCGAGGCCTGCTGTTATTCCAATAACGGCACCTCCAGCTTCGGGATGGAGCGGAAGATCATAAATTAACAGCTGATCGAGTTAACTCAACTGTGCTGAAAAGCCACAGCGATTGGAGAGAAAGGAGCAAAAATGAAAGGAAGGAATATCTCACCTACGGCCGCTACGCCTGCCATGGCCCATCTACCGCCAACATCTTTTCCGTTGCGACGTTCAACGGCTCCGACCTCAACTTCGACTTTGCGCGTCTCCTCCCACTCTCCCGCGGCGCGTCGCTCCATCTCGACGACCCAACTCCACCTGACGCCGAGAACGCCGCAGCACCAACGAAGCGCCACGCGCGACCGCGCGTCGTAGGTGCCGTCCAGCACGCACGTAAGGAACAGATGCGTCAACACGATGTGCCGCAGATCCCCGCCGTCGGCACCGCAGGTCGCATCTTCTGCTTCGCAGGAGGCTGATATTGCCGTAAAGCTCTCTCGCAAATCTGGCTCTGACTCCGGCTCCTCGAAGGCCGTCGCAGGGAGTTTCGCGTTTTCTGGTGGTCCCGCGGGAAGTTGCGCCACCACCAGCGCGCGTGCAAGGTCCGCGGGCGTCACACCGTCATGAATCAGCCTTTCTCCCACGGCCCGACGGTCCTCTGCCGCCACGTCCAGGACCGTGTGCACTCGTTCCACCCACCGCGCAGCCCATTCCTCGAAAGGATCCGCAGTCTTTCTCGCCCTCAATGCCAGGCCTCCCCAGCCATCGTCGTCGCCCTCAGTATCGTCATCGTCGCCGTCGTCGTCAATGCGATCTTCATTGCCGTTGCCGTTGCTGCCTTCACCGACTTTGCGATCAATGTCATTGCTGGCATAGAGGTCGGGACCTTGGCCGTTTGGGACACCATCGATGCCACGAGCACTGTCCGCCATCTGCTGCTGCCTGTTCATAATGACTTTGCTGTTTCTGGTAGCCCATTTCTCCTTCTTCTCAGTCGCGTCCTTTGTAATTCGTCTCTTGTTTCTCTCGGCGTCGCCCGAAGAAGACGCCCTCGCCGTCGAGTTGCGAGAGCCGTCATGCGGGCGGCAGCGGCGTAGCGCAGCCACTGCGAGGGTGCAGAGCCCAGCGTACGCCAGCTTTTGCGATGCGCTGAGATTGGCTGCGAGAGCTGCGAGGCGGTAGGAGCGCGTGGGTCGAGGCCGCTGCGATGGTGGTGGTGGTGGTGGTGGTGGTGGTGAGGGCAGTGGAGGCTGTAGGGGCAGATTTGAGCTGGTTGTCGCAGTGGAGGGGACGGCCGCGGCCGCGGCGGCGGTGGGGCAGAAGGCCGACAACAAATTGTCTGGAACGGCGGCAGTGGTCGGAACTGTTTGATGCGCCATGGCGGAAACCTCGGGCTCGAGTTGCGGCACTCTACGGTCGGACCATGGCTTGCCGCCCCAAACGGTAGCGACGGCGTCCGCATCTGCAATGGACCCGGTCGAAGCGAGGCGCGACAAGGTGGGCAAGGAGCTGCTGCGTGAACGGGACGGCTTCTTGCTGTCCACGATCATGCCCATGCTGCGGGTGGACGGAGTGAGCGACTCGAAGGTGAAGAAGGCGGGTGGTGGCGCGACGACGAAGGCAGGTGGGGGAGAGAAGGAGGAGGTTAAAGGAGGAGGAGGAAGAGGAGTCGGGCTGTTGTCGTTGTCGTTGTCGTGGTGGTGGTGGTGGTGGTGGTCGTGGTCGTGGTCGTGGTGATTGTCGACGTTGCTGCTGCAGGCGGGGATCATCATTTGCATCGGGCGAAAGTGACACGTGAAGTAGAGTCGAGTGCTCTAATGTTGGGGAGAGTTGGGGGAGAGGGGGCGGCCCAAACAACAACAACAACAAGAACAACAACAACAACAACAACCGCCGTCGCTCTGCCTTCAAAGTAGTATGGAACTGTGGTGTGCGTGAAAGTGTGTGTGTGGATGTGAGTGTGTGTGTGTGTGTGTGTGTGTGTTTTTGTGTTGTGTGTGTGTGTGGATGTTTGTGTGTGGACGTGTGCGGGTGTGTTTTGGGTTCCCCGATTGTTTGTAGGTTTTTGTTTTGTCGACACCAGAACGAAGAAGAAAAAAATAAAAAATAAAAAATAAAAAAGGAAAAAAAAATCAGAGGTGGGGAACAACTTGAGGGGGGGGGCGTAGAGCCTGCCGCTGCGCGCGCCGCATCACACACTGGCTTGCTCTCGTTGGCGGTACTTGGGCCATTCCTCTTTGTCGTCAGGGTCAGCGTCCGTCCGCCTTATTTTCATTTGGGAACGGCCACTGACAGGCTCCTCGCCCAATGACCACCAAGACCCCCCTTGAACCACATGTTTGTTTGTGTTGCCTGAGCGGCCGCGACAGAGCGCCGAAATTAGTGTGGGAGCGGTGGGGGCTATGATATTCGGGTTGGCAATGGTTACAGTGCAAGTGGGGTTAACTAAAGGCAACGCAAACAAACATGTGGTTCAAGGGGGGCCTTGGTGGTCATTGGGAGAGGGGAGTCTGCTAGTAGCCGTTCCCCTTTTTTTTTTCCTTTTGGGGAAGGATACAGTGGGTTCGCGTGGGGTGAAAACACGGCCGCGCGGAACACACTTTCTGAAAACGGGAACGTTCTTTATCCGTTTCTGCGAATGTTTAACAACCCTTCTTCTTCCTCCAGCTTTTGAATAAGGTGTTGTGTCTGGGACATTGTGGAACTTCGAAAACTTGGCGGTACTTGTCAAATTCTTTTTGTCTGCATTGGATAAAGGTCAAGGCAAAGGTGAGCTCTGACTGCGCTGCAGGCGAACGAAAGCGAGGCCGATCGGCAGTTGGAAGACGTACGAATCGAGAGAATCGAAATCCCATCGGTAGTGGCCTGCACTTTCTTGCTCCGACGGTCGAATGCGTCCTCTTTTTTTTGTCACATAGATTGGGTCTAACGCTCTTCGTCCCCCCTCCAGCCTTTTGGTCCGATTCATCAACCGTCGCGGTAGCTGACAAGGCGCAATGAGGTGCGTAGTTGACGTGATGGGTTCATTGCACAAAAACTTGTAACCAAACGCAGTTACTTTCTGCCGCATCTCCCGTCAGGCTGGCACGTCGACCAGGCCATACTTAGCGAGGAGGAGCGTGTTGTGGTCATTCGCTTTGGCCACGATTGGGACCCGACCTGCATGCAGATGGACGAAGTGCTGTACGGCATTGCCGAGCGAGTCAAAAACTTTGCCGTCATATACCTGGTAATCGACTTGCAACCGCTGCATCATATTCTTTGTGCTCTGATCATTTTGACGACGGACATCACCGTTAACAGGTGGATATTAGCGAGGTTCCGGACTTCAACAAAATGTACGAGCTGTACGACCCGTGCACAGTGATGTTCTTTTACCGGAACAAACATATAATGATCGACTTGGGAACCGGCAACAATAACAAGATCAACTGGGCGTTAGAGGATAAGCAGGAAATGATTGATATTGTGTGAGTAGCATTGTCTTCCATCACAATCGCAAGCAATAGGGCACTAGTTTCTAATTGTCCCGCGTTCCCCCATGCAGTGAAACAGTCTACCTTGGTGCTCGGAAGGGTCGGGGTTTGGTGGTTAGCCCCAAGGATTATTCCACAAAGTACAAGTATTGAGAAGTTGGAGGCCACAAGAAAGACTTGTGCCCCTTACACGCAATATCATCATATGCGGGCTTCTTTTTTCTCATCATTTCTTTCCTTCTTTCTTTCGTATGCATGATGGTGTAATTTTTTTTTTTAAACTTTGACGGTGGGCGTTGCTGTCGCGTGAACTACTGGGAGCCGCAGAAACATGTGAAAATGGGAGCGGAGTGGCTGTTTGGGCGGCCACACTTGTTCCCCCCTCCGCATGCTCTTTTGCCCGAAACAAGTTGTTCCGCCCCAAAAGAGATAAGTCTGTTAAGAGCCGGACAACGAGAAAAAGAAAAAAAAAAAAAAAAAAAAAAGAGGGAGAGAGAAACAAAAAAACTTTCGATCTTGTCTGCCGCGTATGTACTCGCTCCTTGTCTCTCCCTTGTCGTGGCTTCCCTGTTGGGTCCTGCTTGGAAGTTCTGTATTCATCGATGTCGATGATTTTGAGAATGAGCAGGTGCTTTTTGACTGCCTGTCAAAATCTCTAATTATGAGCGCCAACCACAAAGGTGGGAAGAAGTGGCAGGATTGGAAAAGACTTTGATCCCACTTCCATTACCACCACAGTATTGTCCTTCCCTGATAGACAGTGGAGGGTTTTAGTGTGATAAGATGAAAATGTGAAGACAGAGTAACAACAGCAATCAGAAATGGAGAGACGTGTTGCCTTGAACAAGCTTTTTGACCAAGTAGTGGAACCTTAAATGCAACATTTTCTTCCACCCAGGGAGCCTTTGCCGTTGACGGATTTCTTTCCAACACGCCCCTATCCAGTCTCTTGGCTCTTCTCTTATTGTACACATCATGGCCTGCCTGCTCATACCACTCAGTGCTTCTGATGGGAATGGGGTTGAAGTGGGGAATGTAGTTGCAGCAGCAACACTTGCTGTCCTCCCATGGTTGCATCAATGCTGACCACTCCACCAAGAATTCTTGTCTTTCTGCTTGGATGCTGTCCCTGGTTTCTTTCTCCTTCTACATGGCCATCTCACCTCTGGCATGCTGACATTGGCAGGGCCTGACTACACTTGTTGGGAGCGAACATCACTTGCCTCTTTCAAAACGTCTTGGGGTGATACTGAGGTATGTATGTCTGTGACTCCAGGGTCGGCCCCATGATTGGCAAAGTTGAGCTGCAAAGCGTTGTCCAGTGAAAGGGTTTGGAACCACCAGAGCTAGATTCCTCAACATGTTGCATTACAAGAAAGGAGATTCCAAATCCGTCAGTGGTGATTTTGCTGCTGAAGAACTTTTTTTGCCTTCTTCAGGTTGGTGGTCCTTTAGCTTTAGGGGCCGAATGGTCTGTCACCCTTCCTTCCGCAGACGATAGACTCTTCCGCAGACTGCCTCATCTGAATCAGCCTTGTTGCATAGATGAATAGTGAGAAGCAGTACAAACAATCAAAAAAAGGCAAGTGTGTGATAATGTGGATTGTTCAAAGTTACTTGCATTGCGTATATCTGCTGGAAATCGCTTTTTGGGGAGCCTTCTCCAGCCCTCTGGGGTCACCAGCCTATATCTTGTGGTGGTGTTGTGATGGGGTAGCAGATAAAAAGTTCGAAGCCCTCATATCTCTCCTTAATATGATGAGGGTCTGAAACAGTCTTCTTTCAGCTTGGAATTTATCTTGCCAATCTTTTCCAGTATTAGGTTCCATTATGTCCTGGAACATTCTCTCTCTGTGTTGTGTGGAGGAGAACATACTTGGTGAGAAAGCTGCGAGTTTGTGAGTTTGTGACTTGGAAAATTCATGCTGTGCCTCCCAACAATTCCATGATAACAGTAATTCTCTTACCAAGAAAGATGGCCACTTCAATTCTACAACTCTGCCTTTTCTTTTTCCGTTAACTGTGTCACCAAAGGTCTTAGCCAGTCTATTTTGTTGCTGTGGAGTGCCACCAAGAGTTGTAATCCTCTTGTCGATCACATAACGGTTGTATCCCATGGTCATCCACTTCAGTGTCTGTTTTGACTGGATGAGCAATAGTCCAGGGGTCGTGATTCATCATCAATGTTACTTTTTTTTCAACAGTAAATATCAGTGTTCCTCTCTTTTCAGCTTCACCTTCTGCATGCTGGACATGGCCAGCAGAAACTTCCACCAAAAATTCTTCAAATTTCCTTGAGTTGCAATGATCCTTTCAGCTCCTTGTTGGAAGGGCAGTCCTTTGTACACCACATTGAAAGCTTTTGCAAAAGCTCTGCAAGAACGAAATGAATCAAACTGCCGTACAGGCCTCTCCATTTGTGAACAGTCTACTCTGAGTGAGCGAGTGGAAGGAGTGAATGAAGTGGAGATGTGTGTTTGTGTTTGGTCCTTCTCCCCAACTTGGAGAGAAAGAAAAAAACACTCTGTTATGAATTATTGATACATAATGATGATATGCACGCTGTAATAGTTGCAAGGCAAGTGTGACTGGCACAGGGTAAAAACCTCTCCTATATTATCTGATTGAGCAGAGGGGGAAAACTGTTGACACTGGGTTTCTGTTCCACTTAATACTCGGAGTATTTGTCATCAGCGCAAGCCAGCGCCCAGGTCTGCATTGGAGGTGGCTCCCTCTGCACCACCTCTCACTACCCTCACCTCCGTGAGCCAGATGCATTTGAAGGAACTCTGTATTGATGCCAAAGGACAGAAATCAGATTGAAGAAAAAAGGAAAAAGAGAAATGGCCCAAAAACAGAGAGAGAGAAAATTGACAAGTCAACCCCCCTGACTTGGAGCATCCACCACAAATGCTTTATGTCCCGCAACCCTATGTGTGTATGTACAAGTGTCGAAAATAAATAATAAATTAGGCAGGCTTGGAATACAGCCTCAGGCACCCCATCCCTAGGCAGTCAGGCAGTCTCTGTTAGTCACCGAAAAAGAAAATATGTTGAGAAAACCCTGGCGCAACAGAAACTGTTAAGACGAAAGTAGTAAAAGCAGGCCCAATAATAAAGACAGGTTAGCTGCACATACACTTTGATAACACCTTGGAAACTAAAGAACTGGGAATAATAATAGGAGTCCTGATCCTTGCGGTTTTATGACAGGTACGTTTGTTTGCGAATAAAATCCCAAGACTTTATCACTGAGACCTTGGTGTAGTCTCACACTTTGCTAACACTGATGGGATTGGGAAAATGCAAGATCATTGCACGTTAATTTAACATTCATTTCATGTTGATTCACCGTGGAAACTGTTGGAATATGCCCCCGCGAAAAAAAAAGAAAAAAAGAGAAGTTGATCACAGACCTGACTTGTCACGCCCTCCTGCTCTCGCAACCCTCTCGTTCGCCTTCCACCACCACCGTCAACTGCCAGATTTCAACACCTTACCAGGGAGAGCTCTTCAGAGCGAGAAGAGACCAACTGAGCGATCGAGCGATTGATCCAGTGAATTTGGATTGAAACGACCCGACGACCAACCCCAAGGAGCGAGTCGAACCAGCCATCCATTGATCGCCACCACCGCTTCAACAAAGCGATCGCCTCCACCAGTCAGCTATACAGCCACTGTTTTACGCCCATCGATCACGAGACAAGCTACACAATCACAATTAGCTCCCAACCCCCTATTGGCCGCCACCGATCACGCGATCTAATTCTTTTTCTTCAAAGCGACAACCTTCAAGTCAAGAATCCAATTGCTTAGTATCTCAATTCCATTTCAACCCCATCTGTTGGAACCCCCTTAACAAACCTTTTCCCTGACACAATATGAGCGTCAAACTAGTCCACCAGGCCCTCAATAACCCCATCTACTTTGACACATGGTACAAAGACGTACTTGGCTATCTCGCTGGCAAGGATGCACTTGCTACTGTTAGCCTTCGAGCAGTACGACGTGCCGGCGCAGCCGCCAGAGCTGGAGCTAGTGCTGACGCTGCTGCTGCTGCTGGAGCTGCTGCTGGAGCTGGCCCTGCTGCTGCCGGTGCAGGATTTGTCAACTGGACTGCTGCAGCACCCCCTGATGTGGAGTGATCAGATGTCATGCGTATCCTCCCAGTACATGTACCCAACCATCCACAGTATGTCAGCTACTGGACCTTCAGTGACGACGGAACTGTCTTTCCTGGAACCTATGCGCAAAACAAGCTGGCTATGATGCACATTCGGAACCATGTTGGCGAAAACCTCAAGCAAAAGATTAGCAGCATCTACTTTGTCTTCGAGGCCCTTGCCGAACTCAAGCGCAAAGTCGGCCGTGTCGACCCTGCACAGGTTATGAACCTTATTGACGAGTTCAAGAAGCTCCGCATTGGAGAGAAAGAAAGAATCGTGGACTTCCAGCAGAAATTTGAGACGCACTATGCATCCCTACAGGGTGCACGGGAACTCACTCCAATTGACATGTGCGACCAGATTGACATAACCCTAAGTTTTCGTTCTGCTGTCCATGTACTAAACCAAAGTTTCAAGAACAACAAATACTGGTTTCCCCAAGTCAACCACTATATGAGCAAGATTGATGACAGCACCATCACAGACATCACTGGTCTGATTGATTACCTGAAGATTATGGAGGCCCGCAACTGCAACCCTGAAGACTTTGTGGAGCCACCTGCTGACCCAGTGAACGAGGCAGCCCTACTCAGTGGTCCCTAAGGTCGACAGAAGGATGGTCACTCCCGACAGGCAGACAGGTCAGAGCGGCGTCATGCTCACTTTGACTCTCGTGAGAACCAACGCAGCAACCGTCGGGAGAGGCCTCGTAAGGAACGACCTGACCGAGGTGGTTGCCAGAACCGGGAGCAGTCTGAGCATCGCCGCAGCCAGAGAGAGAGGAACAGCAACAACAACTCACCTGCAGCATCGGCAACTGTTGACCAACAGCAACGAGATGGTTCAGTAGTTGACAGTGTTATCGTCTGTCACCAGTGTGGCCTCAAGAATCACTATGCCAGAGACTGCCTTGCAAAGAAAGCAGATGCTCCAGTCGCCCTTGTTGCAGCCCTGGACGCCTCGCAGTCTCTCAGCGAGTATGAGACTGAGTCTGACTACAGTGATTCAGGGGAGTCAAATTTTCAGTAGGCCCGAGGCCTCCACCTCAGGCGCACCAAAAGAGAACCTCTAACTCCCGCTCTGCACCTCATGTTCCAAAATCTGTTGCCCTCCTCTCATCGCACTCAGCTGTCTTCAGAGAGTCCCCAATCGTTGTTGACACTGGCTGCCCAAGGACCATTCTCAAAGACCTCCACCTGTTCACCTCATACGAAGAGAAAGACTCTACTGTCGGCACCATAGATGAGGAGTCCCCACCACTCAAGACGAAGGGATCTGGCTCAGCGAGGATTACTCTATCAAACGGTGTCGAAATTGTCATCAAGAAAGCATTCTACGCGCCAAATGCATTATACAGTCCATCGCCACCAATGACATTGAGAGAGACGGGAAGTTCTTTGTCTCTATGGATGTGGATAAACCTGGCACCATATTCAACAGAAGCGATAGAACTCCTGTTGGTCGTTGCACCAAACGTCTTGGGCTCCACTTCCTCGTCACCAAGAATTCGAGACTACACTGCCTCAGCCATGCCTCTGCTGCCATTATCGCCCTTGCCCACCGCGAACACTACCCAAGCCCAGACGGGCCACCACCTGTTGTGAGCAAGGCTGAAAGTCTCCGGATTGCAGAGGTTGAAAGACTTCATCGCGCCCTGGGACACATCGGCTTCCAGCGCCTTGGCTACATGCTCCACCACCGGACGACAGCAGACCTACCACCCATCGATGCTTCATATCCCACAAAGTGCCAAACTTGTGTCGCAGCCAAGATGCGCCAAAAGTCATTCCCAGAGCGTGATGAGGAGTGTCAGGAACAGGGCAGGACAGGACAAGGCAGACAAGGAACTGAGAGGAGTGATGATTGTATTGGAAACAATAATTCACTTGAGGGATGGGACAGGTCCCCCATCCCCCTTTTATACCTTTTGAGAGTGTTCCTTGTCAAGACTCCAAGAAAGTTCCAGAAAGAGCAATTAGTAATGCAATGATACCAATGATACCAATGACAACAAGACAAGTCAGGAAAGCAAAGAAGGTTCCAGAAGGTTCCACAAGGTTCCATGAAGGAATGTTCTAGAAGGTTCCAGAAGGTTCCAGAAGGTTCCATGAAGGAATGTTCTAGAAGGTTCCAGAGGTTTCCAGAGGGTGATTCATAACAAGGAGCAACTCCCATTTGCCCACACCCTCAATGTTGATGTCAACTCCATCCCCATTACTTCCTTTGATGGCTACAACTATGCAATCACTGTCGTTTGCGAGAGCAGTCGTTTCTCTTGGGACATTCCTATTACTCGCAAGAGCGATGCATTACCGTTTCTAATTCGCCTGATTCTCTTCCTTGAGAAAACGGAGGGACGCAAAGTACAGGTCATCCAATTGGATCGTGGCAAGGAGAGCTTCAATCGGACCTTCAAGTCCTTCTGCAACTCCCATGGAATTCAGCTCAAGGCGTCTCCTTCACGCACAGCCCAGATGAACTCTGTCGCAGAACGCCACATCCAAACTGTCACAGACATGACCCGGTCACTTTTACTTGGCGCACCTAACGTTCCACTCACATTTTGGAGTTACGCTTACCGTCAAGCTTCGCAAATCAAGAACTGTCTACCAAACATCCAGCGTGGCATCCTCTCTCCGTTCGAAAGCCGCCACCACATCCCACCAATGGTTGGCCACTTTCGCACCTTTGGTTCCAAATGTTTCTACCGTGTTAGCCCCAAGCTTCGCAAGAAACTCGATCCCAAGGGCCGTCCTGCTGTTTACCTTGGCAGTCCCTCACGCTCCATTGCTGTCCTGTGGGAGCTTCAAGAGCAGCGGATCATCTACCAGCGTTATCGTGACATTGAGTTTTTTGAAGATGAATTCCCCCAGTTCTTGGGAGTTCACGCTGTGGGGGGGGGATTTGGGGACATCAGCGTTAATCTCCCTTCACTTTCAGACTTGGATGACCCTGCATATGAGAAAGCAGTTCAATCAATTGTAGATGCAGAACAGCACCTTCACCAGCTACTTCAGCAGAAAACCCAGCAGAAACAGCAGCGCCAGGGTAAGGGGGAGCACAGCAGCACACCAGCACCATGACCAAAGAAGCGAGGTCGCCCACGCAAGCCATCATCACCAGTGAGGCTACCATCAGTGAGCATCTCAGCAGAGCCCCCACCACCAACAGCTGCGCCTGCACCAGATGTCGAGCAGGAGCCACCCCCCAAACGGAAGCGCAGCGCAACAAAGAAACCGGCAGCAGTCGCTGGGCAGGAGCCAGCCCCTAAGAGGAAGCCAGGCCGACCAAAGAAACACCCAATTCCACCTGACCCGGTGAGTCACTCCAAACTTCACTAAACTAATTCTTTCTTTTCTACACCATTCCCTTTTCAAATTTTCTCCTCACAACCAAAAACAATTCAAAACCATTAACGTCACTTCACGTCGCCCCACACTATCGCGCACAGGAAGCCTCAGCACCAGCCACTGCCGATGCGCCGGAGACCTTTCCGCCCAGCGACGCAAGGGGCAGTGGGCCCAGCGACCTGGAGAATTTGCCCAGGTCCAGCGCAGAGGCTCATCAGCAGGCGGGTTGGGATGGTGAGGGCCCCGCTTGGGGGGGCCCTGCGTCGCCGGACGTCTCAAGTTCTCTATCCGCAAGGGGTATTGACAGGCCCAGTGGTGAAGTGGACCCCGCCACATCAGGCGAAGTGCTACCTGCTGACAGCGCCCCTGTTGTGCAAGATGTGCTGTTTGCGTGTGAGCCTGACGAGGACTTAGACGATAACGATATCCAGTCAGTCTACGAGTCTGACACTGACGATGAAGACAGACTCCTTTATGCCTTCAACGTCAACTCCAACTCAATCAAAGTATCCCCAGACACATACAAGGATCCACTGACGCACAAGGAGGCCATGGCATCGCCTCATGCAGAGCAGTGGAAGGAGGCCGAAGAGTACGAGCTGGATATGCTTCGCAAGATGGGAGTCTTTGTGGAGTCCCCAGCTCCGCCTGACACCAACATTGTCAGCTGCAAGTGGGTCTACAAGCTCAAGTTCAAACCGGACGGCACCGTTGAGAGGTTCCTTGCTCGACTTGTTGCTCGTGGATTCACCCAGCAGCCTGGCGTCGACTTCACCCTCACTTACTCGCCAGTTATTAGAGGCAACACACTTCGTTGGATGATTGCCCTCAGCACCCTGTACGGCTGGGACATGGAGATGATCGACATCTCCTCAGCCTACCTATACGGGATCCAAGACATACCAATCTACATGGCACCACCACCTGGCGTATCGATCTCCCCTGGACTAGTGTGGCTACTGCTGAAGGGTCTCTATCGGCTGAAGCAATCAGGACGGACTTGGTATCGGCGTCTAGCCCTCCACCTTCGGTCAAAAGGTTTTGCTCAGAGCTGGGCAGACCCCTGCCTCTTCTGGCGCCGGACCAAGTGTGGGCTCTGCTTCATTCTGGCGTACGTCGACGACCTTCCACTCTTTGGCCACACTGCTGCCATCAAGGAGGCTGTTGTGGACCTCAAGACGGAGTTCAAGCTTCGAGAGCTGGGAAAGCTCAGCTACATTCTCTCAATGGAAGTCATTCGTGGTTCAAACTTCACAATTCTCCATCAGACTAACTTCCTCTGGAACTTCCTCTCGCGTTTTGAGGCTAAGTACGGACCTGTAACGCCTCGCAACGCACCACTCAAGGTAACAGCCAAGCTCACCCCTTGCGACTGGCACTCCACCGACCCAAGTGAGGAGAGCGTCGACAGCACTGAGTACCTCCATGTGATTGGCAGCCTTAACTACGCTGCAACGTCAACAAGACCAGACCTGGCACTCAGTGTCAGCTTGCTTGGTTCCTTTGCTCAAGACCCATGCATCCGGCACTGGCACGAGCTACTCGACGTTGTGGGGTATGTCAAGGCCACCTCCACAGTTGGACTTCGCTACAGCTCAGACAGGAACAACCAAGTTGTTGGTTATGCTGATGCATCGTACAACTCCCGCCATGACTCTCGCTCACAGATAGCATACCTGGTGCTATTAGCAGGGGGAGCCATAGCATGGAAATCAACAAGATCAGCAACTGTCCCAACCTCATCCACAGCAGCAGAGTACATTGCACTCAGTGAGCTTGGTCGGGAACTTGAGGCCATCAACAACCTGCACCTATCAATCCAGCATCCCCTCAAGCTACCGATCATTGCCTACGAGGACAACACACCATCCACATGACAGTTAACGACCTTCACACCGATCGCTCCAAGCACATCCGCCTTCGGTACCACCACATTCGGTCACTTGTTGAGGAGGGACTTGTGCAAGTTGAGTATGTCTACTCAATGGACCAGCTTGCAGACCTCCTCACCAAGCCACATGGACGCGATATGGTCTATGAGGGCCAGACTCTACTTGGACTGGTTGACTCAACTGAGAATCCAAGACGATACATGCAACGTCACAAGAAAATCCTAGATACAAGATCAAAACGACGTGAGGAACATATTTGGCAAAAGAGTATCAAGAAGAAGGAACGCAAGAACTTGGACCACACTGTGGCGTGGAAGGCACGGCTGGCGCGCCAAGGGAAATCAGCAGGATAGGCCCAACAGGGAGGGGGAGGGCACTGGACAAACTTTTCTTTACTTTTTGCCTTACTCGGCTCTTCATGTATTTTCTATTCCTACCCTTTTGAAGTTCACTCCTCAGCAGTATTTTCCCAGATATTTTCACTTCCTTTCCCTGCCACGGTTTTCCCAGATCGGCCAATTGATTTGGGTTTTTCATCCGAGCAGGGGCTTCAAGCACTCTTCCCCAGTTTCTTACCTCTGGAGGGTTTTGTTTGAAGTCTAGGAAGGGCGCGTGTGGAAGGGGGAGTGTTGGAATATGCCCCCGCGAAAAAAAAAAGAAAAAAAAGAGAAGTTGATCACAGACCTGACTTGTCACGCCCTCCTGCTCTCGCAACCCTCTCGTTCGCCTTCCACCACCACCGTCGACTGCCAGATTTCAACAGAAACCACCCCAAACTCACTTGGAAAACCAAAGTTATCTGGCAAGAGCTGGCGCTGAAAAAAAAGGACTGACGTCGCTGGGTGGGTCAGGTAAATTTTTCCCATATTTATTTTCTTACACAGACAGACAGACCAACAGACAGACAGACAGACAGACAGACCAACAGACAGACCAACAGACAGACAGACAGACAGACAGACAGACAGACAGACAGACAGACAGACAGACAGACAGACAGACAGACAGACAGACAGGCAGACAGTCAGCCCAACAGGCAGGCAGAGCCAAAACACACACACACACACACACCCACACACACATACGCTTCAACCATCAATGATCTGGACAGCACCGGGGTCGGCCGAAGCAGGGAGCGCGCCAAAGGCAGCGGCTGCTGCTGCTGCCGTCGCCGCCGCCGTGCAAGACGACGACGCGGAGGGACTCTTCGCGGTCGAAGAAATCCTCGACGTGCCGTATCACACGACCCGGCGGACATCCAACCCTGCCTTCCAGGCCGTCGACATCTTCTTGCCGTCGTCGTCGTCGTCGTCGTCGTCGTCGTCGTCGTCCTCGTCGTCGGTGCCGTCGTCCACCCCCCCTGCATCAGCATCGGCATCCGAACCACGTGCACCACCACCACCACCACCGCCCAGCAGCGACGCCGCCATCGTTCCAGCCCTCTTCGTCTTTGTGCACGGCGGGGCGTGGCGCTCCAACAGTCGCGGCCTGTTTTCAAAGCTGGGTCGCCGCTTCGCAGCCATGGGCCTGGCAACCGCCGTCGTGGGTTACCGGCTGTCCATCATCCCTGACACGGCCTCTGCTGAGGACACTTCCGAGGCGCCCGGCTCAAATGACGCGGGGGTCAATGCAGCAGCAGCAGCTGCTGCTGAGCCCTCCGTTCGGCATCCCGAGCACATCAAGGACGTGGCCGCGGCCCTGTCCTTTCTCCTGCACATGGTGCTCTGCCCGCCTGGCCTCTCTCTGAAGCACTTTCCCCACACGCTCGCGTCGACGCTCGCCGCCTTTTTCCGCTGGCGGAGCGGCTTCGTCGTTCAGCCCAAAGTCTTTGTCGGTGGCCACTCTGTCGGGGCGTTGATGGCAGAGCTCCTTGCCCTCGACACGCCTTTCCTTCCCGACGCCCTCGCCGCGTCGCACTCGTACATCTCGACCGTCATCCAGCGAACCGCCCTGCACTCGCGCTCCGACTCCGATTCGGACTCGGACTCGGAATCCCTCTCCGCGCCGGCGACTCCGCCGCAACAGCTGTCGGCGACGACGACGACCTCGCTGGCGCAACAGCAGGCGCAGCTGCCGGCGTCGTCGTCGTCCTCTCCGCCGACGCTTGCGGGCCGTTTCGTCCCGACGGCCGCCTCGATCGCGCCGTTGACGGCGCTCAATGTCCTTGCGGCGGCGGCCAAGATGGGCATCGTCAAGGGTTTCGTTGGCCTGCAAGGCATCTACGACGTGCGCGCCCTCGTCGAGTCGCACCCGACCTACGAGGACTGGTTCGTCCGCCCCGCCCTCGGTCCGGCGACTCCGCCCGACGAGGACCCGACCGCGTCCACGTGGGCTGCAGCCTCCCCCGTCCGATACGCGCGTCTCGCCCCGGGCCTTGAGCACGCTGCCCACCTCATCGTTCACAGCCCCGAAGACGAACTCGTCGAGGTCGACCAGTCGCTCGCGTGGGCGAGGCGCCTCTCCGAGCTGGGTGCGACCCAGGTCGAGGTGGTTGACGACGCGGCGCGGATCGGCGGCAGCCACGACGGCATGTTGGAGAAGAGAGAGTTTTTCGAGTTGGTAAAGGCTTGGATTGCGAAGCAGGTTTCGGTCTGAAATATGACTCGCCCCGCGCGCTGCGCCTCTTCTCCGTCTCTCTTAGTTCGACTGTCACTCATTCGCTCACTTTTGCTGGCCATTTCTTTTTCTTCCTGTTTTCCGACTTCTTGTATGCCTCCTCCCACTCTCGTGGCTCCGCGATAAACATCGTTTAGCTTTGCGCCCCGAGTGCAGCGATGAAGTTTTTTGGTGCTTTTTGTTGTTGTTTTTTTTTTTTTTTGGCCTCCTTTCTTGGTTCTGTGTGGGATATCGGTGCGAGCAAAGCAAAATACAACGCTCCTTATAGTCTGCTCAACCTATCGGTTCTGGAATAGTGGGAACGAAGGCTGTGGGCGCAGCCTCATGCTTTGTATTTGGAGCACAAAAAGGAAAAAACCTCCCAGTCGAAAAAAAACAAGAAAATGAATAACAGGAAGGTCTAAAGTCCCGGACCCCCCCTTGGTGTTAATATCAACATCACTTTTTTCTCCATTATGTCGTCCGGAAAATGGCCGGCAGCGGCAGCGGCGGGCCAGTGGGGCGGGGTGGGTATTAGAAGCCAATATCTTGTTTGTTTGCTTGCTTGTTTACGTGTTTAGTTTCCTTTTTTTCGCCGGTCCCGGTCCCGGTGGTGCATATTCTTCACTGAGCGTTGGAGCAAAACGGCACGCGGTTCTGAATCAGCACGCCAATTTTTGCGAGGTCGCCCGCCGAGTCGGTGACGCGAGCGGCCTGCGACTGCGAGGTCACGACGTCGAGGTTCGCCCTGTTGACCAAGGTCGACAGCACGGCCATGTACGGGTCCGCGTGGGCGATGTGTGCCTGCGAGTTCTGGATTTGGCTGAGCGCCGCGGCGTTCCCCGGCGCCGTGCACCCGCCGTCGTTCAGGTTCGCCAGCGCCTGCGCCGTCAGCGTCTTCCACGACGCCAGCGCCGCAGACGCCGTCGCGGCGTCCTTGACCAGGTTCGCCTTGTTCACCGTCGGCGCGGCCAGGTCGGCCGCGATCACTTGCGCCGCGGCGGAGTAGGCGTTGCCCGCGGCGACCAGCTGCGTCACGGTCGACTTGAAGGTGGCGAAGGTGGTTGCGGCGGAGGCTGGGCCGACGGCGGCTGTGGCGAGGAGCGCGGCGAGGGCGGTGAGGAGGGATGGGAGTTGCATTTTTGCTATTGGAGTAGAGGGTTTTCTGGAGAAGAGGGCAAGGAATGGGCGCAGTTATATATAGAGGGAAAGAGAAGAGAGAGAGAGAGAGAGAGAGAGAGAGAGAGAGAGAGAGAGAGAGAGAGAGAGAGAGAGAGAGAGAGAGAGAGAGAGAGAGAGAGGAGAGAGAGAGAGAGAGAGAGAGTGTGTGTGTGTGTGTGTGGGTGTGTGTGTGTTTCCCTTGCGCGGCGCTTGTCTTCTCAGAGATGCCCAGATTTCCTTTTGTCCTTTTTCGGCGGCTGCTGCACTGTTCTTCAAGCGAAACCTGATCATGCGGCGCATCTCTGCCGCTCATGCGGCCAGAACGAACAAGGCCAAAAGAGGAAGGGGGATGGAGGCACATTTTGCTTGGATCGCATTTGTCCCGCACTCGATTGAGTTCCGCCAACTTTCACTCTGTCTGTCTGTCTGTCTTGTCAGCCTGCCTGCCAGTCCCTCGCACCCCCTTCCTTCCTCGATCCCCTCCACGATCGCTTTGTTTTGTCCAACTTTTCTGGCGAATTCTGCGGGTCGGACGCGGCCAGCAACTGACTGACCCTTGCATTTAAAAAAAACACGACAAATCCGCCCGGGGAGACAAATTGGGGGCGGAGCCATGCGGCCGAACCTTTCATGATTGATTGTTCCAGCGGTCAAAAAATAAAAAAATTTTCCCTTGCAAACATTGATATGCAGCAGCTTCATGACGTGTCAGGTTCCCAAGGGACCAGACGGGGGTATGCTACATACTGCGCACGCTATCTCTTCACATAGTTCGTCGGTGCAACGAGTAATGTCCAGATTTTAGTGTTTTGGGGTAATTAAGATTTTGCGACGTTGACGGGGTTCAAACCATATTACGTTCTCTTCTCCCTGCTGTGCTATTTGGGAGCGTTGAGCACGAGGCTCTGCTTTTCCGTTGATTGTGTTTCGTTGAAGTGACAACTAAGTTTTGGAGTCAGCACGCTAGTAGCGGGAAAACTCCTTAATTTTTGGGCACGAATTTGCATCGTAAGTTATGTATGAGCCTTCTGGGTCATAGCGTCCAGTCAGTTCTCAGCTATTCGTTTTAACGACCCTGACTCTTATCCGAGCGACTTCTTTCGTCAACGCCGACACACACACACACACACACACACAGCCACCACCTTCTTTCTCTCTCTCTCTCTCTCTCTCTCTCTCTCTCTCTCTCCTCTCTCTCTCTCTCTCTCTCTCTCTCTCTCTCTCTCTCCTTCTCGTGGTTTAGACAATGGCCGCCTCGCGAAGCCACCCAGCCGGCGAGACAAAAAACCGAAAAGCAACAAAACAGACCGCGAAAAGCAAAACAAGCACAGTCCTCCCGCATGACCCCACACTCGTCTTCGCTGTCGTCGTCTGCTGTGTTCCGCGGCGCGCAAAGCGCACCGACCCCCGCCCGCAACTACTTTGCCGTCGCCACTGGCTGCACCGGCGCCCGTCTTGCGAAGCCTGATTACCAGCACAACCACAACACGCCCACGTCTGTCGTCAATTACAGTCCCCACCAATGCTCCCACCCCCAACCCACCCCAACCCACCCCACCTTTCTTGCTACTGTGGCTCCCAACGCTCTTGCCGTCTCTGAAGAAACTGACATCAAATCATTCCTGCTCCACCCAATCCCTTTTCCCATTGACCTTTTCATTTGTATGCAATGAATGATCCAGCGTCCTCCAATGCAATTTTCTCCCTTACGAGCAGCCACATGGACGACTCGTCGAACACAGTTGTCGACTTCTCTCGCCTCAACTCGAGTGGGGACTTGGATGGCAACGGCGAGGGCCCTGCTGTGGTAACGTTTGGCTTTAATGACGACGATCAAGCTTCACCCAGAATGGCGAAAACGTCAAGCGACGCCCTCCATAGCCGCGATGACATTCATATTCATATCCCGGGCCCCACAGGTGGAGGCGCCGGCGGTGGTACTATTGTAAACGGAAGAGTGGCTGCCGCAGCGGGCACTTACGCCTCTGGAGGTGGCCGTCAAGGTGGCTGGTTGAACCTGAGGTACCTGCTGGGACTAAGTACGAGGGCAAACGGGGAATCGATGGGGATAGGGAGAGAACCAGACAGCAATATGGACGGCAAGCGGCGTTCGGGCCAGATTCCTTTGCGGGGCGATTCCCCCGTGCCAGCCGCCTCTTCGCATGCACACTATCGTTCAGCGTCGTCTTCGGGCAATCGAGGCGAGGTGAGACCTGAGCTATGTTGTATGTTGGGGGGCCATTGTCTTGCCAGCCCACCCCTGCCTTTCTGTTTGCTTCCCGTGGTTTGTCTTTCGCGTCGCCGGCTGAACCACAACCCCGATTGAACAATCCGAACCTGCACGCAGATTCGTTACCGCGTCCAGTCGCAAAAGGTCAAGAACAAAGCGTCCGAGCACTGGCGCGATATCATTCGCATTGATGCGTCCGTGATACCTTCAGTCCTTCCGCCCACGCTGATGTTGAGTGCCTGGTCCGCTCTAGT
>JAIVFJ010000111.1:0-215304 GCA_025765615.1 Zopfochytrium polystomum
CAAGAAAAAGAGCCAAACAAATGGAAAATACTAATTGGAAAATAAGGTAAAAAATCATCACAGAAAGAGAAAGAAAAGCCCTGTCTTCTCATACCACTCATATGAGGCATTACACATCATGGTAGCTGGGCATCTGGACTTTGCATCTTCTCCCACAGAAGTGGTTCAGTCCTTAGTCATTCCAAAAGTGAGGGGTTATTAGCTGGACATGATGGACTTTGCAGCCCAACAGTCTGCATGTCTCGAACTTGGCACCTTCCCAATTGAAGGGAGCGCTCTAACCACTGAGCAAGGAAGCCCTATGCCAGCAGTTGAGCAGACACTGAGTCACTCGGTCTGCAGCCATTGTACAGAATAATAATAATAATAATGGCACAAATAATAATAGTGACAGGTGACGCAGGCGCGACAACAAGTGTCAGTCGGTGGCTTATGTGGACAAACCAATAATAATAAAATAATAATATATACAGCAGAGTCCAAGCCGAATGCGTGTATACGCGCTTCGAGACGGGTGGATAATCCTCACAATTATCAGTGAAAAAGTGGGTATACACTCTTTTATTTGAGGTCACAGGCTTGACGGCCTGTCGTCCTCACATGCTGGTTCAGGTTGAATCATGCAAGTTGAAAGGAGTGGAAAGTGGGGCAAAGGGCAGCGAGGCAAACTGTCCTTGGAATATCAACCGTTACACTCACCGCCGTCAGTGCTGTGAAATTTCTTGCTCACGCTGCCGGGCATAAACACAGCGAGTACTTCAGTGCGATGAATGAAGGCGGGGGGGCGGGGGTGGTGTCAAAAGCACAGCTGGGCGGAGGGGGGGGGTTGGGAAAGAGGGGAATAGTCTACAGCAAGAAACGCAACATCTTCCACAAAAGGTCTATCACACGTCCACAAGGTGGGGGGTGGAAGCTCTGGTTCAACCGCGCTCGGTGGGGTGCGACGACAGTGGGGACAGCTGCAAGGACAGCTGCGGGGGCGGCGGCTGTGGTGCCGGACCCACAGTCGAGGGCGGCGGTGGCTGTGGTGGTGGCAGATTCAAATGCAGCCTCAGCGGCGGCGCAGGCGGTTTTGGGGCGTCGGGTGTGGTCTGGCGAGGACTACGACGGGCTAGGACGTGCGGAGAAGGCAGTGGTGGCGTTCATGAGCGAGCGGCGGTCGGCAGGGAGGGGAAGTGACACTGAGAGGGCACCAGGGCTGGTTGACGGCAATGGTGCAAGTGCAAGAGGACAACGAGGAGTAGCCGCCGCTGCCAAGGCTGGTGTGGACGGTGTGTTGGTTCTCAGTCCTCTCTCTCCCTACCTCTCGCTGTCTGTTTTTTTTGTTCGTCGTGCTGGTCGCTGAAAGCCCGATTTGAAAAAGACATGTCCAGAGGCAAGGCGCATAACCCAGGGCAGATGTTTTGAGCTCAATACAATTTGTTTGAGCGAGCTATCAACGTGCAAACGGCCACTGTCCAGTAGCTACTGGAGTCTTGGACATTTGACCTCAACCTGGGCAATTCTTTTTTTTTTTTCTTGGAGCAACTGCACCAAGTCAACTGGAAGTTCAAGATTTCTACCAACTGAATCTTACTTTCCTTCAGGGAAAGTGCATTCCTGGTTGTATTGTTGGCTGTTACACTGAGAGAAAAAAATTAAAAAAAACAAATAAAACGCCTGATGTGGGGGTCAAACACACAGCCTTGTGATTACAGGATCCTGCAAGTGTGTCGAAACGCACTTGTCCAGACTCCGCTGGCAGTCCTTACCAAGAGATTATTGCTGGTTTATGCACAAATTGAATCTGGCAGTGCATGTTTTAACCCACTTTTCTTGAATTTTTCCAAACACCATCAAATGATGCAAAATTGAGAGAAAATACGTTTGTGCTGTTCAGTTCATTATATGATGGCACCCTGCTGACATTTGAGGATTGGCACCACTGTGAAATTTGTGCATAAAATCATGCTGAGTCCTTTGTAATAAAAGGGAGAGCAAAGATTCAAATCTTGCAAGTCACCAGGAAACACGCACCCTCTTTCAAGCTTGATTTCATTCAACTTGAATTTGGCTTTTGGGCCAAGGCAAACTGATTTTCAAGATATTGATTCTAAGAGGAAACTTCATTGGGTTCAATTTGTTTGACTTGCATCTTGTTGTGATATGTCAAAGCGTTGGTATTGTGATATATGACAGACTGGATTCAGGACTCGTGCTGGTACAGCTGGGTGACGAATGTTTTTCAGCCGCCACTCAAAACTCTTTTACACGCAATAACTTCATCAATTATCAACCATTTGCCATCAAAATTGGTGGGGCAAATAGCCTGATTGCAGCACATCATAATCTATTAGTCTTTTGGATTTGCTGCAGGGAGGACATATTTTTTGCAGACATCAAAGCTTGCGAAATAGAACAGAAAATTGCAATGACTGGAAGTTCGTGGAGTTTGACGTTCCACACCCCTGCAGTTAGCAGAACCTACATGAAATTGGTTGATGGTTACTTCCAAACTTGAATGGGTGCGCCAATTGTACAGTGGCATTTGCGAAAACAGAATAAAGGTTAAACTGATTGTTAGACTGTCATAAGAAATTTTGAAGTGGCTGAACACATTTCTCACCCCACTGTACAATATGAGCCATTGAGCGTTGAGGAGTTGGATCAAAAGTATAAAGAATGCCACACACTTGGATTTCAGCTCACAATCACGTCTCTGGAAGAGCTGTTGATTGATATTGTCCTCCAGATTCTTCCACTGTAGGTGGAATAGTCATGTACCAAGTTGACACAGGGCGGACTGACAGTTGGCACCTTTTCTGGAAGTGTTGTACGAGCTTCTACTTTGATCCTATTTATGCAGACCTTCAGTCATCCTGTTGTCCTCGCTTAACCCTTCCTTCCAGTTGATTTTTTCTTCCCATTTCTGTTTGGTTAGTTAGAGTTGATTGTTTCTTCTTGAACTTCTGTTTCACATTATTTTTCTGGTTTCACCTTGCTGATTGTCAGTTCTTTTCCCCAGTTAATCTTGCATCCCTTGCAATATGACACCCTGGACGCGGATCCGAATGGTACGGGCTGATGCCGTAGTCCTTCTGCCACTAGATCGTGTCAGTGCGAGCAACGCAGAACGCGTGCCAACCAAAGAGTACGCAGCCCGCATGGAACGGGAATCCGAACGCTGCATCGTCCTCCACCTTCGTAGAAAGTGCTTGCTGTGGCCCCGTAGCCCATGCCACAGCTACGACAGTGAGTGACCCACTGTGAGCTATATGACCGAGTGCCAGGAGAGTGGAGTAGAATAGGCTGCGTCCCCGCACTTGTGAGAGAGCGGACTTGCGTCGCGAATTGAGTGAGAGTTTTCTCGGGTTTGCTCCACAATGCGCATTTTTGAAGACCTCTCTCTCTCTCTGGTTGGCACACCCAAGAACCTCGCCCTACACAAGCGCAGCGATGACCCACTCGCGCGTGCACAAGCGCTTCTCGCTCTCCAACCACAGTGTTGGAGATGATGGCGACGAAGATGCTGCTAGGGATGTCGGCGGCGAGGGCGATCGGGCCGAGGACGATGACGACAACGAGATCGAACGTTATTTGCCCAACAACGATAGCGAGGACGACGACGACGACGACGACGACGACGACGATGAACACTCGGACACGCCATCCGATGGTGACTTCAGCATATGGATCGATCTCGATCGCCTAGACGCAGTCCACGACAACGGGCTCGATTCCGTCAACTCGTCTTTGCAGCACAGCACCGTCAAGTTCCACTTCACCCTGGACGAGCCGTCGGCGAGCGCAGCGATGGGATCCGACAGGTCGCTGTGCAGCCCGCCCCTGCGGTACACTTTGGCAGACAGCTTCGCGACCGGCCAGCCATCGGCCCCGCCCACTCTCTCGTCCTCGATCTCATTGCCTCCCATCTGCCCAGCCACGAACGCTTCCTCTTTGCAACCCTCTTCCGCGCCGCCCATATCCAGGCGCGCGCTCTCTTTGGTGTTCCCGCCGCTTCGCTGCGCGCGGCGTGCGAGCGGGGACGCCTTGACCTTCTCGACTTTCGGCTCCGCAATATTCTCGCCAGTTCAACCTCAGCGCCTCTTACCGCGCCGTTGCTGGAGCCGCTCTTCTGGTCCTTGCACTCGCGCGCAGTGCCCAGATCCGACGGCTCGGAGATGTTACTCGAATGGTGGCGCAACGACAGCAATCCCGCAATCGCGATCGCTGCTGCCTCCCGGAACGGCCACGTTGGCGTGCTGGCGTGGTTGAAGTCGTCGCGGTGGCCCGTTTCGATGTTAGCCAGGACTCTCTCGATCGTCCAGGCAGCCCTTGCTGCTGGTCACGTCGCTGTCCTGGACTGGTGGAACTGCAGCTGCGCCGACAGCGTCATCGCATCGCACGATCTGCGAGCCGCGCTGGAAATCGCGAGCCACGCGGGTCATTCTGCGGTTCTCGACTGGCTGTACTCCCACTCGTACTTCACGCAGGAGGCGGTCCTCAAATCCACGCGCAAAGCCCTTGTTTCCGCCGCCGCAGCCGGCCACATCAACGTACTGGAGTGGTGGACACGCCACGGCGCTCGCCGGCGTGACTTCAGGAACTGCCTCGTCGCGGCGGCTAAGCAGGGCCACATTGCCGTTCTCGACTGGTGCTGGAACAAAAATATTCGATGGCGAGACGCAAATTTTGGCGATTTGCTTCGCGCGTCCCGCCTCCGGCTTGCCGTTCTCCAGTGGGTGTGCGAGCACGCCGCCCACAGAACGTCCAGTGCTTCCGTTTTTGTGGGGCTTCTTCCGTTCGAGGATTCGGGCGATCTTGACGTCTTGCAGTGGGGCAAGCGACAGTTCCACCAGACGTGGACGCTTACCCCGGAGATTCTGGACTGCCTGTGCACCTGGGACATCGACTTTGACCAGCTGATCAGCCTGTTTGACAACGCGTCAGACGCCCCGGACTACTGGACCAACCGCCACCTCCGCATCGCCGCAAGGGCCGGCCGCCTCGGACCTTTCAAATGGTGGCTGCAGCACGTGGCCCCGCGCAAAAAGCGCCCGGCCTTCCAAAACGACGCCGTCAACGGAGCCACCGCCAACGGCCACGTGCACCTCCTCCAGTGGATGAAAGACACCGGCCTCCCATCCACCACTCACCTTCCGGCTTCTCGACACTCTGCGAGAACCTTGAGCTCTCGGCCTCTCGCAAGATCGCCGTCCTCGAATGGTGGACGACCCAAAGCGGCCTGCCCCTTCGATTCTACTTTGAAGGGAGTGGCAGAGACGTCATCGCGCTGTCCGCGGACCAGAAGGACCTCCTCGTCTGGTGGGACCGCAGCGGCCTCGTCGACGCGTGGCCGCAGCACATTGCGTTCGACGTGCTCCCCTACCGCGGCGCGGCTGTCGTCGACGCGTGGCAGTGGTGGCAGGACCGGGCTACCGCGGCGCCATTGTCGGTGGCCCTGGAGTGGATCGCGAGCTCTATGAATGAGCGCGACGTCCACACCGTCGGGGTTATAATGCTCGAGTGGTGGCGCAAGAACGGTTTGTACGACGAGGTCAAAAAGTTTGAAAAGCGCTGGGGCGTGCCGGCGGGCGCGTGGTTGGAGCCAAGGCGGTTTGCGTTCTCGCATGTGTAAGTTGGGGTTGCTGTTTTTGTTTCTTGTTTTTCATTCTGTTTCGCGTGTGTGTTTTTTTTTTTTTTTTTTTGTTGTGCCACTGGCCCTCGGTGTTATCTAATTGAGTGTTTCTTTGCGGCTGGGACTGGTGAGCTTCGCTTGAATCGCGTGAACTCGGTAAACATAACAATGGACTCTGGCTTACCGAGCGGGGCTGGACGGTGGACGGCTGCTCTTTCGTTGACCGCACCGACACCGCCGAAAGGTCTCTCTGGAGTGCGCTCCGCCATTTTCAAAAAATTTAGCTTGAGGATTACACAATCCACTGCAAACCAAAGGTGCTTTCTGCTCCCCTCACCACACTGTGAGGCCACGTCCAAACCTTACAGCAATTAAACCGGGAGCTTGGAAAAGAAAAATGCATTAGGGCAGCGGCCGGCCCAATCGTCTTCCTCTCTTCGTGCTTGAGCACCGTTGGTGAGCGCTCAAACAGACGTTCCCCAGATTTATACTTCGCTTCGCAATCGGTTCTCGGGCGACGGTGAAGAGCTTTCGAATGGGAAGCTGTCGTTTGAAGGGGCAGAAAGGAGGGGAGGGGGACCTCGCAATGGTGCTTCTAGTGAAGGATTCGTGGAAGAGTTGTTAGGTGAGTAACAAGATGGCTTACTACATCGAGTTGTAGTGGTAACATGTTTCCCTCCGAAGGAAAAGAGCCTGGGTTCAAACCCCCAGCTTGGTCGTATGTGGTACTCGGGAGCAACGTTTCAGTGGCATAATCATCGTTTCTGAACCGACCGACGGATGTGAGTGGGGATTGGCAAGTGAGGGCGGCCGTTCCCGATTGGAAGGCCAGGAAACGACCGATCTCCCTCACCCGGGCCTTCGCTGCGAGCTGGAGCGCCTCGTCGAACGACGCGCGCGACGCGATCGAGTACATAAGCAAGAAACTATCGCCGACCCGGATGCACAGCGCGAGATCAAGGGCGAGCTCTATTTCCCTCGATGGTTACCGTCCGGTTGTCGTCGAGAGGGCACAGCCAGCGGTTGTGTTTATAGGGCTGGTGCTGGTAAAATATCGCTCTGCAGTGAATAACATGAATAGAATAGAGGGCAGTGTGCTAGTAGTTAGTCTCTCCTCTATCCGTTCTTTTGCTGTTACGTCAGCCGCAGATTTTGGTTTTTATTTATTGATTTTTTATTTACTTCAATAACAACAACAAGACCAGACGAGACGCGAATTTCCACACTTGTTGTCGATGCCACTTAAAACTTGCCTTTTTTGAGCAGCAGGCTTGCAGGCAGGCAGAAACAGTCATGGGCGCAGACCAAGCACACTATAAATACTCAACCTCCTCTCCACACAAGTCTCAACAACAATCGTGCCGCCCACCTCCTTCACTCGCTTCCCCCACGCCATCCTTCGCCTCACCGAACATTGCCTCTCCTCAACGAGGGAGATCGCGCAACTTACCACACCCACCGTAAAGCGGTGACGACGCGTCCAACCCAACCTTCTTGCTCCCTTTCACCCTCCGTTCATTCTTTTTCTGCCTCGTATGCAACAACCCTGCTCCACCGCGGCATCTTCCTTTGCCGATCACGACCTCCCCCCGCACCCGATCATCCCCCTCCCCCTTTGACGCGGCTTGCCAGTAGGTTCTCGTATGAGGTCGAAAACAAGTCCAATCCACGGCACTCTCACGCGTTATCGTCGCCGTTGATGGGCTTGTTTCGATTTCACTTCGAGAGCCCTCCTGCCTCTTCCCCACGATACATTTTTTTTGCCCTCACGCGCCCGCCATATGAGGTCGAAACAAGTCCTAGCCGCGATCCTCGTGATGTACCACTCGGGCTTGTTTTGCTTCTCTCACTTGGCGCGATGGAATCCCCCCGCCCCCTTGATAACCCCACCCTTGAAGAAACAATTCTATGAGGTCGAAAACAAGTCCTAGCAGGTGGCGAAGTATTACACTACAGCTCGGGCTTGCTGCTCTTCGCCTCATTGGAACGGCTCGTTCTAAGTGTCTGACGTTGCTTTTTTTTCGCCATATGAGGTCGAAAACAAGTCCTAGCCGCGATCGTTGTTGATGCGCCGCTCGGGTTTGTTTTGCTTCAATCACTTGGCGGTTTGATCATTCTCGTCGTGAAGATGATGAAGATCATTTCTATGGTTCGAAAACAGTCCTAGCCGTGGAGTGGATCGTACCGCTGTTGGGGTTTGTTAGGGTGATCCCACCTGATTTTGGTTGGCCCTTGCATCCATGAGGTCGAAAACAAGTCCTAGTCGATTTGTCACCAGACGATTCTGCTCTGGCTTGCCTTCTACGCTCATTGGTGTAAGGGCCTACCGCTGCTGATTCCACTTTTCAGCAACCGTCTATGAGGTCGAAACAAGTCCTAGTCGTGGCGAATTTATTCCACCTACCGCTCGGGCTTGCTTATCTCGCCTCATTGGAGCGACCTCGTTCTAAGCAGCTTACCAATCCACGTTATGTTTTCAGCCATATGAGGTCGAAAACAAGTCCTAGCTGTGATCGTGGTTGATATGCTGCTCGGGCTTGTTTTGCTTCTCTCATTTGGCTGTGATAGATCACCGTCTGGATATTAACACCCAGACACCTGATGATGGGTTCTATGAGGTCGAAACAAGTCATAGCCGTGGATCTGGTAGATCCGCTGCTGGGGTTTGTTTTGGTCCTCACTGAGCGCACCTTCTCCTTTCTCCTCACCTGATTTTAATTGGAATTGCATCTATGCGGTAAAAAAAGCTGTCTTGTCCCCCGACGGTTACTGCTCGGGCTTGCATTCTTCTCTTACTGGTGTAAGTGCGTGCAACCATGGATTCCATTTGCCTCCAAATCGTCCTGGGGGTCGAAACAAGTCCTAGTCGCCTTGTCGTCCAGAAGAGACCGCTCGGGCTTGCCTTCTAACCCTCACCGAGTGGTCGAAAACAGTCCTTGTCGTTGCAAAATTGTTCCACTACCGCTGGGCCTGCTGATCTTCGCGCATTGAAACGACTCGTTCCAACCCAACCCAACCCATGTTGATCTTCAGCCATATGAGGTCGAAAACAAGTCCTAGCCGCGATCGAGGTTGATCTGCCGTTCGGGCTTGTTTTGTCTCTCACTTGACGCAACTGGTTGCCCCCCTGAATACCTCTCCCCTCGAAGAACGATCCTATGAGGTCGAATAAAAGTCCTAGCCGCGTAACTGGTACTTTCGCTGTTGGGGTTTGTTTTGACCCTCGTTGAGCGCGCTTATTTCGTTTCTCCCACTTGATTTGACACTTCATCTACGAGGTCGAGATCAAGTCCTTGTCGTCTTATCATGTCGCCAGACTACTCAGGCTTTCCATACACTACCCTTCATCTATGAGGCCGGAAACAAGTCCTAACAGAGAGAGAGATACACAGAGGATCGTGGGCCGTCTGATGCTCTCTGATTGGGCGATGCCGGGGCAAGTTACCTTCCCGCCTCCAAATAAAATCAGCTCATCCTTCACTCCAAATACAGTGCGATCGCGTCGCGGGAGAGCTTCGACGCGGCCGTCCAGCTGCAAGCGGAAATAGCCCGCCGGAGGCTGAGCGGGGCGGTGGTGTGACGGCTGCGGCGGCGGCGGTGCGGTTCCCGTTGGATCTGGGCAGCAACCGGAAGGTCTCCGAGTGGGAGAGGCGGGCCGCGGTGCAGGCGATGGGGGGCGGTGTGTGTTTTTGCGAGGCGTCGGCGAAGACGGGTGTCGACGTGGACGTGGAGTTCCACGCGCTGGTGAGGAGGATGCAGGACGAGAGGACGGTAGAGGATGGTGCTGACAGTCGCGGCGATGCGAAGGCAGAGGGCGATGTTCTTTCTGCGAAACAGGGCCGGTCGTGCAAGTGCGTGCTGATGTGAACGTCGGCGAGAAAACTGTGTTCGTTAGTTGTGTATATGCCTTTGCGCCGTGTCGAAGACCCTTTTCGCTTTACTTGTGGTCGTCTACGTATTTACAGTAGTGCAATAAGGACCGCAGTACACCACACGAACTTGTGTGAGGCAGGCAGTGCTTGCGACTGCCTGGCTGAGCCCTTTGTTGGTCTCTGCCCGAAAGCATTTGGGTCCAGTTGACAGTGATCGCAGCCGATGGTGCAGAAAGAAGAGAGCGTCAAAGAGGGTTCAGAGTTCGCTGAGTCGTTTTTGGGCGACAGTCTCCAAATATTTAATGCTTTCACATTATTCTCATCCCCAATGCATTATCTCACAACAAAGCCTCAATTTGGACGGCTTCTTCCGCTCAGCTCCCAGCTGCGCTCGCGCCACCACTGCCACTCTTGAACAGATGCAGGCCGTCGCCAGAAATCCGCCAGAGACACCCTGGAAGCTGCGAGCCTCCTACGAGATTGATTTGCCCTGCTGTCACTGCAGTAACTGCAGGAACAACCCGCACTGTTTGCACTATTCGAAAAAAAGAGCTCAAGCAAGGCCCCTTCCTGGAGGTCTGACAGGCGGAACAGGGAAGCCGCAACAAAGCGATCTTTGGCTGATCCAGTGTAGCGGCAGATCGCGATCGCAGCCGTCAAGGGAAGTTGAGGCGGTGGAAACAGGCCCGGGATGCTGAAAGGCTCATTATCTCGATCTGCGCGCACGACAGAGGGAGCGATTGATGAGCTTGTCATCGCGGGCTCCGCGGGAGGCCGATCAGATTGGTGTTGCATCGCGGCGTTCAGCGTTGAGCGAAAGCTCCGTGACTGCGCCACCCTGGCCAACGAAGCGTTGACGTGGCACAAAGAGAGATTACCTCTTCATTGGGGCTTCCACGTAGTATATGCCGTTTCACAGTGCGCTAAGAATTCATTCCTTTTCCCTCAAGCGTTAACGGTCCGTTTGGACAGTACACAAGCAACAAGTAGTAACCTTTCAAAAACCAAGCGCCTTTCAGGTGGATTCCACACTAAGCAGGCAGCTCCATTCCTCAAGTGACTATATCAACAATCGGCAGAACAAGACAGCGGACAACGAGGTGAACCGCTCAGTGATGGTCCACTATGACATGCGCCACTGTAACTTTAAAGAACAATCAAGAGAAACTGGGGGAGGAGGGGCGATGTGGGTTGTTGGGGTAGATGTACTTTCCGATGCCCGGAGACAGGCTCATGGTTGGAAGCGTAAATGTTGGTGGGCCATGCGCAACCCAACCCCCCCAAAATGGGACTTGCAGCGAAAGGCAAGAAGAAGGAAGGAGTAGGGGCCGGAATGAAGAAGGGAAGAAAGAAGAAAAAAAAAACAACTAGGGGTACCTGCACGCTTGCTGGAGCGCCCCTTCGCAACCGACATTTGTTCAAAAGGTCACAAAAAGTGAAGCGACGACAACAATCATCAATCATCAATCTTTGTTACAAGAAGCGACTTCGCAATCAACTCTTAATAAACCACTCCATTTCTCCCCAACCGGACGACCGCGCTACGACTCGACCGCCCCCGACGCTTTCAATAATTCCACAATTTCCCCAAATCCTTCGAGCTCCGCGAGCTCCAACGGCGGCATGCCGTCCTGCTTGGCTTGGTTGGGATCCACCTTGCCCCGTTCCAGCAGCAGCCTGACGATCGCCGCGCTCCCCTTTGCGATCGCCAGCGTCAGCGGAGTGTGGCCGTCGGGCCCGTAAACGGCAAGCGCGCACTTTCTATCCACCAGCGCCTCCACCACGGGGAGCGCGCCCCCTTCGCCGCCGCGGTAGATGGCAGAAAAGATCGGGTGCAGCAAGTCGACGCTGGCGCCGGCGTCCAGCAGCTCCAGCGCGCAGTCGAAGTTTCCGAGCTGGATGGCGAGCGTCAGCGGCGTGAACGGCGCGGTCGTGACCGCGTCGATGTCGACGCCGCCGCCGGGCGCCGCCAGCAGCAGCTTGACGACGTCGCGGTTGCCGCCCTCGGCGGCGCCGTGGAGCGGCGTGACTTTCTGCCAGCCGTTCTTGCCCGTCGACTCGGCGCGGGCGTTTGCACCGCGCGCGAGGAGCAACCCGGACAATGTCCGGCTTTCCGGCCATGCAGGCGTGCAGCAGCGGGGACTCCCGGTTGGGCGGCTTGGCGGCGTTGACGTCGGCGCCGGCGTCGAGAAGCGCCTCGACGGAGGCTGTGTCTCCGTAGACGCAAGCGCCCATGAGCGGGGTGCTCACTTTTCCGTTTCGGGTTTTGTTCGGGTCGGCGCCGCGGGCGAGGAGCAGGCGCAGCACGTCGGCGCAGGCGCGGCCGTCCGGGACGGTTGGGTTTGTGGTCGCGGCAGCCATGTGGAGGGGCGACAGGCCGTCCGGGTCTGCGGCGTAAACGTCGGCGCCGGCGTCGAGGAGGGCGGTGACGACGTCGGTGTTGGCTGCGGCGCCAGAGGCGAGGAGAAGAGGGATGAAGAAACTGTCTCGATTGGCCCCAGGCGGAGTGACGCCGTTCGGATCGGCTCCGTGCTGGAGAAGCAGGCGGACGATCTCGGCGTTCTTTATCGTCACGGCGGCCATCAGTGGGGTCCGGGGCATCCTGGGATCGTTGGCCACGATGTCTGGCTTGGAGCCACGCTCCAGTAGGAGGCGCACGTAGTCAACGCGCACGTTCTCGTCGTAGATGGCCATCAAGAGCGGAGTGCAACCCATTTCGTTAAGAACGTTTGGGTCGCCGCCGCCCTTGTCCAGTAGGAGGGGCAAGATGGTGAGGGCGTTTGGTCCGCTGGAGGAGACGAGGTGCATGACTGCGGAGGCGGGGAGGGGTGTCTCCGCCGTCGTGGGAGTCGCCCATTCGTTGAAATTGATCAAGGCGTTTGGGTCGGCGCCCTGGGCGAGAAGCTTTTCTACCTTGGCGACATCGCCCTCGCCGACGGCCATCAAGAGCCGAGGCTCGAGGGGGCCGGCGTCGGCGTCGGTGGAGAGCAGGTAGTTAAAGGCGGCGGAGATGGTCGAGGCGACAGCGCGGAACATTTCCTTTGGGTCAAGGAGGGGGGAACAGAATATAATTGACTGACTGGCTTAGAGACTGACAGACTGACCGACCCCCCACTGGCAAGCAGACAGATCGGGCGGCAGCTCTGAAGACGACGACTTGACAGACAGACTCGCGACCGCCAAATAGGGCGTACCGAACAAGGTGGCTGAGCGAGACAGACAGACAGACAGACAACAGACGAGAGACAAAGAAATTTGCACCCCTTTTTTTCGCTTCGCGACGGAACGGGGAAAGAAGGATGAAAAGTGATTGATGTCGTTAGCCCTTTTCGATGACGGGCGACGGATCGCCCAGCCGCGTCGGGGGACTGACTAGCTAGCGGAAGAAACAAGCGTAACAAGCTTGCTGTTGCTGATTGTAGCTTAATTGTACCAAACTTTTTTTCCACAAGAGGCTCCCCTAGGCACCGTCATCTTCACCAAAAAAAGAATATTCCGCTTTCGTGCAGGGAAAAGCAGCAACTCATTCGTGTCGCCCCCCACGCGCCAGGCATAGCTTTTCTATCAACGACCAAATAACGCGACGCGTAGAAAATAGTAGGACAAACTCGCGACCGGCGTGCCCAGTCATTGACCTTGGGAAAAAAGCATCAGAGATGTCGATACACGCCCGGCGGCGGCGAAGCGCAACAGGCCCAAAAAACCGCCCGTGGCCCGTCGGGGTGCATCACCAGCGCGGACGCAAGCCAGCGCGCGCCTGGATTGCGCTGATCTCCCCCCGCCACCGCCGCCAGCGACGCCGTACCCGTACCCGTTGGTTTTGGATCACTGTCAGCCGGCCCCCGGCTCGACGTGGAGCTACGCTCGGTACCAACAAGACGCTGGGCCAGTCCCTGCAGCTCTGGCCGCCTCCTTGCGTACGACCGCATCTGTCCCAATTCATGCTGCCTCGGAGCAATCCGCTGAGTCGATTGACTTCCACAACTTGGCCCACGACGAGGATGGAGACCAGAGTATGCTCAACCCTGATGACGAGGTGCGCTGGCTCCGGACAGACGTAGTCATGACCGACGCTTCCACTGCCGCCAGGCCCTGCACTGGGCAAGTCAATCACCAAGCAACCCCGCGCCCTGCACCACACGACGCCAACCAGCGCCAAGTGCCACGCACCACTGGCGCCCACGTCGCTGTGCCACAGAGTGCCAACCGGCGCGCTGCTGGTGGCACAGCTCGCCTGCAACGAGACAATTCAGCATGACACGCTCCCAGGCAGCGCGCCGCTGCCGTCGATCTCGCTACTATTCGCGGACTCAACCCCCTCCTTGCCGCCCTTCCCCAGACAATCTCGAGCAAGGACATTGCTTCTGTTTGCGACGTTGAAGGAAATAATGTCGGACGCAACCGTGCAGAGAAGATTCAACACCAGTACAACATTGCTGTGCAAGGTGTTCAACAGATTGCGACGTTCCTCCATGCGTCCAATGCCACCAGCGTAGGTGACGCCGCCCTACAGATTTTCGCCCAGCAGCTTGCTCCCCCGCCAAAATCCCATGGACGCAAAGCTGCTGCCCCACCGGCGCTCCCTGTTCCTGCTAGTGTTAAAGGAAAGGAGCACGCTCTTTCCCGCTCGCCGAGGAAGAAGAAGCGCGCAGCTCGCACTGCGAAGTCAGCCACTGCCGATAGTAGTGCCCCTGTTGCCAGTCCCTCAGTGGCAACAGCCGTTCATATGGTTGCCGTCCCCAACATAGTCCTTGCGGCCCCATCTATCCCTGAGTTGCCCCAAAAGGACCCTTCACCAACCTCTGCCTCAGCTTTTCTGAATAGTCTTCCACAGAAGCTCCGATTGGAAGTGATCGCTGCAGCCCAAGGTCTTGCACCTGCTGCTCCAGTGTTACCCCCAGTTCCCGCCAGCAATCACGGATATTGACGCGCTCTTTTTGGGCACCCTGCTCAAGGAAACACCGGCCATTGATGCAACAAAGCTTGCTGCAGTGCCTTCAGAGGCCACCACTGCCCCCACCGTTGGTGCAGTGTCCACTGACGCCTCTGTCGACCCCACTGGTGCTATGGACTCTGCCACCGCCGACACACCTGATTCTGCAGCTGTGGCCACGGAATTTGTCATCGATCTAGATGTGTCTGACAATGAGGCTGCATCTGTCACGCATGATTCGACCCCTGATGGAGCCCAATCTCCTGCTGCTGACAGACTCTTAACGCCATTGACAACCTTGGCGCCACCCGCTGATTATGTGTTTTCTTTTTTTGTACACATCATCATCATATGTCTATTCTCTGTTGATAGTTTTCTGCGTTCCCGCATGGTAACGCGCATTTGGTTATCCTATGTTTTATGCCATCTTGCGTTTCTCCATGGAAATGCACATTATGCAAAATTTTTCTGTATCCCTGGTGGTTTTACGCATTTTTGTGTCCTACTACCTGTTTATCACCATTATTCATTAATATAGCTGAAATTGTCACCCTTCTGTCAGACAATTTGAAATAGTCGGAGATGCGGATTTCCGTGTGGTGTCTCCTCAGTAGCTTGGGGCATTGAACTTCACTCCATTTTCCTGAGCCACCGAGTGTCCTTCTGAAACTGCCCAATTTGGCCCAATTCCAACCTCCCAGAGTTCCACCACCACGTCCCCCCAGTCGGACATGGAGTTTTCCTGCTGTGTGTCTTCTCTGCTGGGTAGGGCTTCACCCCATATCTGGTTGAGTGTCTCTCCCACCAAAAGCGGAGTTTGAAACAGACAAAACCAGACAATCCCAATTGTCTGATCCACTAGTATGCCCATTTGCGTGAGGGCCCACTAAGCGGCATGTTGCATAAAAATATATGCAAATTATTTGCATTTATTGGTAATTATAAAAGCGAAAATGAAGCTAGGAAAGAGCACCCTGTTTTTTTTTTAAAGCAAACAAAACTTGCTTCAGGAAAAACCCCAACTGCTCCACTCCAGCTTCGCTTCATGGCTTCAACTACTGTGGTGTACGAAAGTTCCATGACCTAGACATTACTCCCCTCCAAGTCGCGGAGCGTATGTCCTTAGTTCAGGCCACCTACAACCGTTGCTCAGAGACGATTCGACTCGACGGCCACCGTGATCGCCATGACAAAGGCGACAGTCGCAACTCCCGTGGAATGTCACCCCCGCCGCTCCTATGTCAGCAAGGACTTCAGTTTGAGCTTTTTCCAGCAGCCTGCTGCTGGCTCTCGCTGCGATGACCACTGCTTGGACGCACGCCACAATGAGGCCTCGCTTGCCCGCTCTGTCTCCTGCGACCGTGCCTCAATGCCCTGCCACCGCTGCAAACAGACTGGCCACCTTCGCGACGAATGCCCATACGCTGCTGAGATTGAAGCACTCATTGCTAAGAAGTATGATTCTTCTGCGCCCACAACTTCTGCTAATCAATTTCCAGACTTGCCTCTGGCAGTGCCCCTGCTGTTTGATTTCCTGAAGTCTGGCCCTGACATCAAAGTCTCTGGTTTGAATTGGGGATTCTTTAATGCGCTTAACTCCCTTTTTGCTGAATTGGGAGCACAGCACATTTCCTGTGTTGGTAACACCAACTTCTCATCTCATTTGAAACATTTTGAGCCAAATAAAATTGTTTTTAAAGAAGTACTTCATTCTATTTTTGAACACACTTCTCACTTTGTTTGGGTTTGTAAGGAGATAAACACTCTCCATATACAAACACTACAATCTGTTTGCAACCGCATGTTGACTTGACATTAATCCTCCACCGTCATGTTGATATCCCACCTGAACTTAATGCGTGACCCTAGACTTGGTTTTACACTAGCCAAAGTGTGAGACTGTGCTCTCTAAATCCTCACCCTGGGCTATGGGTGGCAAATAGAGCAATGGCCTAAATACCAATCCTGAAAAGTGAAAAAGGGCAAAAAAGGAGATGTCTAGGGGTCACTAGACAGGACAATGTATTTGGAGTTTTAAGAAGCCCAAGAAACACAAAGAAACTCTCTTACTACACACAAAGAGAAGACTCTCACACTCAGACCAAAGGCAGCTGTGAAAAGGTGGCACACTAGCAAGAATGTGCAGGGTTCTCTGGTCCATGACACAGAGTGGGCCCAATGGGAGGCAAAAGCCAAAGCCAAAGGGGACTGGGAAATCCGGTAACAATGCTGGAGGTGCAAGATGCAGCAAGCTCCAGGGAGCGGCACTAAGTGCAGCACTCCAATCCAACTGAAGAAGACAAGAGAGTGGGGAGGAAAGTGGCCAGACCCCGGTCTGTTGGAGCCACCACCATGGAGCAAGGCTCCCTCTCTGTCAAAGACAAGCCCTAAGTTGGAGGGGGTTGGACACAAAGGGCAAACACAAGGAACAGTTAGTGTGGCAGAGGTGTCTGTTGAATTAAATCAGAACTGTTTTCCACTTAACAGGACCAGACACAACTTGTCTCACTCCAAGGAGAAGTTCCAACTCAATCCAAGGAGGGGGCACACAGGGGTGGGAGACAGTGGGACTCTCTTACTTCATCCTACTAGGACACAGACATCTGCTTCACCAAGCCAGAGGAATTCCCTATCTTAGAAGCAAGGAAGGTTAACACCCACTCCCTCACCCAAATGTGGCACCATGACATCACAGGCATTAATCTGAGAGAAAGAGGGTCTGAACCCAGTGAAGACCAGGCCCACCAGAGGCCACAGGAGCCAACAACCAGGGAAGAGGGGGCATACCTGAGAGACCATTCCTGCAGCAGTACCTGACCAGACAGCTCATTCATATCCCCTTGAGAGACCTGGATTTGACTAGATGTATTGACAGGAACCTAGAGGCACCACCACAGATTTACCCTCCATCCTTCCATCACCAAGTGGCTCCTACCCAGTCCAACCTAAACAGCATGCAGAATTGGTGAGGTGCACTGGGGCTTGAACCCAGCACACTGCCATCATGGCCAAGAGGACTTCAACCTCCTGTCACACACCAGGGGACTGCCACCCCCCAGCTCTACATACAGTCAGGAAGAAAAGGGCAGGCAAAGGACTTCAGGCACAGGTTCTCACAGTCAACAAGATGGGGGGCAGCTGCTTAAATAGGAAAAGGGTTGGAATCAGCAGGGTGAAGGAAGAAGGAAGAGAAAAGAGGGGAAAACATATACAAAAGAACAAAACAATAAATAAAACAGCAAAGAAGAGAGAGGAGGAGTGAGTCACCAAACAATGGGGCTGAGCCATCAAACAAGGAAGACAGCTCAGAGAATCATGGGGCATTTCTTGGCATCAGCTGCCAAGAAAGATGGAGGAGATGGAGAGGGCTGGTTGGTGCAAAGAGGAAGACAGTCACTCTCAGCCACACAAGAAAGAAAAGACACAGACAGAGACAACAAGGAATAAATAAAAGAGAAAACAGGAAAAACAGGAAAAACAGGATAAATTACTAATTGGAAAAATAAGTAAAAATCACCAATGAAAAGATAAAGAAAAACCCTGTGATCTCATACCCTTTTATGAGGTATTACATCATGGTAGCAGGTGGTAGGGCTTGTTAGCTCTGCCATCATCTTGTTAACTCTGTCCATCTGGGCTTAGCACTTCTCCCACAGAAGTGTTTCAGTCCTAAGTCATTTCCAAAAGTGAGGGGCCATTGGCCAGCATAGTAGGACTTTGCATTTCTGCCCAGTCTGTCAACTAGCATGTCTCAAACTTGGCACCTTCCCAATTGAAGGGAGCGCTCTAACCACTGAGCAAGGGAACCTTGTATCAGCAATTAGAATCAAGACTGAGTCTTTCTGTCTGCAACATCGTCAATAATAAATAATAATAGTAGAGCTCAGAGGCAGACATACGGAGCCAGTCACAGACATACGGAGCCAGTCAGAGGCCGTATGGAAACCCAATAAATAATAAGAGAGTAGGAATCCAAGCCTTGTCACGTTTTGCCAGCAAAACGCGGGTCGAGACGGGGGTGGTAATCCTCACAATTACCAGTTAAAAAGTGGGTATAAACTTAATTTATTTGAGGTCACAGGCTTGACAGCCTGTCGTCCTCACAAAAGTGTTTCCTGACTGCCTACAGCGCGAACCAACTTGGATTGGTTATCATTTCCCAATTAAGTCGCATTCGACCCTCAAAAACAACTTACCATACTTGTTTTTTTCCCACAGCTGACAGTTCTGAATGGACCTGTCAGGCTTATGCTGTTGTTAAACCGCTCTCTAAAGAGCTCCGTGCTTTTGTGAGTGGTCAATCTGAGTATAAACGCGTTCACAGTCATGTAATTTGTGTCCGCTCTATTACTCCACCTTTACCTCACATCACACCAACAGTTGCTCGTTCACTGCGAATGCAACAGCTGGCCCGCCCTTCTCCGTTTAAGGTTCACTTAGCGCCTGCTCCGCCTCCGAAGGAGCCTGCCAACGCCATCATTTCCTTCAAACACAAGGCAATTATGTGGGAGACCACTACTGCCACGTGGAGAAGACTGCTGGTTTAAGACCCCCTTGCTGTACTACTTGTGTAGTTCTGAGTCTATGCAGGCTGAAGCAGTACCAAGCGACATAATTGATCTTGTTGTCGCAGAAAAGACTGTTCTTGACCCAAAATGCAGCCATTCGGTGAAAGTATGTCTACGCCAACCACTCCATTTCAAAGAATCAACTGTACATGCTGTACCTGTTGGCTCATTAATGGATAACCAGATACATTTCCCTGGATCTATATTTACAGCTGCTGACCTTCATAATGAAGATGGTAGTCCAAAGGTTTTTAAGATCCCATTATTGAATCTGCGCAATAGGGCAGTTTCTTTGAAAAAAGGTACCTGTGTTGCCCACCTTACTGATGTACCACCAGACCCAGAGTCTTACATCATTGACGTGCCTGGCACACTCCATGAGGAACCTGAGCAGCTTTTGACAATGGTAAATATTGCCTACTGTCATAACCCAACAGACACGGAATCCTTCCTTTCTGCTCTTGATGATGTAGATCACATGGAAACATCCTTTTTTCCCCGTTTCCCTGAAGCTGGAAAAGGATATACCACGCAGGGCTCAACTGAGACTTTCCCTGATGCTATTGTACCGCCTTCTTATGATGAGATGGCTGAAATAGAACGCATTTTCTCTTCAGATGCAGAAGAAACACTTGCGAATGAAGACGACATTGAAGCTGTAGCCGCACCTGTAGCTGATATGCCTCGCCGCAATACGACGCAAGGAGATAAATTAGAATATCTCCCACCTGAGTCCCAGATGGCCGATGATGAAATCTGGGCCAAATTGAGGACAGAGCATATCACTAAAGCTTTTGGTGCAAGATGTTGTTGCTCGCCTGAAAGAACTGGTATATCGCTATATTAACATCTTCCGACCCAGGTAAAATTACTGGCAAGAAGTTCCCACCACCACACACTATCGAACTCCAAGAAGGTGCGCGGATTCCTGCAAGCAACCCTTACCCAGAGGGCCTTGGCAGAACAGAAGTGTTACGTGAACACATCCAAAAAATGAAGGAAGCTAACGTGATTGCGAAAGCAAATCTCCGTTTGCTGCTCCTGTTGTCTTAGCAAAGAAACCTGATGGCTACTTGGCGTTTCTGTGCGGACTTTCGTAAAGTGAACGAAATCACGATCAAAGACCGTATCCCCTCCTGCGAATAGAGGAAGTCTTTGATGCAATAAGCAACAAATACGTGTTTAGTGCTATGGATTTACTTAGTGGATTCTGGCAAATTCCTGTTGCTGAGGAAGATCGTCCATAAGACTGCTTTTATCTCCTCGCAAGGACTTCATCGAGTTCAATGTAATGCCGTTTGGACTTTGCTAACAGCCCTCCGACCTTTCAGAGAGCAATGGATCACGTTCTTGCTGGAATTAAGTGGTTGTACTGTATGGTTTATGTTGATGATGTGGTAGTTTACTCAAACTCCATCGATGAACATTTCATACATCTTGAGAGCGTTTTCTCCCGCTTCAGCGAATACAACCTTAAGCTGAAACCGTCCAAGTGTAATCTGTTTCACCTGGACCTTCCATTCCTTGGACACCGCATTTCCAAGGACGGGACTGCGCAAAGACCCCACAAAGACTGTTAGCCTGGATGAATACCCCGTGCCACGAACATTGAACCAGCTGCAACATTTTTTGGCTTTGCAAACCACTTCAAGCGATTTATTCAGAATTTCTCTGAGAAAGCCAAACCGCTGTACAACCTTCTTTCGGGAAAGAACCCTTTCCTTTGGGGACAATTTCAGGAAGAAGCTTTCAACAACCTACGACACGAGCTGAAACGCGATATCGTACTTGTGACACCCGGTCCCAACGACAAGCTGCTTATTGAGTATGATGCCTCTGGTTACGCCCTTGGTGCTGCGCTCTATGTCGTTGACCCTGACGACCCACACAACCGTGAGAAAAGGAAACCTGTTGGATTTGCCTCGAGAGTTCTGAGCGATGCAGAAACTCGCTATTGGACTCACGACCGTGAAGGACTTGCCATTGTTTGGGCTGTCGACACGTTTGAACGATACATCTTCAACCGCTCTGTGATTATTGAGACTGATCACGCTCCGCTCATCCAGTTGTTTAAGAAAGGACCTCTGACTGGTCGCTTTGCACAATGGGCTTATGCACTCTCTGACTACGACATTGAACTTGTTCATGTGTCAGGCAAACAGAATGTTGTTGCTGACTCTCTTTCACGTGTTCTTATTGGACCTGCTGCAATGAAAGGAAAGCGCCTCGTTTTCACTAATGAAGCTGCTACACAGACAGAAATGTCTCCCACCAAACCTGCAGCCTCCCCTGATGAGACAACATCAGGCGGAGATGCAGCGAAAAAAGAGGTAGCTGATGCTACTGACGAAGATTTCGGGTATGAAATCAATAGACTGTACTCTGAGGATTCTGACTCTGAGAGCAACGTGTTGGAATCTGAAAATGCAAACCAACCACTACGTGAAGTATCTCTCTTTGACCCTGTGATCCGGAAAGATATACTTCGCCACCATCTCATACGACAGCACGAGCCTGCTGTTGTAGAAGTGTACGAATGACCTAAATGGACCCCTACCTTTAACATCTCCTCCTGGAATGTTAATGGTTTGTACTCCTGGCTTAGGGTCGCTCACAAATCTGGTGTCGACTTTGCACAACAAACTGATCCAGCGAAGCGATTTGAGGACTTCCTCAATTCCCAATCCTCTTGTATGTAGAGAAGTTGCCACGCAGTTTGTCATTCCCAAGAGTTGTGAAGGGGCAGCCAACAGTGTGGCCTGCTTGGATGGGTGTTCTTGACGGACACTCTGATTTTGTTTTATCTGCAGAACTCAGTCCTGATGAGCAGTTTGTTGTGTCTGGATGCTGACGAGACCGAGTGGAGATGTGTGTTTGTGGGTGGTCCTTCTCCCCAACTTGGAGAGAAAGAGAAAAACTTGTGAGACTATACTCACTCCTTTGACCCTGGGATCTGGGCCTAGAGTGAGGGGAAGCAAATAATAGGCTGAAACTAACTTTATTGGGCTGTTGTCTAGGGGGTGTTTCAACCCTACTACTTGCCTAGTCCACGAAGTATCCCTACTGATCTGTCTAACAGGGTCTCAAACACAAAGAATGAACATTCAGAGGGACAATCCTCTGAGGGATCGGTGCTGGAGCACTGATTTCTCACGTGGCCACAGGCTGATGTGAGGGGAAACGGAAGGGCACTCCCAAGGGCGCAACACAACCACAGAATAAAGAGAGAGAAGAGGGAAACAGGCGTTTTTATCTCAGGAACCTAATCTCAAATACAACAGGAGCAGTTAATAGTAACGGGACAGACAGGGTGCAACCCAGTGCCCCTTGTTGTGGACAGTGCTGCAGGAGCCCTCGTCGTCGCCAGCAACGGGGGAGAGAGAGAAGGGAGTCGACTATGTAGGGGTCAGAAGGTTGCAAGCAGGGAACTCGCACGCAGAAACACCTGCGATCGTAAACACACCCCGCCCGGGCTGCGTCGGCACAATCACTCAACCAACAGGCTTTATCGCATCACACTCATGCTCACACATCTTACTCTCACAGCAATAGGACTGAGGCAGGCATTTGTAGATCAAATTCTCAGGCGTCAGGGTCTGCACAGAGTGCAGCCACCAACACCCTCGCAGGGACGGGAAGGTTGGGGACGACAACGCCGTTGTCGTCGCCACCACCACCACTGTCGTTGCAGCAGGCAAGTGCCAGGGATCCTCACTCCAACACAGAGCCAGCAATGTCACACAGTCACTGGTGGGGCCAGGTGCATTCCCCACCCAGAGCCCCTTAAGATCAGCCCCACTAAGGGACCATGTACACACCCGGGTGTGCACCATCTCTCACTACCCTCACCTTTGTGAGCCAGATGGATTTGAAGGGACTCTGTATTGGTGCCAAAGGACAGAAATCAGATTGAAGAAAAAAGCAAAAAAGATAAATGGCCCAAAAACAGAGAGAAGGAAAATTGACAAGTCAACCCCTGACTTGGAGCATCCACCACAAATGCTCTAAGTCCCCCAACCCTATGCGTGTATGTACAAGTGCTGAAAATAAATAATAAATTAGGTGGGCTTGGGGTACGGCCTGTCAGGCACCCCATCCCTAGGCAGTCAGGCAGTCTCTGTTAGTCACCGAAAAAGAAAATACATTGAGAAAACTCTGGCGCAACGGAAACTGTAAAGACAAAAGTAGTAAAAGCAGGCCCAATAATAAAGACGGGTTAGCCGCAAATACACTTTGATAACACCTTGGAAGGAATAATAATAGGAGTCCCGATTCTTGCAGTTTTATGACAGGTACGCTTGTTTTTGCAAATAAAATCCCTAGACTTTATCACTGAGACCTCGGTGTAGTCTCACAGTACCTCCTTTTTAACCTCACATCCACAGGTGTGACAATGCCAGACTCTTCTGTGGTAGCAACATACTGTGCCACCCGTTCTGCTGTGATGAGGTGATGACGTTGAGGTTCTGACAAATCTCCCCCAAACATTACATCATCAACATGTACAAGGCTGACTAATAGCCTCTGAACCTCAGGTGGACCGATCTCTCGCGTAAACATGCATCGATCATGATCCACCCAAGTGCTTCCATTGCTTCACTGAATATATCGTACCAGGTTCGGGCAGCCTGCTTGAGTAGATTGCCGGTTGCAGTCAACAGACAAGATTGTGGCTGCGAACTTCAAGACCCTCTGGGATCTCGAGATAGATCTCGACATCCACCTTGCCATTCAAGAATGCCGTCAAGATATCAACAGAGACAAGGAACCATGATCAAGCCGTTGTGATTGCAAAGAAAATCTGTGTTGTTGTCTGCTGTAAGGAATCTTCAAAGAATCTTACACTCCTTACTCTCCTTATCACATTATCGCTGAGGTGAAGAACTTGATAAATCTGGCTGGTGTCACCCTCATAGCTGATCTGGACACTGCACCATGTGTGTGGCCTGAAGACACTCTTCCTGTCTTCTTTCTCGATATGGGCGTAGACCTCGAACCTTTATGCCCAGAGGTTCGCCAAATTGGGTTTCCTACCATATAGTACCTTGTAAGGATGTTATGAATCACCCTCTGGAAACCTCTGGAACCTTCCAGAACATTCCTTCATGGAACCTTCTGGAACCTTCTGGAACCTTCTTTGCTTTCCTGACTTGTCTTGTTGTCATTGGTATCATTGGTATCATTGCATTACTAATTGCTCTTTCTGGAACTTTCTTGGAGTCTTGACAAGGAACACTCTCAAAAGGTATAAAAGGGGGATGGGGGACCTGTCCCATCCCTCAAGTGAATTATTGTTTCCAATACAATCATCACTCCTCTCAGTTCCTTGTCTGCCTTGTCCTGTCCTGCCCTGTTCCTGACATCATAATTCACTTCACCCTCTCCCACTACTCTCTGCCATCATGTCTGACCCAAACAACACCTTCCCTGATGCAACTGCCTTCCAAGCCTTGATGGACCAATTACAAGCCCTCTCAAGACAGACACACCAACTTCAAGAACAAGTCCTTCACCAGCAGCACCAGCTTCAACAACAACTTCACCAACAAGAACATCAAGCTCTTCCCCTGCCTCAAGCCAACCAAGCAAGAGAGCCCAAGGTTCCCAGCCCTGACAAGTTCACTGGGCTGGCCAAAGACCTTAGGAACTTCATGGCCACTGTGGAGAATGTCATCCTTCTCCAACCTTCAAGATTTCCCAGTGAGCAAGTCAAGGTTCTTTTCACAAGCACCCTCCTGTCTGGTCAAGCTCAATCATGGTACAGATCTCTCCCAAGCACACCCACCACCCTGCAAGAGCTCTGGGAGGGGCTGGAAGCTACCTTTGGTGACCCCTACGCATCTTGGACAGCAAGATCCAAGCTCAAGCATATCAAGCAAGGAAAGCAATCTTGTGTGGCCTACACCAACCAATTCAAGCAACTAGCCAGAGACTCTGGATACAATGATGCAGCTCTGATGGAGCTGTACCATGATGGTCTCCATGAGTCTATCCAAGACATGCTCTCCCAGTCTCTGCACATCCCTGAGACCTTGGAAGAGTACATTCTCCTTGCCATCAAGATTGACAACAGACTCTACTCCAAGAGGCTGAAGCAAAGACAAGTAGGAACTACATCAAGACCTACCCCAGTTCCTCAAGCTCTTACAGTTCCTGAACCCATGCAAGTGGATGCAGTTGAGACACTTCCTAAGGGTCCTCTGAGCCAAGAGGAGAAAACAAGGAGGGCCCAGCAGGGACTGTGTTTTTACTGTGGCTCCAAGGAGCATGCTGTCAAGGACTGCCCAAGGAAGAAGCACCCAAACTCCCAGGTCCAGGCTCACTGAGGGGCAATTCCCTGGACCCTCCTCCAAGCTGCCCCTGTTTCATCACCACCACCAGCACCACAAACACCTCAGATTCCAAGCCCCACCAACTCACCATGGATGTCAAGATTCAACTCTCACCCAAGTCAACCATCACAACCAAGGCCCTTATAGACTCTGGATCATCCTGCAACATCATTGATGCCACCCTTGCCAAGTCTTGTGCCATTCCTACGATCAAGAAATCCACACCCCTCAAGGTCCACTTTGCCAATCATGCTCTGTTCAAGGAAATCAGCCATGAAACCAAGCTAAACCTCCACATCCAAGACTTTCCACCATCCATGGTCAATCTGGAAGTATTGGACCTTGGCTCACCCACATTCTCTGTCATCCTGGGATTACCATGGCTGCAAGCCCAGAACCCTGCCATTGATTGGGTCACTGGTCAAGTCCAACCTCCACCAATTGGAACAGTCACCCAAAACTCAAGTCAAGCCCCCAAGTCTCATGCTCTCAAGCCCTTGATTCAAGATTCACAGCCAGCCAAGACTCCAGTTCCACAGTTCACAGTTCACAGTCAAGATTCAAGTAGAGCTCATAGAGCTCACAGTCATGGCCATGACTCTTGTTCACAGAACCCACAGTCAAAGATTCAAGTACCACAGTTCACAGTCCACATTCAAGATTCAAGTTCCACAGCTCACAGTCTTTGCCAAGAACAGAACTCTCAGTCAAAGATTCAAGAATCACAGTTCCCAGTCAAGAATTCAAGCCCCACTGCTGAGGAGCACGACAACCTGGACCCATCAGACCTTTTGCTGGCACCCAAGCTACCAAAAGAATATCTCCCTTATGCTGATGTGTTTTCCAAGACCAAGGCAGACCTGCTACCAGCTCAGAGGCCTTATGACTGTGAAATCCCACTCAAGGATGAAACTTGCAGCCCACCTTTCAAGCCACTGTACCACCTCTCTCCACCAGAAGCCAAGGCCCTCCAAGAATACATTGAAGAAATGCTGAACAAGGGATTCATCCAACCTTCCAAGTCACCAGCTGGAGCTCCCATCTTTTTTGTCAAGAAGAAGGATGGGGGACTGAGACCCTGTGTGGACTACAGAGATCTCAATGAGATGACAGTCAAGAACCGCTATCCACTGCCTCTCATCTCTGAATTACTGGACAAACTGAGCCATGCAAGGATATTTTCCAAGATTGACCTCAGAGGTGCCTACAATTTGGTCAGAATTAAGCCCCAGGATCAATGGAAGACTGCCTTCAGATGCAAATACGGTCACTTTGAGTACTTGGTTATGCCCTTTGGACTTACCAATGCTCCAGCTATTTTCCAAGGCATGATGAATGACATCTTCAGGGATATTCTGGACCTTTTTGTCATTGTCTACCTGGATGATATCCTGGTATTTTCATCTGACACTGCAAGCCATATGGGACATGTCAAGACTGTCTTGGAGAGACTCAGACAGCATCACCTCTATGCAAAGCTGGAGAAGTGTGAATTCCACAAGACCTCCATTGAGTTTTTGGGGTTCATTGTGTCTGACAAAGGGATCTCCATGGCACCAGACAAGATCCAAACTATTCTTGAATGGAAGGCTCCAAATTCCATCAAGGATGTTCAAAGCTTCCTTGGATTTTGCAACTTCTACAGAACCTTCATTGCCAACTATTCTGCCATAGCCAAGCCTCTCACTGATCTCACCAAGAAGACCACCAAGTTTGAATGGACCCCAGCAGCAGAGCAAGCCTGGCTAGCTCTTAAGACAGCAACCACAAGTGCACCACTCCTTAAGCATGTGGATCCCTTGCTTCCCTTCACCTTGGAAACTGATGCCTCAGACTATGCCCTTGGCGCTGTTCTGTCCCAGCCAAGCTCTCAGGAACCCTCTGCTCCTCTGCATCCAGTGGCATATTACTCCAGGAAGCTGAACAGTGCTGAGTGTAACTACACAGTCCATGACAAGGAGTTGCTTGCAATTGTGGAAGCATTCAAATTCTGGAGACACTACTTGGCTGGTTCTAAAGGCATCTCTGTCTATTCTGATCACAAGAACCTCACCTTCTTCAGGGCAAGGAGGTTGCTCAAGCAGAGGCATGCCAGGTGGGCTGAACTGCTCTCTGAGTATGATTTTAAGCTGTGCTATTCTCCTGGCCACCTTAACACTGTGGCTGATGCCCTGTCAAGAAGAACAGACCTTGCACCTGAAGGGGGAGATGGTTTCACCCCACCATCCAAGACACACCTTTCATTGCTTCCTGACAGTGTGTGGGCCCATGCTATTTCCAAGGACCCCAAGCCTCACAAGATTCAAATCAGCCAAGAAGAGGAAAAACTTGAGATACTCAAGACAAGGCATGATGCAGCAACAGCTGGACACCCAGGAGAGCACAAGACATATGAGCTTGTTTCCAGAGACTTCTACTGGCCAGGCATGAGGAAGTACATCAAGAACTATGTCAGCAGCTGTGAAACCTGTCAAAGAAACAAATCCAGCAGACACAAGCCCTATGGACTTCTGGAGCCCCTCCCAATTGCCATCAGCCCTTGGTCATCAATATCCATGGACTTCATTGTGAAACTGCCCCCATCCCATGGATTTGACTCTATCCTTGTTGTCATCTGCAGAAGGACAAAGTTGGCCCATTTCATCCCCTGCACTGAGAATATAGATGCACAAGGAACAGCAGACCTGTTTTTGCAGCACATATTCAGGCTCCATGGGCTGCCTCAGTCAATCGTCAGTGACAGAGGACCACAGTTCAGATCTCAATTTTGGAAAGCACTCACAGCAGCCCTTGGAATCAAGTCTCAACTGTCAACTGCTTATCACCCTCAGACTGATGGACAAACAGAAAGAACAAACCAGACTCTGGAGCAGTATTTGAGGTGCTATGTCAGCTATCAACAGGATGATTGGCCCACCCTCCTTCCACTGGCAGAATTTGCTCTCAACAATTCTCTCCACTCAAGCACCCAGCTATCTCCTTTCTTTGCAACCTATGGCTTCAATCCAAGAGGAGATCTTCTGGGACAAGAGACCCTATCCAATGTCCAAGCTCCTGCTGCGGCTTCACACTTACATAAGCTCAAGATCATCAGCACCTTCCTGGACTCCACCCTGAAGCAAGCCCAAGAAGATGCCTCAAGATTTGCCAACACTCACAGAATGGACCATGACCTTGCTGTGGGTCAGCAAGTTTGGCTTCTGAGGAAGAACTTGCAGACCAAAAGACCAAGTCCCAAGCTAGACAACCTCAAGTTGGGTCCTTTCAAGATCTTGGAGCAAATCAATCCAGTCACCTTCAAGCTGGATCTCCCTGCATCCATGAAGATCCACCCAGTTTTCCATGTCAGCCTTTTAGAGAAGTTTGTGGCCAATTCCATTCCAGGCAGAGTTGTTCCTCCTCCTCCTCCAGTTGAGGTAGAAGGTGAAGAGGAATTTGAGGTTGAACAAATCTTGGATGCCAAGTGGTTTGGAAGGACACTCAAGTTCCTTGTTAAGTGGAAAGGTTACTCAGATGCTGACAACACCTGGGAGCCTGAGTCAAACCTCACTCACTGCCAAGACCTTCTGCTCGAGTTCAAGACCAGGTACCCCACCAAGTTGCAGAAGAGGCCTAAAAGGGGGAGATGATGTTATGAATCACCCTCTGGAAACCTCTGGAACCTTCCAGAACATTCCTTCATGGAACCTTCTGGAACCTTCTGGAACCTTCTTTGCTTTCCTGACTTGTCTTGTTGTCATTGGTATCATTGGTATCATTGCATTACTAATTGCTCTTTCTGGAACTTTCTTGGAGTCTTGACAAGGAACACTCTCAAAAGGTATAAAAGGGGGATGGGGGACCTGTCCCATCCCTCAAGTGAATTATTGTTTCCAATACAATCATCACTCCTCTCAGTTCCTTGTCTGCCTTGTCCTGTCCTGCCCTGTTCCTGACACTCATAGCTGATCTGGACACTGCACCATGTGTGTGGCCTGAAGACACTCTTCCTGTCTTCTTTCTCGATATGGGCGTAGACCTCGAACCTTTATGCCCAGAGGTTCGCCAAATTGGGTTTCCTACCATATAGTACCTTGTAAGGAGTCCTGCTGTCTGCTCGCGGAATCTGGTTGTGCAGTAAAGCTACCGTCTGCATGGCCTCTCCCCACCATTGGATTGGTAAATTTGCACTGAGCACCAGGGATTGTGTTTGGTCTTTCAATGTCCTGACAGTGCGTTCTGCATGACGGTTCAAATCTGGATTTCTTGGCACCGTCTGCTTGAGTCAGATGCCCAATGCGGTCAATTGCTGCAGAAATTCATTCAAGATAAATTCTCCTCCCCCATCTGAACGAATTGTCAAGACTTTCTTGTTTGACTCCCTTTCCATTTTGGTGATCGAAAGGAGAACTTACGCGGCTGCATCACTTTTTAGACTTATTGGGATGGCTGCCAATGCCGATCCAGGTTTGATGCTGACGACCAGTGCATATTTGTCGTCAATGCTTGTCGGGCGGTGGGAGCAGGCCAGCCAGATTGACGTGTAAAATCATTTTTCCATCAGGGACAACCCTGTTTGTCTCCGAATGTGGTTGTCATGTCGATTTAGATTGTGCGCAGATACGACATTCCGTCTCTCCTTCTGTGTCAATCTGTGGCACACCAGTGACACCCTTCCTCATCTGGACAGAAATCTGGGAAGGGGCACCTGGTGTCCAAGCCGCCTGTGTAGCACCGTGGAAGAAACTGTTGCAAGTGCCACTGACTCCCCCAACAAAGTAATTGGGTAAACATACAGCAGTGTCTCTGCACCATGGGAAAACGATCCTCGTACTCCCATTCTGTCCAAATATCACTACTACTGCGCTTTCATTTGTTAACTGCTGTTCTGAAAGATGGTTATAGTGGAAGGTCGGGATGTGTAAAGCAATCGTCTTAACAAGCCGTTTCCTGTGTGCCTGTCGTCCTGGGAGCGGCTCTGCCCAGGATCATATCTGTCGGCAAGAGAGACACTGGGCTGATTTGCGCTCATTGGAAAATATTCCTTTGGGAAGCATGCCCGCTCATGCACATAATGGCACGTGGCGCCGGAGTCCAGTATCATTGTATAATCCTGTGCATGCTCTCGTTGCTCTTGGGACATCAACACCAAGTGTGCTGCACTGTTTCCAAATTTGTCCAAAATTTGTCTGTTTCCTGACAGCTGTCCCTCCCCTTATGTTTACTGCTGCTGCCTCCAAAACGCCCATTTCTCTCCCATCGTCCTCGATTGCTATTGTGGGGGTTCCGCCGTGCCAATCGACATTCCGCAGATTTATGGCCCTGCTTCCTGCAGTTGAAGCAGTTGCCAGTGAAGCGTGAGGATGTCGCCATCAATGCCGAGCTGGAGGACAATGACGTCGGCATAATAGTTTTCCCTAGATCAGCAGCCCCCACATACACTGGAGACTCTTGGGCCGCCGCTTCCAACATTTGCCACTTCACAAATTCAACTGTGAGTGGTGCAGTGACAAGATTGCGATTTATTGTCATGGTGTCGCGAAAACTGCGCCATACTGGGCCGTCGATCGGGACTGAATTTAGGTAGAATCCCACTTCAAACCTCATGCCTGCAGCTTCCAGCTGATAAAACACCAGGGAAAGCCTTTGGATGTGGGAATGCATGTTTGTTCCTGGCTTGTAAATCGTGGTAAAAAGTCGTCATTGGATCTCATATGCTGTTGCTGCCTGAACTTTGTCGTAAGTGCCATTCAGGGCTTTCCACATCTCATATGCCATTGTAGCCAATCTGCATGCCACAAACGGTGTGAGTGAATCTTGTCCAAGATATATGATGCTGCCTGGCTGTCCAATTTTCGTTTGTCATCTGTCATTGCCTTGCCTCGATCCATTGTGACAGAGTCTTTGAGACCCTTTGAGGCAAGAAGAAAAAGCATCCTTGTTTTCCACTGTTGGAAGTTTGCAACACCAAAGACAGGAAAATTCTTGAATTCATCGGAAGACGTGGAGATGTTAACAATCAGTCCTGATTTTACTGGGGAAGATACCCTTGACATGTCTGTTGGTTGTGGAGTTGCTGTTGGTGGAGCAGAGGACAATTGAGGAGATGATTGAGGTCGAGGGGGGATGGGAGGAGGTTCTTGTCGTCGAGGAGGTACTTCTGGTGTAGGGGATTGGGATTGTGGGGATCTTGTGTACGATGTGGTACTTGAGAACGGAGACGACAGTCTTGATGGCCTTGGGGTAGCCGAGGCTGGTCGTGGACGATGTAGTCTTGCGAAGTTAAGGGAAGTCAAGGCCTTCTTGTATGTCAAAGAATTTGTCGTCGTCACCCTGGGAGCCTGGGTTCATAACCTAATAGGAATTTGTACCCACTAGCAGTGTAGTGGGGTAACTGCGTACAAGGGCTATGAAGGATGAGAGATGGTTTCAGGGTAGAGGGGTATTTATTCAATGAGGTTCTTCTACTCTTCACTACTGTTTCCCTCTCACACCCTTCTGCTTTTTATTGTGCTCAGGAGGAAAGGCACTTCCCCTGATTTTGAGGATGCTTGGGCCACTTTGCACTTTACCAAGTGCAAGTGCCATACTGCAGACAAATCCTCCCAAAATTCTGCCTGCCCAAATTCCAACAGAGTGGAGAGTGAGGTTAGGTATAAATAGCGGCGAAAACAGGATGGCTTTGGTTTTTAAGGTGGATCCCCGTTTACCAAAGGCATCGGTATTGTGTCCGAGCGGCAGCTCGTTCTGCAGCACGTCCCCGTCCGTGTTGTCGTACGTAATCTGGTCGAACGTGGTGCCGGACCCTCTGATGCTGAAGCAGTGGATCGGAGAGTTGTCATCGTGATGCCCTTGATCAGCGAGTTGCCCATCGTCAGTATCTTGAAGAACTTGGGCTCTAACGTTGTGGGAGTAAGAGTCGTAGGAGAGCGAACGAGTGGGAGGGAGGACACGTCTGCACGCATCTCCCCAGATGTCCAGAGGTTAAGCACAAACAATAGTAAACAACAAAACTCAACTATTGTCCACAACATTCGCGCCCGTCGTGTCCCAGTACATCTGCCCGTTCCCGTGGAACGTCCCCGCCATCCCGTCAAACGTGACCCCCGCCCCGCCCAGCTTGAACAGGAAATCCGTCTTCGTCAATGTCGCGCTCTTGCCCACGTCACCGTGCCCGTCACGGTTACCGTCGTCCCGGCCTTGAGCCCGGACATGTCGATCTTGGTCTCGGCGGACACCGTGGACGGTGGCGGTGATGGATAGGAGGTGGAGGAGTGGTGGTGGTGCAGGATTTGGAGGAGCGGGAAGGCGCGAGATGGGCAGAGGTCGGGATGGCGGAGGTGCGCATGGCTGGACTATTTGGTTCCGGTCAGAATCTATTGCGGGAGGAGGGGAAAGAAGGTGTGTTGGAATGAGGGATCCGAAGATGGGATGGTTGAGCAGAGTGGGAGGCGGGGACAGGGCGTATATGTTATGCAAGCAGCAGCGCTGGAAGGATCCGCTCAGTTCTAGACGTTCTCTTTCTTTCTCTTTCCTGTATTTATTAATATATAGGCGTAAACGAACAACATTGGCCAAAGTGTCATTAATCAGAGCGCATGTAAATAAAATAATAATTCTCACATCAAAGAAGCGCATTGCTCGTGTCGCCATAAGCGTGGGCCATCGTTTTTTTCTTTTTTCGTCTCTTTCCTGGGAAGGGTTAGGGTTACGCACTGAGCAGACTGTGAAAGTGAGCGCTGCTTTGGATATTCGGGTTCGTTTTATATTCTTCTGTATCTTTGACGGGGAAGAGGGGGGGGGGGGAGACAGCTCCATGGCAAGACAAATGGAGAAGGAAGAAAGGCGTAGCGGGGGCAAAGAAGAAAAAAAAGAATATAGCGATTTGGTTTGACCCACACCCGATAGGAACTGTATGGGCCCCACCGGAGAGTGTATGTAAAAGAAGCAGAATCGGGTCCGGGGGGTGGAATCGGTTTGGAGGGGGGTCCGTGAGAGGCTTCGCAAAAACATGGTCATAAAGGAAACAAGCTTCTGGGAGGAGAAAAAAGGGTTGTTTTTTTTTGGGTCTTATCGAGTTTGTTGTATCTTTCTGATTTCAATGAGGGTTCAGCTACTCTAATTGTAAGGAGGGATTTGGGGAGGGGTGCGTGAGCCCTTCCGCCACGTGCCGGGCCGTGCCGGGCCGGGCCGGGCCGTCAAAGGCCAAAGGAGCGCTCAAGAGCATCCGGCGAGCGACGTGCTGACGCCGGTGCAGCTGGGGTTCTTTGGCGTAATGTTGATCTGGCTGAACGAGAAACCTGAGCACGCGGCGCACAGAATGTACGTGCTGTGCGTGGCGCCGCTGGCCATGGTGCCGTGCACGTTGGTCAGCGTGACGCCCGAGATCGGGATGCCGGCCGTCGGGGTGCCGGTAGGCCCGCCGTTCAGGTAGTCCTGCTCGATCACGATGCCGTACTTGCTAATGTTCGACAACGTGATATCCGTGTACGCCACGTTCTTGACCGACCCGCCAGTCGCGCCCGAGATGGTCTTGATCCTGACGCCGTTCTCCGAGTTCGAAATCGTGCACCCGGACACGGTCACGCCGTCGACGGTCTTGCCGCTGTCGATCGACCCGATCGAGATGCCGTGCCCGCCCGCGCAGTTGTTCGACAGGAACTTGATGGTGCTGCCGCTGTTGATCGCCAGGCAGTCGTCCTGATTGTGCACGTTCGAGTTCTGGATCGTGATCCCCGTCGCGCTCACGTCGAACGCGTCCGTGTTGTGCCCGAGCTTCTTGCCGCCTGCTCAGTGTGTCGCCGTCCGCGTTGTCCACCGTAACGTGGTCGAACGTCGTGTCCGACCCGCCGATGCTGAAGCAGTGGATCGGTGAGTTCTTCATCGTGATGCCCTTGATCGTCGACTTGCCCGTCGTCAGGACCTTGAAGAACTTGGGCTCTGGTGTGTGGGTATTTTTTTCACATCAAGTCGTTGGTGAGCAGGGGATAGGTTGGAGGTAATAGTGGGGTGAAGTGTCCGCCATTTCGGGATCAAAAGTCCACAGGGCCACAAACAAAATAAAATAAAAATAAAATAAAATAAAATAAAAATAAAATAAAATAAAAATAAAATAAAGAGTCAAGTCACTCAACTGTTGTCAACGCCGTTCGAACCATTCGTGTCCCAGTACAGCTGGCCGTTGCCGTGGAAAGTCGCGCCGGTGCCGTCAAAGGTGATGCCCGAGCCGCCGAGCGTGAACAAAAAGTCCGACTTTGTGTACTTGGTGCCCTTTGCCCACGTCACTGTGCCCGTCACGGTGACGGTCGTTCCAGCCTTGAGGCCAGACATGTCGATCTTGGTATCGGCGGGCACCGTGAACGGGCCCTTGATGAGGATGTTGGTTGACGTCGCCACGCAGTTGGCCACCTGCGACGCACTGGTGATCGTGCATTGCGTCGACGACGCTGGCGCCGCGAGCGGCGCGGCGGTGGTGGTGGTCGCGGGGGCGAGGAGGGCCAGGAGCAGGGTCCCGAGGGGGACGAGGGTGGAAAGCGCGTGCATGTTTCCAATTCTTTATGTGTTGCGGGTAGGGCTGGGTCGGTATAAGGAGCAGATGAGGTTTTCTGTATGAGAGTCAAGTCCTGTCGTGTGCCAGTGGGATGAGCTTGTTTTGGGGGAGGGAAGGTGCGCACGTACTTATACGAACAGTTCGGTAATTGTAAAATAGCATTTATGAAATTTTTTTTTTTCTTTTCTTTTTCATCTGTGCGTAGATGTGACAGCAGCTGGCTTGGGCGAAGAAAACGGAAAGGCGCGAAGAGGCCGCCATTCCGGCAAAGAAGAAGGGGTTGGACTTGCGTGGGGGGGAAAGGAGTTGCTGCATGGCACAAGCAATCAGAGGAGGAGAGTGAGAGGATGCGTGCTTGGCGTGAGAGAGAGAGAGAGAGAGAGAGAGAGAGAGAGAGAGAGAGAGAGAGAGAGAGAGAGAGAGAGAGAGAGAGAGAGGAGAGAGAGAGAGAGAGAGAGAGAGAAAGCGAGGAAAGCAGTAATGAATATTGAATCAGTCGGATTTCTCGTGGTTGCGGTGGATTGAATAGTTCTGCGTTGCTCGTGGTCAACATGCCAGATGTGAGTGAGGCTATTCTCTCCTTCGTTTAATTTTGGTTTTTGTGTTTTTCGCTTGTGCGTGTGGGTTTGTGTCTTCATCTCTTCTTCTGTCTCTCTGTCTGTCTGTCTCTCTCTCACTCGGCACGTGCATGCACACACACACACACACACACACACACACACACACACTCGCTGTCTCTCTCTCCAGTGCATAGGTCATACGGTCTTTGTTCTCCTCCACTCGCCAGTCCATCTTCGGTCGGCCACACGTGCATGTCGCGGCTATCGGAATATTGCTGGCCGCGGGGCGGTAACTTGCCTGAAGTGGGGAGGGAGAAACAGAGAGAGAGAAAAAGTGGAGGCAGAGGGATAGAGACAGAGAGAGTGGGCAGAGTGAGGACCGCAAGAGAGGCGTTTGCGGAAAAAGGAAAAGAAAATAGTGTTCACGTGCACGAGTCGGTTGCGTTCTGTGCGTTGTTCCTCTCACTCACTCACTCACTCTCACCACTCACTCTCTCGCTCCACACCCAAAAACCTCTCCTCATTCCTCTCTCTCCCATCTCTCTCTCGCATCGCTCTCGCTCTCTCTCTCTCTCTTCTCTCTCTCTCTCTCTCTCTCCTTCTCTCTCTCTCTCTCTCTCTCTCTCTCTCTCTCTCTCTCTCTCTCTCTCTCTCACGGTGGAGGGCCGCAGTGGAGTCGTTCACCTTTCAGCTGTCGCTTCCCCTTTTTTGGAAAGGGAACCGCAACCCGTCCCGCTTTGGCAACCCGTCCCGGGCGTCGGCGGGCTTGAGAAGAAGAAAAAGAGGCTTCCTCCCCCACCCTAAAGCGAGAAATTCGAAACGCCCGTGGAGGCGGATTTCAGTTCTTGCGTGGCTGCGATCGACGAAACAAAACAAGGAAGGCGTGGTCGGGGTGGCTTCGTGGCGTGCTGTTGTGCTCTTTTATAACAGAAATCTTTTTTCCGTTTGGGGGCTGTCGCAATGTTTCACACACGGGGCTTTCACGGGTTTCAAAACAAAAAAAAAAAAAAAAAAAAAAAGAAGCCTCGAACTCCAGCCTGCTCGGAGGCCAACAAGAAAAGAGTACTTTCCACCTTTGGTTCCTGTCGTGGTTCCCGTCAAGGATATCTTGGCCTGAGTGCTGTGAACTGCGCTGCATGGCATTTCACCTTCTCCCTGTTGCGTTACCCTGGCTGGGTGGAATATTACAAAAAATAAAAAAATTATCATCACCACACCAGTTCATATGCACACATACGCATATATTTTATCTTCTGACCTAACAAAGTTTCTACACTTTGGAGCACATATGTGAACTTTTAGTTTTTCCGTTTCCAGTCTTTGTTGTCGCCAAACTTCTTGTCGGACCCAGCCAGCGCGGGCCTCACAGGAAAGTCCAATCACAATCTAGAATATATGTGCGACTTGCTGTTACAGGCATTGCACGCCTGTTTCGACCATGGACGGACTTCATCCCAAACTGCTCTGCCTCCAATAGGCATGAGACAGGGCGCTTGTTGCCTGTCCCCCCGGCAGTCGCAATTTGCAAACTCCCTCTGTCGCCCCAAGGGTATCCCTTCATTGTGATTTTCAATCTTCTGTTCAAAAAATTGCAAAGATGATTGTCCAAATCTCATCTCCTTGTCTGTCTTTAGACACATAGTACTGAGAAAAACAGTCAACTTTACTTCGCACGGAAAACAAAATTAAACAGATGGAACTTTCAACACTTATGCCACATTTCAAGGTTTCAGCCCACAAGACTGCAGCCTTCCTGCTGGTAACAAAGACCATCACAGACGCGATCAAGCACTTCCTCCCAGAGTCTGAACATTCGACTCAATCCCAGATTGACCACCATTGACTTTGAGAGGCAAGGGTGTGAGACTACACTGAGGTCTCAGTGATAAAGTCTAGGGATTTTATTTGCAAAAACAAGTGTATCTGTCATAAAACTGCAAGTATCAGGGCCCCTATTATTATTCCCAGTTCTTCAGTTTCCAAGGCGTTGAGATGCAAGGGTAGCAAGATCAAGAAGAAAGACAGAATCTTGAGTGAATAGCATCCCAGCAGTTGGGTCTTGGAGGACATGCGACACAGAGAGGAGCAGTTCCTTGAGTGATGGGGCATGAAGCACATTGTGGAGTACCACATCAAAACCAGGAAAAGTGAGAGTGACAGATCCAATTCCTTTGATGTGGCATTCATGGTCATCTGCTAGGCGGGCATGGTGTTTGGTTTCAAATTGTTGGTACTCAGTGAATTGCTCCTGTTGTAGGATCATTGTGGGCACAGCTCCAGAATCGATCATGTACGGAAGAGAGGCTATGCCTGTGTGTGACGCACTCACTGTTGCAGTGTTCACAAAGAAGTAGAAGCAAGAGGGACTGTTTATTTGAGAAGAAGAAGAAACAGATGGCCCTCCTGCAGCAGGTTGAGGGTGAAATCCAGAGAAAGGAACAAAAGTTGCTTGCAGTACAGCCACAGTTGCTGAGGCTGAAGCATTTGGTTGAGCTGGTGTGAAGTGCTGCCCTTGGAGCCTGGCTGAGATAGCATTGACTCAGTGCATTTGCAGGCAGTGCTCAGGCTTGTGCGTTGGTGACAAAAAGTGACTCTAGGAGTTGTTTGATGCTGTACTTGATGGAAAATGGTCCAGAATAGAAGATGTGTGTTGCACACAATGCGTGTTGCAAGCTGATTGATGGACGGAAAATTCTGAAATTGGAATAGCAGGTTGGCAGGTGGTAGAGAGTGTTTTTCAGAGCTAGAATCTGTGGTTGATGCAGCCAGATAGCTGGCACGCTGATGTGTAAACATCTACTCTGAGTGAGTGAGTGGAAGGAGTGAATGAAGTGGAGATGTGTGTTTGTGGGTGGTCCTTCTCCCAACTTGGAGAGAAAGAGAAAAACTCTGTTAGGAATTATTGAAACATGATGATGATATACATGCTGTAATATTGCTAGGCAAGCGTGACTGGCACAGGGTAAAAACCTCTCCTAAATTATCTGCTTGAGCAGAGGAGGAGGAAAACTGTTGACACCGGGTTTCTGTTCCACTTAATACTTGGAGTATTTGTCATCAGCGCAAGCCAGCGCCCAGGTCTGCATTGGCGGTGTCTTGCTACCAAGATCTGAATTCTTTTGTGAGCGAGATTGAGCGACTTCAGCGACTATTCATCCAAGGTCAAGGTCAGAACGGACTTGATGAGTTTGTACGCAAACTGTAGAGCAAACTGCGCACAGACCTTGCACGCAGAGTCGTTTTGGACCATTTGTGGCAGCACTTCGAAACAATGACGCCTGCTTCAACAATCTACAGAATATCATGGATGAGCTTACTGCTGTCTTGACTGCCCTTGAGGCAGATGAAGAGGAAGACTGCAGGAACCGCTGCAACAACTGCAACAGGCGTCATGTGGGCAACAACCACCGTGACAGCCATGACGACCAACGAAGATAGATGCCACTGAAGTGACCACATCCAAGGAGGTCGCAATGACCTTGAGCAAGCAGAACGAAACAATCACCAAGGAAGCAACTACAGGAACGATGACAACAGGGGTCGCAACATCCATGACAACCACAACCGCTCTTGCTCCCCTTGTCATGGGGATAGGCCAAGCTACTGGTGTGGTTACCACAAGGCATACGTTCACCACATGAAAAGGGACTGTCGTGACTGCTGCAAGCCAGGAGTCACCCAAAGGCTGGAGCCAAAGGCAAGAACAATGATGGACAACACAGCAACATTTCCAGTGGCACTGGAGATCACAGCGAGCACCTTGAATTTGTGAGGTTCAATTCACGCTGGAACAAAGAGAGAAACAAGGACAAAAAAAATGAAGAACCTTACTCTCCACTTGTAATTCTGAGAAAGCAGACTTGGCAGATCATCACTGGTGTCAAGGACCATTGCATCGCTGGTGGCAGAGTCCATGTACACCAACTCAATGGCAGGAGAGATCTGGAACCTTGCAGCGACAAGCTGAAGCAAGCCATCAAAACCTGTGTTGGTTGGGGTGGATCTTCCTTCCAAGGTCATTGTAAACAAATGCCACAATCCATGCAGTTGTTTGGCTGGTCATTCTCCTACGGAAGCACAATTGGTGATGGGCTCTGCAAAGAAGATTTGAATGTTAGATTTGGTGTAAAAATGTTTGAGACAGAGCTTTTGAAGGGAGACTGTCGAGGCAGAGGGATTCTGGAAGCACTCAGTGTCAGTTTAAAAGGAGTTGGCTGGTCAGTTTCCAGAACCTGATTTGTGCAAGAAAAAGAGAGAAAAAGAAAAGAGCAAATAGGGATGCAACGGCAGGGATTGAGCCAGAGATGTTCATTCTGGGGCCGTTATAAGACAGTAAATGAAACAATTGAAGATGATTGTTGATTATCACATTCCAAAAGGGTTCAAGATTGCTCACCACTGTTGATCCTGGTCAGCCAGAAACGAAATCTTGATTCGTGCAAAGAGAGGGGATGCTGTTTGTCGGTACCGTCGGCTGGTTAGTGGCGTTGTCTTCAAACAAGACAGAGGTTTGCTCGCTCACTGTGTCGTTGTTGCATTGAAGTTGTCGCCCTCAAGGCTGAATCCAACTGAGCATCGATGCGTCTGGGGTCCGGCCATCATGCAAAGGAAGAGAGGGCTGTGTGGGTGGGCGAGTGGACTGCAGGTCGTCTGTCTCTCAGAGGCAAGCAACGTTCCTCACTTGCGGTTGTGCACTAAATTTCGGTACTTCGCCGACAGGCCTGATCCGACCTGATCCAGACGTCGCCTGATTGATCTGAGCGATGTGTCCACGGGCCGGCGAGCCTGTAAAAGGAGGGAGGGAGGCTGGCGGAGGGCGATCGCATGTGTCGACGAAAATCTTGTTTCTTGTCCATTTCCCCCTTTTTCCAACCAGACCCACACGACACAGGCTCACGCCGTCCCACATAACACTGGGCGGAGGAAGAGCCTCGTATGTTGCTCTCTCTTTCGTTGTCTGGCTTTCTCTCAGCGTCACTACGCGGACTGCCGCGCGATCGGCATCCTACTCAGGCACAGGCACGCCTACGCCGCTTGCGGCGTCGGCGTCGGGCGTCGCTGGACAGTCCATAAACGCTGCCGCCCGTTCCCCCGAGAGAGGCCATTTGCTTCAGCATTCTATCGATCTTCGTCCATAACATCGCTTTCAACTCTTTTCGCTTTTCAGCGGAGGTTTGGATACCCCCATTTTGTTCTTGTTGTTGTTGCTGTTGTTGTTGTTGCTGTTGCCGTTCTTGGTGCTGTTGTGGCTGCGCCGCTTTTGCCTTGCAACACCCTGCCTGTGCGTGGCGCAGACGATCGAAACACTTTCTCTTTTCCAACTTGAAACAATACACACAGGACTGTTGACCATCTTGCAAAAGCAGCCCTTCCTACAAAGAAAAGACAAGAAAAAGGCATCTCAGGCTTCCCGCCTCGACCCGACCTCCCGCACCGCACCCCGCCTACCGGCACCCCGGCAACCAGCGCGCACGCGCGCTCAAAACGCCAAAAACGCGTTGTCGACGGGCACCTCTGCGCCGCTGATGCCGTCGGCGGCGTCGGACGCCAGGTGCACGGCGAGGGCGGCGACCTTGTCCATGCCGACCATCATGCGCTCGCCGCCGAGCAGCCCTGCGGCTTTCCCCGCCGTCTTTGCGCCGTCGACGCTGGTGGGGGCGCCCGGGCGGACGATGGCGGTCGCCATGCCGTTGGGGAGGATGAGGTTGGAGCGGACGCCGCGGGCGGCGTACTGCACGGCGATGTTTTTGGAGAGGCCTGCGAGGGCGTGTTTGCTGATGGTGTACGCGCAGCCTGTTTTGTTGTTTGTTTTTATCAAAACCCACAAACACGGGGGGAAAAAAGCCAGAAGCTGTTTTACTTGCACGCACACACACGCACACACATACATACCTGGGAACCCCGAGTGCGACGCGACCGAACCGATGTTGACGATGGCGCCCTTGGGCGTGTCCTTTGCCAGGAAAACAAGGGTCGCGTGCTTTGCGAGGAAGGTCGGCCCGGTGATGTTGACGGCCTGCACCTTGGCGTACAGCGTGGCGTCGAGCTCGTGGACCTGGAAGAAGCCGTCCATGATGCCGGCGTTGTTGACGAGCACGTCGAGCGTGCCGAATTCGTGGACAGCCTGGTTTTTTTCGGGTTAGGTGTTTTTTTCAAGTCTTTGCTGCAAAACTCGCGCGCCGCCTCTCTCTCCGACTTAAACAACCCGCCCGCTCCCCCACCCCCCCCCCCCAAAATACCCTGTCGACGGCCGCCTTTGCGCCGGCCTCGGTCGAAATGTCTACGGCGGCAGTCGCGACCCTGGTGGCGGCGGCCTCGGGGCCGAATTCGGTGGCCAGTTCGGCGCGAAAGGCGTCGAGCGGGGCGTCGGCAATGTCGACGACGAGGACGCGGGCGCCCTCGGCGACAAAGGCGCGGACAATGTGACGGCCGAGGCCGCCGGCGCCGCCGGTGACGATGACGCTGCGCCCGGCGAGGTTGCGGGAGGCGACGGGGGTGAGGGTACTGCTGGTGGTGGTGGTGGTGGGGTTGGACATTGTAGGCGGGGGTGTGTTGTGTGAGGGGGGCGAGGGCAGTTCTGCCATTTATATAGTGTGGGCGTCCTTCGACTGTTAGTAATAAATGGTCAGTGTCAGGCGGCCCTAGAAGCCAGCTGGCGGGGGAGCTGAAACATGTCTCTCCCTGTCTCTCTCCCTCTCCCTCTCTCTCTCTCTCTCTCTCTCTCTCTCTCTCTCTCTCTCTCCTCTCTCTCTCTCTCTCTCTCTCTCTCTCTCTCTCTCTCTCTCTCTGAGAATCTCTGTCTCTGTCCGCGTCCACCATGCAGGCGGGTTCCGCCCCCACCCACACACAAAAACACACACACGCACTCGCTCACGTGCCCCACATTTTCGCGCTCGTTCGAGCGAGAGAGAGAGAGAGAGAGAGAGAGAGAGAGAGAGAGAGAGAGAGAGAGAGAGAGAGAAAGAGAGAGAGAAACGACCCAGTCTTCGCCCCGCCTCGACTGGACAGACGGACCCAAGGTCGAAGCCGACGGACGGAAGTGAGCGGATTTCAGTATTAATTTCCCTTATTCGTGCTTTCTTGTAACATTTAATTGCATCGTCGTGTACTGTATGTGTTGGGGAAAAAAAACCAAAAAAGGGAGCAACACTTTTTCGGGGAAAAACTAAAAAAAAAAAAAAAAGACCAAAGTTCTGAGGGAGAAGCGAGTTCCCCTGCCGGACACGGAACCGATAGTACCGACCTCCCATTGTCTTGCCCTTGCTAACACCTTACCCTCCCGCACCCTCCTTCCAAACAATAGAGGGCGCATTCAAATATTAGCAGGGGAAAAGAAAAAATAACGAGAGAGAGAGAGACAGACCCGGAATAGCATTGCAGAGGCTGGGGTTGGGATCAATATGGAGGTGAGAGTGAACACGAAGAAGACGAAGATGAAACCAAGAGAAAAAGCAAAGTCACCGAAACACTTGCGCATCGCGCACGACAGGGCAGACCCGGCCGACCCCCCCACTCGTCTAGCGAAGCCATTTGTTTTCTTCTACTTTTTTTTCACGAGTAGAACAGGTTCTCGAGACCACTGGACCCAAGCAGGTTGCCGATAGCCTGGTACCGGCACCCGATCATGACGACGTACGGGAACTGGCTCGACGACAGCAGAGTCGGCGCACGCAGCCGACGCGGGTGGTCGAGCTCCACACGATCTCGGTTAAAAAAGTAGCCGACCTCCTGGCCGATGGACGTGGCGAAGGCCCGGGCGTCGTCGGGGTTGGATCCGCCGCCAGACCAGGCAAAGTAGTTTCCGGCCTACTGGTTCCACGAGTCGACGGCATTGCACGCCGTCGGCGGGGACGGTGTACACCTGGCCGCCGACGGTGGCGGTCGAGGACGTCGAGTTGGACGAGGACGACGACGAGCTCGACGAGCCGCCGGACGAGCCGCCCGAGTTATGGTCGGACGGGTCCGAGGTGGAGGTGGACACAGTCGAAGGAGGAGAATGATAAATTTTAGCCTTTCAACCAAGAAAGAAAACCGAGCTCCCTCAGTTTCTGGGGACCCCTTTGTCACGTTTTGCGGCAACAGTTCGCGTTTATGGAGCAACTATGTCACACAACTCTCAAACAAAAACGGGTTATGATGGAAGAATACGTGCTTTCGCTGTGACCACTTCGATTGAGCCGGCAGATTTTGGACCGAAAAAACCGACCGCCCCACCGCGTGTGTGTGAAGGAGAAGCGCGCGTGCTGTGAGCCGCCGCCAACCAGGTTTTCGTTTCACGGCCTCGATAGAATGAATGAATTCTTCCATTAGTGGCATGGCATTCTTGGTCGACTTTTTCATGTGTTGGTCTGCGCTCCGATCATCCCTCCTTCTCCTTTCGCCATTTAAACCATTTTCCGTGTCACATGCGTAGAACGACAGGGATAGATTGGAAAACACGGGAAAAAGAAACCCAAACTTTACGACTCGGTCAGCTCCCTGACGCGTCCCGCGACGGTCTCAAACTGCGTGTCAAACATACAACGCGTCCGTCTTTGCAACGGGCCACCTTCCACTTGCCCTCCGCCGCCATCTCCCGCATAAACCCGCGGGACGCCGCAAAACAAAACCTCGTTCGTCGTTGAACCCTTGCGCCGCGCCGGAGACGCGAGGCGGAACACAAAGTGTGGGCTCTGCAGGAATCGGGCGAGTCTGTCCAAATCGAGGAAAATGACGACGAGGCGGGCCAAGACGGTGGTGTTCTCTCCACCTGCCTGCCTCATCCAATCCCTGCCCTTCCACCTGCCCCACGTCGCGACGGCGCGTCGAACACAGTGACGCTAACACCATGAAGGCCCGCAGGGCCGTCTGCTTCGCTTCCGCCACTTGGCACACCCGTCTCTGCCGACCCTCTCTTCCAAAAAACTTTCATGGTAAGGTCCAGCCGCGTGTTGGCACTCTAAACAAAACTTAAGAAGGACAACAACGACTCGCCGCAACGGTTTGGGACCAGCGACGTGCAGCCTCTCCTGGACCGGCGATGAGAGACATTGCGATGCTTGTTGAGTAGCTTAATGCCGCTGACGATGGTGACGGCGCCGACGACGACATCTCGCGCATCTGCTCGGCGCTGTCCCTTGCCAACGTAGGGCGCTCGAGGTGCCTGCAAGGCTTCTGAAGTGCAAGTAAAAAAGCTTTCTCGTGATGGGTACACGTTTCTGTTTTAATAGCGCAGAAGGATTCAAACAAACAAGTGCATCAATATAAATAGACAAGCGTATCTGATGATGAGGAATGTGGTAGAATACATACGCACTGTTGTGGTCCAACGCCGCCTTCGGCGGCGTCCGAACCCCGTCGGAGCGTCGGAGCTTTTCTCGTCGGCGTCGGAGCGCTGCCGACCTCGGTCGGCAGCATCCGCCATAGGCCCGATGGTGTCGTCGAGGCGGCCGGCCTTGCAGTGGTGCGTTGACCTGCTGCCCCCCGCCGCCGCCGCCGCCTCCCCGCAGCCCTCCTCCTCGTCCTCCCTCTACGCTTCCTGTCGCCGCCGCCGCCGCCGCCGCCGCCGCCATTGTCATCGTCGCTAGCCCATCGCCCCCATCGCCACCTTCGGGAAAAGCGATGCGTGAAACCACATAAAGCGTCACAAGCATAATTTGGTTGTGCAATGAAGTCGCCAAGGCATTTTTCGGGGAGGGAGAACGAAGGGGCAGGATGGGACGGTGGTACCTTGACCGAGCACGCAGTCTCCCCAGAAAAGGCCGCCCTCCTCCTCCAAGAACACGCAGACGTGGTCGTCGCAGTGGCCCGGCGTGTGCTGAATTTTAGCGTTGCGCCTTCGACCGAGAAGGTATGACAGACAGGCTGCAACGGCACAGCCATCAATCATTCATCGAGTCGGTGACAAGACAGCCACGTCCGCAAGCGCGACCCGAACTTCCGACATTTCTTCTTTCTTCTTCTTCATTTTCTATTTTTTTTTTTTTTTTTCTCCCCCTCCTTTTTTCATACCTTCTTTTTGAATTGCTACTCGCCCCCCCACGATGCAATTGATCGATTGCGAAGTACAGGCGCTTGCTTGATCATGAGGAAGCTTTTTCGCGTCCTTCCTCGCTTTGCCGCGGTGAGTAGTAGCCCAGGCTGCCAGGATCGCAAGCTAAAAAGTGCCTTCCCTCCTTCCGTCCGTCTGTCTGTCTGTCTTTCTCTCGGCTGGCTCCAGGGCATCTTTTCTTTCCGACCCTTTTTGAATCGATCCTTGTTCCACACGACGACACCCACTTCTTCAGCAACCAGCAACCAGCCATCATGAAACCCGTCGCCCTCATCACCGCCGTTGCCGTCGCGACTGTCGCCCTCGCATCCTCCCCTGCCTACTACGTCAGCGCCAACCCGAACTACCCGGGCCAGTGCACCGTCTTGCAGGTTCGTTTCGCGCGCCTGGAAGAGTTGGAATAATCGTCATCGAATGCTGTGGTGGCCTCTTCGCTCTCTCTGTCTCTGGCCCCACCCCCCGTCTCCGCCAATCTCTACACTCCTTTCGATTTCCTCCCTTTTCCGCCCTTCGCTCTAAGATCGAGTGCATGGGCCCCGTCCGTCGCTGTTGCTTCGAGTTCGCGGAGCTCTTTTTTCCCCTTCCTTTTTGGCTAAAGCCGCCCTCCGCCGCCTTGTGACAGAACGTGTACAACACATGCGTGGACAACACTCTGACCGACACTTCTGGAAACGTCGCGGACACCGCCGAAGCGTACTGCGCAGCTAAAATCGACGACAAAGTGTCGTACTACGACTGCCTCTGCAGGACGTTTGGGACTCTGGTCACCTGGTGAGAGCCAATGTGGCCCCATATACTTGTCAAGGTCCTTGTGTAACAATACCCTACCTCGTTCCCCCAATTCTCGAACAACCACCGCCGATCGCCGCTCGCCCCTTCAGCCTCACCAACTCGTGCCCATCCGACGCAACAAACATCCAAGCACGCAAGCAGTCGCAGGCCTCAAACTGCAGCACCTACTCTGCATACCTCAGCTCGTCGCTGCACCCTTCGACCTCCGCCTCCACTTCGGGCGCCGCGACCACCAGCACCTCGGCCCCGACGACGAACTCGGTCAGCTTCATCTCCACCGGCGGTGCGACTCTGGGTCTGCCCGACGCCTCCTCCGCCGGCGGTGCGACTCTGGGTCTGCCCGGCGCCTCCACCATTGCCACCACCGGCGGTCCGACTCTGCCCGGCCCCTTCTCCACCACTGCGACGAACGGCGATCTGAGTCTGCCCGGCCCCTTCTCCAGCGGTGCAGGCAGGAACGGCGTTGCCGGCGTGTGCATTTCCGCAGCGGGTGTCGCGGTCGGTGCCCTGCTGCTGTAGATTGAAGGAGATCTTTCTTTTCTTTTTTCTTGTTAATACTCTTGCTTTTTTCTCCCTCCCGTTATCTCCTTTTTGCTCACCCTACGTTGTACGAAGCGTAGTTCCTCAACTGTCATTCAGCTCTTGTGGTGTGCTTTTTTTTTTGTTATTCCACAGTGCCATCATCTATTTTTAAACCAAAAAAAAAAGAGATGTTTATCCGCTCTTACACTTTTGCCAGTCTACCTTTACCTGCCCCGGCCCAGCTCCCCAGTACATCTCCCTCGCACCTCTGCGAAAACATTACCCACGTTACATACTGGACCGAAAAATCTTTCCGCGAACCTTCTCCCCTTCCCTTCCCTTTCCCTTTTTTTTCGTTTTTCCTCCGGAGCCTCAGTTAAAGAACCAAAAATAGAGCTTCCCCGCCTTTTTCTTACCTCCCAAACGTCTACCCGATTACTTCAAAAATGGATTGATGGAACTGGAAGAGAAATCCCCAACTGCACGAAGTGTGTCGAATTTTCTCCCATTCTCGCCATGAGAAAACGCCAACCCCGATTTCCACCAAGAAGTGAATATTTGGCAATAACAGAAATTACATTACTTTCACCATAAGATCCATAAAGCAAACGAGTCGTTTATGGAATCTCGAGCGACGAGTTTGACGCGCAAAAATTTCCACAGGCTGCGGCAAGAGAGGATGAACGTCGCAACCTTCGGGATGATCTCAACGCGGAGGTGTTTGCGACCGTGCAGGCGGGCGCTCAGCTTGGCGAGCTGTTTCAAAGCTGCTGGGCTGTCGACCACACTACACGACCATCGTTCCCCGAAATCGCCACTAAAACGGTCGGATTCTCCGGCCGGCGGCAGCGACAGCGTGCCGGCCCCAAGCTCGACTACTCCGCGCCCCGACAAGTCTTTTTGCGACTCCGAATCGACGGCGGTTGACTTCGGCTATGGTTCCTTGGGGAACTGTTCCAACCAAGCACTGCAACGACGAAAAATGGAGCCGGCGATTCCTACGCGTCGGACGCCACAGTCGTCGTGGATTTCGCCTCCATGAACATTTTTCCCAACATGGATCTGCAAAAGACGAAGAGCGACAGCTCTGGTCCCAGACGATCCATTCCGGCGCTACTTCTACGCGTCCCAAGTCAGATTTCGCTGAAGTCGAAACTGCGTTGGTAAAAAATCTCATCGAACTGGCGTCTGGCGGAGACTCTCACGGCCAGTACAATCTCGCTCTCCGCTACCATTTTGGGATTGGGACGGCGAAAGACGTGGCGAAAGCGGCTCAGTGGATCAAGCTAGCCGCAGAAAACACTTTGGACTCGCGGAACTTAGCGGCCTGTCACTTTGCTCGGCTCCACATTGCCGTCATGGTGTCCGTTGGCGAAGGATTTCCAGCAGGTGGAGATCTTCCAGAGGGTTTGAACCTTGAAGAAATGGATGCAACTGTGAAAGACTCCTATAAATGTCTCTATTCCGTCGATTCTTCCTTGGAGGCGGTAGCAGAGACGGCACTTTCCTGGTTGCTCTCATGCGCCAGTCAGGGTGATATGTTTGCTCAATTCGCGGCCGCAAGATTCTACACTTTTGGGTACGGGACAACGCAGAACGCTGACGAAATGATCAAACGGCTTTTACGATCTGCGTGGCAGGGGCTGCCTGATGCCCAAGTGGAGCTGGGAGACTGTTACCGACTAGGCAAGAGTGTGCAGCAGGACTTATCTGAGGCAATTAAAATGTACTGTCAGGCAGCTGAGCGAAAATATCCATACGGTCAGTTCCGGCTCGGAGAGGCGTACTACGAGGGGAGTGGTGTCCCGCAAAATAGAACTGAGGCAGTCAATTGGTTCCGCAAGGCAGCGAAGCATGGAGACGCAGACGGTCAGGTTTGTCTCGGAAAGGCGTATTACGAGGGGAACGGTGTCCCACAAGATCATTCTGAGGCCGTCAAGTGGTTCCGCAAGGCAGCCGAGCAGGGTAAAATAGATGGCCAGTTCTGGCTCGGACGTGCGCACTACGCGGGGAACTGTTCAACGTAATTTTTTTTCCGAGGCAGTCGATTGGTTTCGCAAGGCAGCCGAGCCGGGAAGTGTGGATGGTCAATTCTGGCTCGGGCGTGCGCTCTATGCGGGAAACGGTCTCAAAATCATTCCGAGGCAGTCCGCAAAGCAGCAGAGCAAGGGCATGCAGGTGGTCAATTCTGGCTCGGCAACGCGTACTATTATGCGAATGGTGTCCAGCAAAATTATTCCGAAGCAGTCGATTGGGTTCGCAAAGCGGCCGAGCAGGGCCATTTGAACGGTCAGTACATGCTCGAGAAGGCGTACAACGAGGGAAGCGGCGTCCCGCAGAATCATTCCGAGACAGTCAATTGGTTCCGTAAGGCAGCTGAGCAGGGCAATTTGAATGGCCGCTCGGGAGTGCGTACGACGCGGGGATGAGCGTCGCGCAAGATCATTCCGCGGCAGTCAATTGGTTCCGAAAGTCAGCCAACCAAGGACATGCAGACAGTCAGTTCAGGCTAGGGAAGGCATACTACGAGGGGAACGGTGTGCCACAAAATCATTCGGAGGCAGTCAATTGGTTTCGCAAAGCAGCTGAGCAAGGATTCCCAGACGGTCAATTCTGGCTCGGGAAGGCGTAGCACGAGGGGAACGGTGTCTCGCAAAATCATTCCGAGGCAGTCGATTGGTTTCGTGAGGCAGCCGAGTAGAGATATGAACGGGCAATAATGGCTCGGGAAGGCGAACCGCGAGGGGAACGGTGTCTTACAAAATCATTCCGAGGCGGTCAATTGGTTCCGCAAAGCAACCGAGCAAGGACACGCAGACGGTCAGTATCTCCTCGGTGAATGTCTATACCACGGATTTGGGGTCGAAGTTGACCGACGTGTTGCCGTGGATTGGATGCGCCAAGCAGCCGATCAGGGACACGCGGATGCCCAAAAATTTTTGCGGGAAAAAGAGCTAGCGATCTCTCTTCACGGTTTGGGAGACGTTTTGAGACGGTTCAATAGAGGAACCCAATAAATTACGTGACGATGAAGATTTTTGGGGAAACGAAACCTTTGCGGTGAAGAGATAGATTTTGAATATCGTCTACGCGACCATAACCAGTCCCTTGTAAACTGCAGCAACAATCGGTGCCGACAACATTGTCGCGTGGTGACATGCGGACACGCAGAAAAGTAAGCATTGCTCAGGTTCACACTCACACTTTTGTCCCGATAAGATTGAAAAACCACCCTCAGAGGAACAAAAGCAACAAAAAATACAGCGAAACCCCCAACCCTCGTCAACCTACAACCTACTACCCCCCCCTTCGCTCCCCCTCCCTCTCGCTCCTCTCCCTCTCCCTCAACACCCTCCTCAAAATCTTCCCACTCGCGGCCTTTGGAATCTCGTCGACGAACGCGACGCCTCCCCTCAGGCGCTTGTGCGGGGCGACGCGGGCGGCGACGTGGGCCTCGATCTCGGCCGCGGTCGCGCCGGCCCCGGCGGCGCCGGGTTTCAGGACGACGTAGGCGCGCGGGAGCTCGCCGGCGGAGTGGTCGGGGCGGGGGATGACTGGTTTGGTTTTTTTTTTTTTTTTTTTTTTTTTTTTTTTTTTTTTTTTTTTCGCGGAAGGGGTGGTTAGAGGGGGAGGTTTCCATGGGGGTCGATCTCGTTCTCACCCGCGGCGTCCGCGACCTTCGGATGGGTCAGCAGCACAGCCTCCAGCTCCGCCGGCGCGACCTGCAGGCCCTTATACTTGATCAACTCCTTGATCCTATCGACGACAAACAAGTCGCCTCCCTCCCTGTCCAGCACACCAACATCGCCGGTATGCAGCCACCCGTCCCGATCGATGGTGCCGGCGGTCGCGGCCGGGTTGTTGTGGTACCCGCGCATGATGTTGGGCCCGCGGAGCCAGATCTCGCCGGGCGGGGTGCGGTGCGGGTGCCCCGGGTCCGCGGCGCCGGCCACGTCGCGGCCGGTGTCGGCGTCGACGAGGCGGAGCTGCATGTTGGGGACCAGGATGCCGGAGGAGCCGTTTTTGAAGGTTGCTTTTTGTTTGTGTGTGTGTGTGCGTGGTTAGGATCGGAATGCACAAAAAAAAAAAAAAAAAAAAAAAAAAAAAAAAAAAAAAATTGGAAATGATGGGACGAGATCCTCACAAATGGCGGCGAGGGTGCCGATGGGCGAAGTTTCGGTCATGCCGTAGCCCTGGACGGGCCACAGACCCAGACGGCTTTTGACGAGGGACGAAACTTCGCTGGACAGCGGGGCGGCGGCGGACATGATGCGCTTGAGTTTTGGAAACTTGAACTTTTCGACGATGGGGTGTTTTGCGAGGCCGACGACGATCGGGGGCACGATGTGGGTCGTGCCGATGTCGTAGTCGACGAGGAGGCGGAGGTACGACTCGAGTTCTGCCGTTTGGTGTGTTTTTTTTTTTGTTTGTTTTATTTTTTTTGTTTTGTTATGTTGATAAAATGTGAGTGGGACTCTTCGGATGAAACAACGACGCCAAGTATCCCACCAAACTTTGGCATGACAACGACGCGGTGGCCGGCAAACGGGGCCCAGTGGCAGTACATGAACAGTCCGTACAAGTGGTACAGCGGGAGGACGGCGAGCCACGATTCCCGCTCGACATACTGGCCAAAGTGCTTCTCAAAGTAGTAGGCCTGGAGGGTGGCCGCGACAACGTTGCGGTGGGAAAGGACGACGCCCTTGGAGCGGCCGGTGGTACCGCTCGAGTAGCAGAGGTAGGCGGGGCAGTTTGTGAGTTCGTCCTTTGTGAAGGCGACGGCAGGGGGCGGGGGCAGGGTCGACGACGGGTCGATTAGGGTGTTGCGGACCCAGCGGACGCCGGCGGGGAGGGTGACGTCGACACGGCGGCCGAGGGGCGTGAGCACAAAGACGCGGCTGTGCGGGATGGACGCGGCGTCGGCGGCGATCAGGGCGGTGCCGAGGACCTCGAGCGAGGTGACGAGGGCGGTCGCGCCAGAGTCTTTGAGCTGGTAGGCGAGCTCGTCGGCAGTGTACGTGGGGTTTGCGGTGGTGAGCGTTGCGCCTGTTTTGGATGGTGGTTTTTATGTTTCGCAGGTCAGCCTCTTCTTTTTCACTCGGTCTTCCGATTCACCTGCGCGCAGCGTGCCGTGGGCCACGACGATAAAGTCCGGGTGGTTCGGCGTAAAGACGGCGAGAACCTCCCACTTTTTGAAAGCGAGGACGTTGCGAAGCGAGTGCGTGAAGCGGCCAACGTCGGCGAGGACCTGGGCGTAGGTGGCGGAGGTGCCGGTCACGGCGTCGACAAGGAACGGCGCGTCGAGCGAAAAGAGGCGCGGGTGATCCGAGGCGCGTTTCGGGCCCAGCACCAGCGAGGATATGTCGACTTTTGACGATAGAGGGTGAATGGGGGCGGGGGCGGTGCGTGTATGCTTGTTTGTTAAAAAGACTTCTCAAACGGAGGCCTATGAGGGCGGGGGCGGACGGAAAGGGTAGGAGGGAAGAGAGATCCCCCGGAAATTATTGAGGGCCAGGGCCGGTGGCACGACGAGCATGCTGGGCGCAACGCAACGCACCGTCAGGCATCAGAAAGTCGGGAACCGCAGACCGCACGATGAATGGTTGTTGCGAGGACGACGACGACGCGCAGCTGTTGAGGCGGACGCCGCCGACGGACGAGTCTGGCGGGGGGGCCAGAGGCGGCGGCGAGCGGAGGAGGTGTTCATTGGTTTTAGTGTTGGCAGTCATATGGCGGCTCCGTCGATGGTTGGCTGTGGGTTGACAAGGCTGGAGATGCTCTTAGTTTGGTTGAGGGAGGGAGCCGAACAGGCCGAGCGGGGAGAGGCGAGGGGGGGCGAGTGGTCGAGGTCTCGAGGGTTGAAGCGGGTGTCGGGCGCGGTTGCTGGGGATGTGTGTTGTTGGAGCGGCACAATAGATGTGAGAGAGTGAGAGGGGGGAGAGAGAGCAGAAGCCGACTGATAGATAGACTGGCAGCCAGACAGACGAACCTTGCTCACGTGCGCCCTCCTGCGTCTTTCTTTTGAATCCGCCGAGGTGCCGAAAGACGATCTCCGATCCGAAATCAAAATGAAAGGAGTGTAGTTATTTTTTGAGAGACAGAAACACAGACAGAGACAGAGACAGTGACAGAGAGAGACAACGGGGACTATCCACCACGCAGCACGCGATCTATCCAACTACCGCGGAAACTGCCCAATTGAAAGGGGTTAAAACCAATATTATTTAGAGCATAATGTGTTGTATATGGGGTTTGTTAGTTGGTATGTTTGAATAATGCTCTATAATAATAGTACTGATGCTGTGATGACAATGATGATGATGATGTTGATGATGCTGTTGATGATGATGTTGATGATTATGCTGACCACCGCGATGCCGGAGGAGGAGGAGGAGGATGACGAGGATGAGGGAGGGGGACGAGTCTAGCGCGCGGGGCTCGGCGGAGCAACTTGAGGCGCATCGCGGGATGCGCGAAATTGGGAAAGTATTTGTTTACCAGAATCCAAGTTTTTATATACAGTGGCTTGATGTATTCCTATGCCGCACGTGCCAGGCCACGTGCGGCGCGGGGCAGTGGAGAGGATGCTGGTGGACGCGTGCGGGCGGGTGGGGGCAGCGCGGCGTTTGAGAGGGAGCGGGAGGAGCGGAACACGTGGCAGGGACGAGATGGGCCAGTCGGGCGCGGCTCGTCGCCCAGTTGAAAGGAGTTTCGCGAGGGGCTCGAGGCTCCGGACTCTGGCAGGTTGGCCGACGACTTGCTTGAAATGCTTGCAAAGCGTGGACGAACGTGCGGCGAAAATGGCGAACGAAAATATACATATGAATATATACACGCGGATAGGGAGCCGACGGTGCTGAGAGATGCGATTGCGGGCGAAAGGGCGAAATGGTATTGAAAATATAACTGAATAGCTGACTACCAGTCAAAGTTAAAGTTGACGCAACGAAAATGACGGCGACGAGACGGAAGAGTAAACAAATCAAGTATGCAGTGAAGATAGCAAGGCGAAGAAGGTGGCGTCCAATATTCAGCTCCACAACCGCTGCTCCCCGTCGCTCCCTATTTCTCCGCCGACCCTTCCACCTGATCCGCGTCCAATCCTCGTCTGGCCCGTCCCCACAACCACCACCGCCACAACCTATAATCAAACCTCAAACACCTTGAAACGACCATACCCCCCCGCCTCGCGGTCCCTGTCCGGGTCCTCGCCGCCTCTGCTCAAGTTCCACGGGTACCCGACCTGGTTCGCGACGACGCGAGTTCCCGCGACGTCGATCTCAGTGGAGTAGTGTGTGTGGCCAAAGCACCAGGTGTGGACGCGGTCGCGGCCGAGCATGGCGCCCTCGAGGCTGGACGCGAAGGCGTGGTTGAGCGGGTCGGGCGGGGAGGTCGTGAAGCGCGGGTGGGACGTGCCGGAGAGGGTCGGCGCGTGGTGTGTGACGACGACGACGCGGGGCGGGGAAGGGTGCGGGTGGTGGCGGCGGCGGTGGCGGGACGCCGCGTCGTCGTCGGTTTGCGGGTCTCCGGAGGCGGCGGAGGCTGCCGCGGGGTCGTCGTCGCTGCCGTCGTCGTCGTCGTCGACGTAGTAAGTGCGCCAGATGTCGTCGAGCTCGGCCTGCAGCCAGGCGCGGTCTTCTTCGTACATTGCGCGGTATCCGGCGGCGGAGAGCGGGCGCGCGCCGCCGTCGGGCGTCGGCTCGTGGATCGTGTGGAAGTCCGCCAGCCGCTGGACGATGTGGTATTCGGTGGCGAGGTCGGGCGGCAGCTGCGACCAGAGCGTGCAGCCCAGGACGATGACGTTGTGGGCGGGGACCAGGTCGTCGATGCGGGTGCGGTTGAGGAAGACAACTTGCGGAGGCGGGTGGTGCTGGTGGGAGGCGGCCGGGTCGTTGTTGTCCGCTGCGATCTTGGCGGCGGCGGCGGCGGCGAGACGCGCGTTGCACTCTGCCGCCATGGTCTCCATGGCGGCGACGGTGGTGTCGGTGCGGGAGTGGTAGAACTCGTGGTTTCCGGCGACCAGGAACACGCGGCGGAAGCGGCCTTGCGTGGCGGCGTGGACGACAAAGTCGGCGTACGAGCGGCCGCCGCCCGCGCCGTCAAAGCCGCCGCCGTTGGGCCGCTCGCGGTGGCCGGCACTCGGCTGGTGGTGTGCGAACGGCGAGCCCATGTCGCCGGCGAGGACGAGGTAGTCTGCCTTTCCGGTGGGGTTGATCTCGCGGACGGACGGGTGCGCGAAGTGGGCGGGGTCGGAGAAGCACTCGGTGTGCATGTCCGACATGAGGCAGAACCTGAAGGGCGTCGCCGTCGCTGTAATCGCCGTCGGCGCCGCCGTGCTTGCGGTCGCCATCGTGCTCCTCGTCGTCGTCGTCGTGATCGGCGTCGTCCCGACGATGGCAAATAAGAATACTGGCTGTTCAAGCCGCTCAATTCTTTCTCGTCCTTGTCTGGCCCACCAAGAAGTTCTGAGACTAATTCCGAGTCGAAGCATTTTTATATCTGACCCCATGGCTTCGCCACCTTATCAGCTTCCTCCATCGACTGCGGAAAAAGGAGATACACGCACAGAGGCGTCGCTGCAGGCAAAGTCGCACCCCGTACCCTGGGGCCAGCAAAGAGACGACGGTCAACCGCGTACGGTACAGGTGGAAGGAGAGGAGAGCTGCCTTGAGAGGCCCCTTGGCTGACAGACCAGGAAGCACTAGATAGAGTACATGTATGTGCGGTGCAGGAATGGCGGTAGCAGCAGCACCAGCAGCAGCAGCAGCAGTGGCAGCATTGGCAGCCTGGGGAGGGGGGGGGCCAAGCGGCCGACGTTGAAAGCAGAGCAGAACCTCTCTATGCATTCCAATTAAAGCGCCCCCAAAATGAGAACGAACGGGATGTCGCCGGCAGTGTGCGCGAAAAACAGCGCCCATCAATTAATCGATGGCTGAATGAAAAAAAAAAGTGAGTCGTCGAAGAGGGGAGGGAGGTGGGAACGTGCGTGTGTGTATCGTCGTCGTGGTCGCGTTGGGGGAATATGGAGCTCCCCTTCAAGCAAACCGAAAAAAAAAGAGGATTCAACGGGAAAGTGAATGGGGATCTGAAAAAAAAAAAAAAAAAGCGGAAAAACTTGGTCCGGGTGAGGGAACAGGGGAACTGTCCAAAGCTTTCAGGCTCGTGGCGCCCGCCGCAGCCTCGGTCGCGTTCTACCGTTAAGATCACTTGAACCTCGGGGACCTCGGCGACCTCGGCGGCTTCGGGCTGGTCGGGGACCTCGGCATGACGGGCGACCAGGGCGACATGGTGGCTTTCCGTCCGCGGCCGCCGGCGCCGATGGGCACGCCGGCGGCGGCGCCGCCAGAGCCCGCGGCGTCCACGCCGCCGCCGGGGCCGACGGTGCCGACGCCACCGGTGGCGGTGCCGCGCTCAAACTCAAACAGGCTGAGCTGCGACAGCGGCGTGGTGGACCACGGGTTATCGCGCAGGTTGGAGCGGCCGTACAGTGGCGACAGCGCGTTGGTCGACGCAACCATGCGGATCGGGAGGTCCATGTCGTCGCGGAATTCGAGGATGGCGTTCTGGGGGGATGAGGCGGTGAGGTGGGGTGGGGTCGGGTGCACGTTTGGATGGATGTTTCGTTAGCGAGAGGCATCGGCGCGAAAGAAAAGAAAAAAAAATGTAAAGTAAGCTCAACAGTAAAAACGAAACTCCCCATCGCTTCGAAACTCACGTATCGGTAAAACCCAACCGCGTCCTCCTCGCCCTCAAACTCCTCCTCCCCATTCCTCCTCCTCCACCACGACGGGGCGACGGCGCCGCAGACTCTCCACCACCGGCGCTCCTCCCTCTGCAGCTTTCTGTTCCTGTAGTCCCTGAGCTTCCGCGCGTCGTAGACCTGGGTCCTGGTGGGGAAGCCGATGCGGCAGACCGGGGTGGGGCCGTTGATGCGGCGGGCGTAAGGGTCCTTGGTGTGCTTGATCAGGATGGTCTCGTCAAACTTCATGATCAGCTCGGCCCAGACCATGCGCCACTGCTTTTCGGTTTCGGTCATGATCTAGTAGCGTTTTCCCCCCCAAGGACAAGGAGGTGATGCGTTAGAAGACGGAGAAAAAGGAGTCTGTCCCGTTGCGCCGCCCGGATCGCGCAAACTCACACTCGAAAACGTAGCGTTCAGCATGGCGATAAAGACGTTGAGCATGAGGATAATGAGAGTAAAGGCAAGCACGAGGAAGAGTATCATTGCGAGCCACGAGTTGTGGGCCCTCCTGTAATCATCTGTGCACCAAAAAAAATAGGTCAGCACCCCAAATTTCAGTGATGGGCCCGCGTGGACAGATGAGGGGGTTGCTCCCCCTCCCAAAAAAAAAAAAAAAAAATGGAAAAAAGAACAAAGAAAAGAAAGCGACAACTCCCACCCCTCCCTCACCAAAGCTCCCCTGCTGCAGCAAGATCCTCAAAGGCCACAAGAAGGCGGTGCTCAACGAGCCCCAATCGGTGTACCCCGGGTTCGCGGGGAACTCTGCGGCGACGGTTTCGTTTGCCGAGGCCGAGTAGTAGGCGTAGTACTCTGCAAAGGGGGCCATTTGGAGGAAGAGGGCCTCGCCGAAGCCGAGGATGAAGACGCTGATGAGGACGACGAAGCGGAGGAGGTCGCCCTGGAGGATGCGGGTGAAGACGAGGAAGAGCGTGCCGATCTGCTTGAAGCCTTTGGAGAAGTACATGAGGTAGAGCCAGCTTGATTTTGTGCGTGCGTGCGTGTGTGTGTGTGTGTGTGTGTGTGTGTGTGTGTGTGTGTGTGTGTGTGTGTGTACGCGGTGGAATTATGTTGGTTCGTTTTTTTTTTGTTTTTTTGTTTTTTTTTTTTTTTGGTTGTTGGTTTTTTTTTCGTTCGTTTTTGTTGCTTTGGCTGTCAGGTGAAAAAAAAAAAAAAAAAAAAAAAAAAAAAAAGAATACGCGAGAAGCTCTCCCTCACCACACGGCAAGACGCCCGCCCCCCCCCCCCCCCCCCGCAGCAGCAGCCCCCGGACGCCCACACGCCCACACATTATTTTGCATTCCTATCCTAACCACACACACACACACACACACACACACACACACACACACGCACACACACACTCTCACACACGCACGCCCCCCAAACTCACCCGGTAACCGCGTGCAACCCGAGCGCGGCGACCTCAGTGTCATACGCGCTCGCAAACCTCGCAAACAGGGCGAAAAAAAAACGACAGCATATTGAGCCACTGAATGATGTTTTCCCCGCGGCCGCTGCCCGCAAAGTACTGCCTCGGGTTGACGATCACGTCCTGCAGCTCGTCGGCGAGGGTGGTCGCGTTGGACGCGAGGACCATCAGCTCGATGACGAGGCGGGCGATGCCGCGCGGGCCGAAGGAGGTGTAGCCGAAGCGGTTGGGCGGCGGGAACGCCGGGTCCGGGACGGACGTGTAGAACTCGCCGCCGTTGGGGAGGAGGGCGATCATGACGGTGAAGAGGCACATGTAGGAGAGGGAGGCGAGGAACTCAAAGTAGAACATGCGCCGCGCGTAGGAGGCCCATTTGGCCTCGAGGAGGCGCTGGAAGAGCGGGAGGGAGACGATGGACATGTGCTGATTGGTTTTTGTTTTGTGTGTGTGTGTGTGTGTGTGTGTGTAGGGTTGGGTTGGGGTTAGTTCAAGTGTGTTTAACCCCACCCGCCACGAACCACCGCACCTTTTTATTAATCGCAATCTCCAGCGCGCCCCTCGTATGATTCATCACGTACGGATCGACGTACGTGTCGACCTCGCTGAGGTCGTACACATAGGACGATCCCTTGCCGTAGACCCAGAGGACCTGTCGCTGCTCGGTCAAGATGGCGTGGACCATCTCAGTGTTCCCGCGCGAGACGGCGACCTGTAGCGGGGTCATGCCGTCGTAGTTTGCGACGCTGTCGTCTGCGTGGCGTTTGAGGTAGAGGTAGAGGCCGCCGATGGTGGCGTGCTGCGGGTGGGCGGTGCGGTGGAGGTGGTGGAGGTTGTTGTGCGGGTGGTGGGCTCCTGCGGCTGCTGCTGCTGCTGCGGTTGCGGTTGCGGGGTTGGACGGGTCGACGAGCGAGAGGTGCGGGGAGCGGGTTGGGTCGTTGAAGTAGCCCCACCAGGCCAGGACGTGGAGGACGTTGTTGCCGTAGTGGTCCTTGCTGATTGGGTCAAAGTGGGCTTCTTCGATGAGGTACTTGACAAAGTCGAGGTGGCCCATGCACGCGGCAAAGGCGAGGACCGTACCGCCGAGCTGGCGGTTGGTTGGGGTTGATTGGAGGGTTATCGTGGGGAAATCAAAATAAATCGGGGGCGAGAGGTAAAGCCGGCGTGATGCGAAAGAACCGCAACAACAACAAGGAAAAAAAAAAAAAGAAAAGAAAAAAAAAGCTGCGTCATATTACATACGTATAGTGTGCCAGACTGGCGAAAGAACTTGCCCGTTGCGCGCGGCGTGTGCACGTCGGCGCCGAGCTCGACAAAGCGGCGGAGCATGGCGAGCTTGTTCTTGACGGCCAGGATGTGGCAGACGCTCTGGCCCATGTAGTTGTGCGACTCGTACACGGCGTTCACTGATGTGTGTGTGTGTGTGTGTGTGTGTGTGTGTGTGTGTGTGTGTGTTGGGGGTGAGGAGAGGAGGTACGTGAGCACGAGAACGTTTGGACGGGGGGGGGGCCAAAACGAGGCAACCCACCCAAATCGGGTCTCCTCTCTGCAATCCACTCGGCGACAAGATCGCGATCCCTCACGACCGCCAAATGCAACAGCGTCTCTCCGTCCGCGCCGCGCTCGTCCAAAGCGGCCGAGCCCCTCCTCTCGACGATGGCCTTCACCCTCGCCAACTCCCCCGCGGCGACCGCGCCCCACAGGGTCTCCGCGTCCCGCAAAAACTCCCGCTGCCGGATCTCGGGGGGCGCGAATCCGGTCGCGGGGAAGCGCGGGTCGCCGTTGTCTGCGCCGCGGGTGAGGAGGGCGAAGGCGAGGCGGCGGAGGACGGTGGCGAGCGGCGCGCGCGGGGCGAGGAAGCCGGCGCCGCGGGCGCTGTCGCGGATGCCGAGGACGCCGGCGGCGGGTGAGCCGGCGGTGCCGGGGGAGGTGGCGCCGCCGCCGCCGCCGGTGTCGGCGGCGTCGGCGGCGTCGGCGTCGTCGGCGGCGCGGAGGGTTTCGAGGGACGCGGTGATGAGGCGCTCGGCGGACTCGCGGGCGGCCTGGGAGTCGTGGTAGTACTGGTGGTGCTGGGGGGGCAGCTGCTTTTTGGCCGCTCCCGTCGGGGCGGCGGCGATCCGCCAGCCGCGGGTGGTGGTCGTGGTCGCGGCGGCGGCGGCGGCGGGGTAGCCCTTTGCGCCCGAGAAGCTGCCGAGGCTTCTGCGTTGGCCGGTGGTCGGGGTGGTTTTCGGTTGCGGGACGGCGGTGCCCGCGAGGGACTTGCGTCGCTGCTGCTGCTGTAGCAGCGACGGCGGCGGGCCGACGGACTTGCGAGCGGCGTCTTCGTCGTCGGGGTCGAAGGAGTGCGGCGGGGGCGGCAGCGGGGGCGGTGCGGAAGAACTCGAGGTGGCCGACGGAGCGGCGGCCGGTGTCCGCGTCGATCTGTTGCTGCGGGTGCGAGGGCTGCGACGACGGCTGCGACGGCGGCGGTGGGATGGCGATGGTCAAGCCGGCAGCGGCGTGCGGGTGTGGATGTTGATGTTCTTGTTGATGGTGATGGTGGTATTGCTGCTGGCTGGGGGGGTCGACGAAAGGGTCGGACGCGACCGAGGCGCGGTGTTGCGGTGGCGGCTGTGCCGGCTGTGGCGAAGGGGGCGGGAGGGCGAAGAGGACGCCGCGGGACGTAGCGTCAGCGGGGCGTTGCGGTCGGCCCCCCGTCGCACGGGACGGATCCGCGACGGCGGCGTCTGGGACCCTCGTCGCAGTAGCCGGTGGAGGTGTGGTGCCTGTTTGGGGTGGTATGGCGGGCAGGTCTCGCTGGGGCGCGCCCGCAGCATTTATGTCGACCGCCAAGATTAGTCACAGAAGCAGAAGAGTGTAGAGAAGGGGCAGGGGGCGCCATCGGGAGCGCGGAACTCACGGGACGGTCAGCCATCGATCGCACGGCAGTTTAGCTAAGCGTCAGACGACGACGACGGCAACAGGCGACGGGTAGATTTCACGGGTATGATGTCTTTTTGCGTTTCCGCCCCGCGCGCGGCCGGCGGCAGAGTGGACAGCGCGATGCACGTACGTAGTAGGCACGTACGTGGGCCCGGCTCGTTGGTGGGGGTTGGGGTAGAGAGAGATTTTGGCCTGGCTGACCAAACGGAGTTTGAAAATAGGAAAAGGGGCATGAGAATTGTCGCGAGGCCGTGACATGACATGTCGAGAATTTTTTGTTGTTATGTTTTTGTTGGGGGGAAGAGGATATGGAGAGGGGATGGGACAAACAGTATTTACATGCACGCACATACACACACACACACACACACACACACACACACACACACACACACACACACTCACACATAATTATTTATCCTGGGTTCATTCTTTTTTTTCTCCTCGTATTCTTTTGTATTCCACGCGGAAAAGTATGCTGAGGCTGTGAGGTCCCGTGGTGGGGTGGTAGTGCGTGGTTGGTGAGGAGGGGAAAAAGGCAACAACTACAACACATACACACACACACACACACACACACACGGACAGACAGGCAGACAGATAGGAGGGGAAAGAAGAAGAAGAAGATAGAGTAAAGAAACACACATCAACGCGAAAAAATAACTGACCAACTGAAAAAAAAAGGACCGAGAGAACACAAAAGTTTAAAAAAAAAAAAAATTGGGGGGACCGCCGCGAAGGTAATAAGGGGGGAGCAACCTCCTCCCAACGGGGAAGGGAGAGCAGATAGAGAAAGGAAAAAAAAAAAATACGCGGTAGCCATTGATGAGAAGAAGCGGAGGGGGGAGGGTCCTCGCTTCATGGGTTCAACCTAAAAACGGGCCGTACCGACGACTCGCGGACCATCCAACCGCCCCCGTTGCGCGAGAGAGAGCGCTCTATGAAATGGGGAATCGAACGGTTGTTTGCGGCCGCGCGCGGGTGCGTGGAGAATTGGTGGGGGGCAGGTTTGGGGGGTGGGCGACATAGAAGGTTTGTGCAGTGCGGATTTTGCCAAGGATAGGAAAGGGGGGAGCCATAACACAAAAAAAAAAAAAAAAAAAAAAAAAAAAAGAAAAGGTTGGGTAGGGTGATTGAAGGCGGGTCTGTTGCGCGCACGCGTCTCGCGTCCCTTCCGCCCCCCCTTGGCCACTTTCACTGCTTGTACCCGCCCGCTCCGCTGCTGCTACTGCTACCGCCGCCGTCCTCAGTCGCCAGCGTAAACTGACTCGCGCGGTACGCCCCCGCGTCGCTCCCGGCCGCCGTTGCGCCGCCGCCGAGTCCGGTGCCGTCCGCGAACCCGTTGAACCCGCTGGGCGGGCCAAAGATGCTGCTTCCGCGCTGTCGAATCTGGAAGCTGGCGCGCTCGATGCGGGACCCAGCGCCGTCGATCCACTCGTTCCGCGTCGCCCCCGGCGGGGTGCTGCCGCCACCACCACCGGCCACGTCGGACTCGTTGACGTAGGGCGCGACGCAGGCGAGCGGGAAAGAGCCCTCCATCTTGGTGGTCATGTTGAAGCCAAAGCCCCAGCCGTCGTCGAACTTGCATTTGACGATGACGGGGTCGCCGACGTAGAGGTAGATTTCGTCGGAGAGGTTGGGGACGTAGTTGAAGACGACTTCCATGGTTTCCGACATGACGGACGCGCCGCCGTTGCCGCCGTTGGCGCCGTCCATCAGGCCGCCGCCGAGCGAGGACAGGCCCGGCGGCAGCGGGATGACGTTGCCGCCGCCGCCGCCGCCGCCAGACACGTTTGAGCCGACCGCCGACGCCGCGGCGCTGCCCGCCACGAGGTTGCCGGCGAGCGGCGCCTGCTGCATGTACTGCGCGGTGGTGATGGGCTGCTGCGGCGCCTGGTACTGCTGCTGCTGCTGCTGGCCGTACGCGTCGTACCCGCCGCCGCCGCCCGGCGACGCAAGGCCCGTTCCGTACATGCCGCCGACGTTTTGCATTCCGTACTGCTGCTGCTGTTGCTGCTGCTGCTGCTGGTTCCACGTCGAGTACCCCGCAGCGCCGCCGTCGAGGCCGCCGTCAAACTTGGACGGGCTGCCGGAGCGGCCGCCGGCGCCGCCGACCGTGGTGCCGCCCCTGTTCTTTCTGCCGCGGACAAACATGATTGTGCCGACGATAATGGCAATGAGGACCGCGGCGCCGCCGCCGACGGCGCCGATAAAGATGGGCTGGGAGAGACCCAGGATGGTCGAGTCGGCGGTGGTCTGCGTCGCCGGGGAGGAGGGCGAGGCGGACGGGCTGGCGGTCGTCGTCGTCTTTGGCGAGGACGACGACGACGCCGTCGCCGCGTTAGCGCTGCTGCTGCCGGACGAGGAGGTCGCGGACGATGTGGACGACAGCGTGGAGGACGGGGTGAAGCCGGCAACGTTGGCGCAGCAGGCGTCGGAGGAGAGCTCGTTGCAGTGCGCGATGGCTGCTGCGTTGTCGTAGTAGCCGCAGTTGGAGTTTTCGGCGGATCCGGTGGCGGCGGCGACGCAGTTTGCGGCGTTGTCGCCCATGTGGGTGACGAGGAGGTTGACGGTGGTGGCCAAGGAAGTGCGCTGGTTGACGACGTCGGCGGACGGGTTCTGGTTGCAGATGCTCGCAGTCGAGAAGAGGGTTTGAGCGGACTGGATGAACGCCTTGGCCGAGGTCGTGCAGGTGGACTTGCTCGGGGCGACGCCGTTGTTGCACTGGTTGTTGATGTACGCCGTGTCGACGTAGAGGCCGCACAGGGTGGTGATGTGGTAGCGGAGGCCGACGCCGGTGAAACCGGGGCAGTCGTAGGTCGCTTTGAACAGGTCGATGGAGCTCTGCTTGGTGTCGACCTGCGAGGCGATGTAGGCGTCGAATGACGAGACCGAGTTGTCAAAGGGCGACGAGCCGGCCCCAGAATAGTACACTTGGTAGGAGGACCAGTCCGAGCAGCTGGTGGAGCCGGTGAGCGACAGGCACTGGGCCATGGCTGCTGACGGACCTTGCACGACGACGATGGCAGCGGCGACGACGGCGGCGACGACGGTGCGGGCCTGACGACGGAGACGGTGTCGCCGGAAACGGTTGGCGTGGTATCCGTCCGTCATCATCTGTCTTCCTGGTTACTCTTTTTTTTGCAAAAACAACGGGGGGAGGAAGGTGCAGCGGGAGATAGGAAGAGCGAGCGAGCGCGAGCAGCCAGCGAATCGAGCGAATCGGACAACAGGAGGCCGATGTGGTAGAAGAGAAGAGCAGTCGGGAGTAGCAGCGGGGGAAGGGTAGCAGCGATTAGGAGGGGAAAGAATGAAAATGATCAAGGGGGCAGGCAGGGCTGCTTGCACGCCCAATCAGGCGGGTACGACGTACGCACTAGTAGTGGTATTGAGAGTTTCGAACTGTACCCCGTCAGTCCAGTCCAGCAGGAGGGCTGCGGGCTGGCTGTGGCTTTGTCGATGAGACTGCGAGCCTCTTCGTTTGTTCCAATCCAATCCGACGCCAATCCAATTCAATCTCCTCGCCGTCCGTCCGTCCGTCCACTCTGCTACTCTCTCGCGCCTGCCTGTCTGCGATCCGGACGCCCCCGTCGACTTCTTGTTCTATCAGTGCTGCTGCTGCTGCTGCTGCTGCTGGCGATGACGCAGGAGTAGCAGTAGAAGCGTTTTCGCCGTGCGCCGTGCGACGTCGTCGTCTGGTCGTGGACGATGAAATGAGGGGGTGATTGATTGATTGTGAGGTATTAATTGGTCCAAAGGGAGAGAGGCAGACAGGCACTACGACATACCAGATGAAGACAGATAGACAGACAGACAGACAGACAGACAGACAGGCAGACAGACGGACAGACGGACAGACGGACGGGCACAAACAACAAAATTTTTTCTTGGGGTTTCGTTTTTGTTGAGCGATGGCGTGTTTGCTGATTGGAGAGGCAACAAACCCCAAATGAAGAATGGAAATTCAATGCAACACACCAAAATGGAGAAGAGAAAGAGAAAAATCTCTTATAGGCGATAAAATGAGTAACAGGGTGAAAGACAGAAAGAGAGACGGGTCAGACAGAGAGACACGCAACAGCCCCAAACAATGCAAAAGACGTGAACGGGAGTGCAGTTCGTGCTGGTGTGTGTGTGTTGGCGGGTTGCTTTCCCAGTTCCCACCGTTGGACCGATTCAAACGCAGTCGACGAAGATCGAAGAAGGAAAAACAAAAAAATAGTTTGGGATGGGGGGAATCGGATAGAGACTATAGTAATAGAGAGAGAGAGAGAGAGAGCGAGAGAGAAAGAGAGAGAGAGAGAGAGAGAAAGAGAGACAGGGAAGAGAGAAAAAAACAAAAAAAGAACAAGAAAAGAATGGAACCATCCTCCAATCATGTCACTACCTAACCCTTGGCCAACCTGGCCGCCGCGGCCCTCCACACCCCGACAAAGTCCGCCGCGTCCGGGGCGCCCGCCTGCCCGCCGCCACCGCCACCGCCGATCCACGCGTCAGCGACATCCGCCACAAAGTCCATCGGATTGCCCGCCGCCGTGTCGGTGCCGGGCGCGTAGGCGTTGGCGATGGGCAGGGTCGTCATGACGGGCAGCGGGATGGGGCCGGCGGGCAGCGAGGCGGGGCGCGGCTGCGGCGAGGCGGGGACCGCGGCCACGTCGTAGGTCCATATGTCGTCGAAGTTGAGTGCGGTGGCGCCGCTCTCTGCGGTGGTGGCGGGGAAGGGCGCGAGCGAGGCGCCGCCGTAGACGAGTGATTTGACGCCGTTGAGGGCGCGGAGGGTGCTTTTTTGTTTTTGGTTGTGGTTGTTTTGTTGTGGTTGTTGTTGTTGTTGTTGTTGTTGTTGTTGGAAAGTGTGAGGATGAAAGTGTGAGAACAAACCACAAAAAAAAAAAAACAAAAAAAAAAAAGACAAAACAAAAAAGACTCTTACCGCACAAACACCCCGCACGTGCCGCCGCACACGCCGTTGGACACGACCGCGACCTTTTTCCCCGGCCACCCCTTCGCCAAGGGTCGCACGCGGGAGGCGTCGCGCGCCGCCGCGACCTCGGCGTCGCAGTTCCAGGCCAGCCGGTTCGTGTACCGCCCTTTCACGCCTCCCCTCACAAACCCGGCCCCCGGGTCCAGCACGCCCGCCGCGCTCGCGGCCTTGAACGAGCTCGGCACAAACACGGGGTCCGGCGCGTTGTCCGGGTCCACCGGGACGCCGCCTGCGGCCGCGGCCGCCGCCAGCGACTTGATGAGGTCCGTGACGGCGGCCGTCGCGCGCAGGTCGTACGTTACCGCTCGCTGCTGCTGGCTGGTAGAAGGAGGAAACAAGTACGTCGCGGCGGCCGAGGCGAGGCACGGGGTGGTGAATGTGAAGATGTTTGACGAGACGTCGATCAGCAGCTGCGAGACGTTTGCGCGCTCGAGGGCTCCGAGGCCCGCGGTGATGTTTGCCATCCAGTTGTCGAAGCCGTCGGTGGTGTAGAACGTGTGGAGCACCCAGACGCCCGTGGAGGCGTCGAGCTGGTAGAAGGCCATGTCGTTGCTGGCGAAGAAGGGCGTCGAGGGGTCGATGGTGGCACGACGGCGGTGCTGCTGCTGGCTGCTGCTCGTGTTGGATGCCGCCGCCGCCGCCGCCGCCGGCGGCAGCAGCGCGTCGAGCTCGGTGTCGGAGACGGGCCGCGCGTCGGATGCGCCCCCGCTTCTGACGCCCGCGACGGCGGCGGCCATGGCGCGGCGGGTGGCGGGCGAAGGGAACTGCGCGTAGTGCGAGGCGGGCGGGGACACGCGTGGGAGGTCCGCCGTGACGGCGACTGCTGCTGCTGGTGCTGCTGCTGCTGCTGCGTTGTCGTCGGCGTTTGGTGCGACGGCGGCCGCAAGCTTGCGTCCGACGCCGCCTGCCGTCGTCGCGCTCGACGCACTCGCGATACTCGCCGCACTCGCCGCGGCCGCCCCCCTCGGCGTGCACCCCGCGGCAGCGTAGTACCCTGCGTTGCTGGTGAAGATGGACCAATCGCTCGCAAGCACGGCCCACTTCGCCGATACTTTGAGCGTCGCGCCCGTTTTGGGGTCCGCGAGGACCATGTTGTGGGCGTCGGGCATGTCTTGGGGCAGGTAGTACCTATAGTAGAAGGAACCGTCGACGGCGGCCATGCGGCCGTTGGCAAAGCCGTAGCCGGCGAGGGCGGCGTTGAGGCGGGCGTCGGGGTGGCGCGACGCGGCGTCGCGATCAGCAAAGGCCTGGACAAAGGTCTTTCATTATTTTGTATTTGTTTTTTTTTTTTTTTTTTTTTTTTTTTGTTTTTTGGTGAGTGTGTGTGCGGATTGCGTGTGCGGTGGCATTCCAAAACAGGGCAAGTTCGAGGCAAGGACCAAACAAAAAAAAAAAAAAAAAAAATTTAAAGCAGACAAACTCACCAGCGCGTCAACGCCGTCGATCGACTGCACCACGAACCCAACAAACTCGCTCGGCAACTTGCCGCCCAGCCCAGGCCTCCAGTACGCTCCGTCCAGCGCGTCCGCGTGCGCCCTCGCCGCCTCGCCGTTGCCAAGCCCCTTAAACAGCGCGCTGCCCCTCGTAAACGTTTCCCTGACCACCAGCCTCGCCGGCCCGAGCCCCCCGCTCTGCTGCGTGGCCAGCACGAACGGCAAGAACGCGAAAAACTGGCCGACAAAGCACTGCGGGAGGTAATCCGCCTTTGCGTCCCCCAGCGCCCGCACGGCGTCGCGGATGGCTCCTTGCAGCGCGTACTCGGTCGTGAGCGAGGCGTTGTTTGCGACCGCGGCGTCGAGGCGGGCGAACAGGTCGGACTTCCAGGGGATCAGGGGGTTTGCGCTGGATTTGGCCGCGTCGAGGAGCGGGTAGAATTGGTAGTAGGATTTGACGGCGGCGGATTGCTGGGCGCGGAGGGACGGGGTCACGGGGAAGGACTTCATGCAGGCGAGGGCGGCGGAGACGGGGATGGTGTGGAAAACGGTGGAGTTCGGGGTCGCGCTGATGGTGTGGGTTAGCACGTCGGCGCATTCATCGGCCATGGCGGCATTGTGGGGGGCGAAGGACTGGGTGAGGGCGATAGCGATTACGATCGTGGCGGCAACGGCGGCGATCCGGGGGATGGTGGTGGTCGTGGTCATGGTGAATGGGAGCCGACTGCGGTCGCGGTGCGACGGGTGGGTGCTGGGGAGGTGTAGGCGGTGAGGAACACTGTTGTTGTCGGCGTGGTAGATGTGGGCGCTCTTTCGTTTCTATTCTCTAGGGTATAGGGAGGAAGAGGAGGGGCTACTGAGCGGGCGATAGGAGGGACGAGAGCAAACCCTACTCGCTCAAACTTTCGCTTCTATCTCCCCCTTTTTGAGTGATTGAGAAACGGGGTGCAAAAAAATAAGTGACGTCTTCCGTCCCTTCTCTGTCTCTCTCTCTGTCTCCCGCGTCTCCTCTCTCTCTCTGTCTCTCTCGCTCTGGCTGTGCGCCTCTGTCTTACTCCCATTGCTCTCTGCGCACCTCCGATCCTAAATTTTTCTTTCTCTTCCCCTTTTTTGGATGGTGCGGCGCACGCAGGCAACAAAAGGCCGAACAAGCGCGTTGCATGCAGGAAGGCCACTCCTCCCCTTCCTTTCTCGTTTGATCCCTCGCCCTCTCTGTCTCTATCTCTGTCAGTCTCGGTCTCGGTCTCGGTCTCTCTCTCTCTCTCTCTCTCTCTCTCTCTCTCTCTCTCTCTCTCTGTCTTTCTCTCGTCTCTCTCTCCCAACAGGGAAGAAATGTCGACGACGCCCAGTCCCTCATGCGCACGCTGAGGGGTCAAAGTCTCTTTGTTGAATTCTGAGAAATCTTTTACCGTGGCCCTTTTTACGTAGCGTGAAACGTCTTTCGACCCACAAGTAGTGGTGGCGCACTGCTGCTGTTGTTGTTGAGGTTGCTGCTGCCGCTGGGCAGTGGGATTGGGATTGGGTCGTATGGCAGCGCGCAAAACGGAGACGCTACGCGTAGTTCTCCTCGTCCAAAGGACACCGCCCTGCTGCTGCTTCCCCCCGACGCGGCCTCCACCAGCCGTCGCAACACCTGAGGGAACAGCACCACCTCCTCCCGGTTCACTAAGTCGACATGCAACGCCGGGAATCGCGCGATGGGACAGGCGGGCGTGCGGGGCATCGGCTGTCTCAACATGGCGCAAAGGTCCGTTGGGCCTGCGCAAATGTTGGTTGTTTACTTGGTTTGCGCGAAATGGAGGCAGTGAGCCTTCGGTTTGACAACATTCATCTCGACCTTGTAAACAGTCTACCCTGAGTGAGGGAGTGAAAGGAGTGAAAGAAGTGGAGACGTGTGTTTGTGGGTGGAGGAGAGTGTGACTGGCGCAGGGTAAAAACCTCTCCTATCTGATCTGCTTGAGCAGAAGAGGAGAAAAACTGTTAACACTGGGTTTCTGTTCCATTGTATACTCAATTTATTTGTAAACAGCACAAGCCAGTGCCCAAGTCTGCATTGGTGGTGGCTCACTCACAACATAGGTTGTGTGGAACAATAACTGACGGTCACAATAGGTTCAGGTCTGTCTTGTGCTTGCTAACCAGTTCCGCCTAACAGACCTTTTGACTAATCAGTGTGCAAACAACTTGTTTTCTGTGAAGTCACTTTTCATTGATATTATAGTAAGTAAAAAAGATATTTTGATCATCATTTACTCAGACTGTCTTCCAGCCAAAAGGTCCAGATACGACACCAGTTTTTCTCCAGCTTTGGGCAGACCACAAAAATCCACTCCTCTGCCCAGTTCGCCATCTTCCTGTGTATATTAACTGTCACAGCGCAACGAGTGGCTATATTTTCCCTTCCTATGCACAGCAAAAAGAGCGAAAACCGGGCAAACCCATAAATGTTCATATCTCAGGAAAACAATTCTTGAACAAGATGCGAGATCTTTGCTGTAGCCTTTTCAGTCAGGCCATTTGTCAGGAACAGGGCAGGACAGGACAAGGCAGACAAGGAACTGAGAGGAGTGATGATTGTATTGGAAACAATAATTCACTTGAGGGATGGGACAGGTCCCCCATCCCCCTTTTATACCTTTTGAGAGTGTTCCTTGTCAAGACTCCAAGAAAGTTCCAGAAAGAGCAATTAGTAATACAATGATACCAATGATACCAATGACAACAAGACAAGTCAGGAAATCAAAGAAGGTTCCAGAAGGTTCCACAAGGTTCCATGAAGGAATGTTCTAGAAGGTTCCAGAAGGTTCCAGAAGGTTCCATGAAGGAATGTTCTAGAAGGTTCCAGAGGTTTCCAGAGGGTGATTCATAACATCATCTCCCCCTTTTAGGCCTCTTCTGCAACTTGGTGGGGTACCTGGTCTTGAACTTGAGCAGAAGGTCTTGGCAGTGAGTGAGGTTTGACTCAGGCTCCCAGGTGTTGTCAGCATCTGAGTAACCTTTCCACTTAACAAGGAACTTGAGTGTTCTTCCAAACCACTTGGCATCCAAGATTTGTTCAACCTCAAATTCCTCTTCACCTTCTACCTCAACTGGAGGAGGAGGAGGAACAACTCTGCCTGGAATGGAATTGGCCACAAACTTCTCTAAAAGGCTGACATGGAAAACTGGGTGGATCTTCATGGATGCAGGGAGATCCAGCTTGAAGGTGACTGGATTGATTTGCTCCAAGATCTTGAAAGGACCCAACTTGAGGTTGTCTAGCTTGGGACTTGGTCTTTTGGTCTGCAAGTTCTTCCTCAGAAGCCAAACTTGCTGACCCACAGCAAGGTCATGGTCCATTCTGTGAGTGTTGGCAAATCTTGAGGCATCTTCTTGGGCTTGCTTCAGGGTGGAGTCCAGGAAGGTGCTGATGATCTTGAGCTTATGTAAGTGTGAAGCCGCAGCAGGAGCTTGGACATTGGATAGGGTCTCTTGTCCCAGAAGATCTCCTCTTGGATTGAAGCCATAGGTTGCAAAGAAAGGAGATAGCTGGGTGCTTGAGTGGAGAGAATTGTTGAGAGCAAATTCTGCCAGTGGAAGGAGGGTGGGCCAATCATCCTGTTGATAGCTGACATAGCACCTCAAATACTGCTCCAGAGTCTGGTTTGTTCTTTCTGTTTGTCCATCAGTCTGAGGGTGATAAGCAGTTGACAGTTGAGACTTGATTCCAAGGGCTGCTGTGAGTGCTTTCCAAAATTGAGATCTGAACTGTGGTCCTCTGTCACTGACGATTGACTGAGGCAGCCCATGGAGCCTGAATATGTGCTGCAAAAACAGGTCTGCTGTTCCTTGTGCATCTATATTCTCAGTGCAGGGGATGAAATGGGCCAACTTTGTCCTTCTGCAGATGACAACAAGGATAGAGTCAAATCCATGGGATGGGGGCAGTTTCACAATGAAGTCCATGGATATTGATGACCAAGGGCTGATGGCAATTGGGAGGGGCTCCAGAAGTCCATAGGGCTTGTGTCTGCTGGACTTGTTTCTTTGACAGGTTTCACAGCTGCTGACATAGTTCTTGATGTACTTCCTCATGCCTGGCCAGTAGAAGTCTCTGGAAACAAGCTCATAGGTCTTGTGCTCTCCTGGGTGTCCAGCTGTTGCTGCATCATGCCTTGTCTTGAGTATCTCAAGTTTTTCCTCTTCTTGGCTGATTTGAATCTTGTGAGGCTTGGGGTCCTTGGAAATAGCATGGGCCCACACACTGTCAGGAAGCAATGAAAGGTGTGTCTTGGATGGTGGGGTGAAACCATCTCCCCCTTCAGGTTCAAGGTCTGTTCTTCTTGACAGGGCATCAGCCACAGTGTTAAGGTGGCCAGGAGAATAGCACAGCTTAAAGTCATACTCAGAGAGCAGTTCAGCCCACCTGGCATGCCTCTGCTTGAGCAACCTCCTTGCCCTGAAGAAGGTGAGGTTCTTGTGATCAGAATAGACAGAGATGTTTTTAGAACCAGCCAAGTAGTGTCTCCAGAATTTGAATGCTTCCACAATTGCAAGCAACTCCTTGTCATGAACTGTGTAGTTACACTCAGCACTGTTCAGCTTCCTGGAGTAATATGCCACTGGATGCAGAGGAGCAGAGGGGTCCTGAGAGCTTGGCTGGGACAGAACAGCGCCAAGGGCATAGTCTGAGGCATCAGTTTCCAAGGTGAAGGGAAGCAAGGGATCCACATGCTTAAGGAGTGGTGCACTTGTGGTTGCTGTCTTAAGAGCTAGCCAGGCTTGCTCTGCTGCTGGGGTCCATTCAAACTTGGTGGTCTTCTTGGTGAGATCAGTGAGAGGCTTGGCTATGGCAGAATAGTTGGCAATGAAGGTTCTGTAGAAGTTGCAAAATCCAAGGAAGCTTTGAACATCCTTGATGGAATTTGGAGCCTTCCATTCAAGAATAGTTTGGATCTTGTCTGGTGCCATGGAGATCCCTTTGTCAGACACAATGAACCCCAAAAACTCAATGGAGGTCTTGTGGAATTCACACTTCTCCAGCTTTGCATAGAGGTGATGCTGTCTGAGTCTCTCCAAGACAGTCTTGACATGTCCCATATGGCTTGCAGTGTCAGATGAAAATACCAGGATATCATCCAGGTAGACAATGACAAAAAGGTCCAGAATATCCCTGAAGATGTCATTCATCATGCCTTGGAAAATAGCTGGAGCATTGGTAAGTCCAAAGGGCATGACCAAGTACTCAAAGTGACCGTATTTGCATCTGAAGGCAGTCTTCCATTGATCCTGGGGCTTAATTCTGACCAAATTGTAGGCACCTCTGAGGTCAATCTTGGAAAATATCCTTGCATGGCTCAGTTTGTCCAGTAATTCAGAGATGAGAGGCAGTGGATAGCGGTTCTTGACTGTCATCTCATTGAGATCTCTGTAGTCCACACAGGGTCTCAGTCCCCCATCCTTCTTCTTGACAAAAAAGATGGGAGCTCCAGCTGGTGACTTGGAAGGTTGGATGAATCCCTTGTTCAGCATTTCTTCAATGTATTCTTGGAGGGCCTTGGCTTCTGGTGGAGAGAGGTGGTACAGTGGCTTGAAAGGTGGGCTGCAAGTTTCATCCTTGAGTGGGATTTCACAGTCATAAGGCCTCTGAGCTGGTAGCAGGTCTGCCTTGGTCTTGGAAAACACATCAGCATAAGGGAGATATTCTTTTGGTAGCTTGGATGCCAGCAAAAGGTCTGATGGGTCCAGGTTGTTGTGCTCCTCAGCAGTGGGGCTTGAATTCTTGACTGGGAACTGTGATTCTTGAATCTTTGACTGAGAGTTCTGTTCTTGGCAAAGACTGTGAGCTGTGGAACTTGAATCTTGAATGTGGACTGTGAACTGTGGTACTTGAATCTTTGACTGTGGGTTCTGTGAACAAGAGTCATGGCCATGACTGTGAGCTCTATGAGCTCTACTTGAATCTTGACTGTGAACTGTGAACTGTGGAACTGGAGTCTTGGCTGGCTGTGAATCTTGAATCAAGGGCTTGAGAGCATGAGACTTGGGGGCTTGACTTGAGTTTTGGGTGACTGTTCCAATTGGTGGAGGTTGGACTTGACCAGTGACCCAATCAATGGCAGGGTTCTGGGCTTGCAGCCATGGTAATCCCAGGATGACAGAGAATGTGGGTGAGCCAAGATCCAATACTTCCAGATTGACCATGGATGGTGGAAAGTCTTGGATGTGGAGGTTTAGCTTGGTTTCATGGCTGATTTCCTTGAACAGAGCATGATTGGCAAAGTGGACCTTGAGGGGTGTGGATTTCTTGATCGTAGGAATGGCACAAGACTTGGCAAGGGTGGCATCAATGATGTTGCAGGATGATCCAGAGTCTATAAGGGCCTTGGTTGTGATGGTTGACTTGGGTGAGAGTTGAATCTTGACATCCATGGTGAGTTGGTGGGGCTTGGAATCTGAGGTGTTTGTGGTGCTGGTGGTGGTGATGAAACAGGGGCAGCTTGGAGGAGGGTCCAGGGAATTGCCCCTCAGTGAGCCTGGACCTGGGAGTTTGGGTGCTTCTTCCTTGGGCAGTCCTTGACAGCATGCTCCTTGGAGCCACAGTAAAAACACAGTCCCTGCTGGGCCCTCCTTGTTTTCTCCTCTTGGCTCAGAGGACCCTTAGGAAGTGTCTCAACTGCATCCACTTGCATGGGTTCAGGAACTGTAAGAGCTTGAGGAACTGGGGTAGGTCTTGATGTAGTTCCTACTTGTCTTTGCTTCAGCCTCTTGGAGTAGAGTCTGTTGTCAATCTTGATGGCAAGGAGAATGTACTCTTCCAAGGTCTCAGGGATGTGCAGAGACTGGGAGAGCATGTCTTGGATAGACTCATGGAGACCATCATGGTACAGCTCCATCAGAGCTGCATCATTGTATCCAGAGTCTCTGGCTAGTTGCTTGAATTGGTTGGTGTAGGCCACACAAGATTGCTTTCCTTGCTTGATATGCTTGAGCTTGGATCTTGCTGTCCAAGATGCGTAGGGGTCACCAAAGGTAGCTTCCAGCCCCTCCCAGAGCTCTTGCAGGGTGGTGGGTGTGCTTGGGAGAGATCTGTACCATGATTGAGCTTGACCAGACAGGAGGGTGCTTGTGAAAAGAACCTTGACTTGCTCACTGGGAAATCTTGAAGGTTGGAGAAGGATGACATTCTCCACAGTGGCCATGAAGTTCCTAAGGTCTTTGGCCAGCCCAGTGAACTTGTCAGGGCTGGGAACCTTGGGCTCTCTTGCTTGGTTGGCTTGAGGCAGGGGAAGAGCTTGATGTTCTTGTTGGTGAAGTTGTTGTTGAAGCTGGTGCTGCTGGTGAAGGACTTGTTCTTGAAGTTGGTGTGTCTGTCTTGAAAGGGCTTGTAATTGGTCCATCAAGGCTTGGAAGGCAGTTGCATCAGGGAAGGTGTTGTTTGGGTCAGACATGATGGCAGAGAGTAGTGGGAGAGGGTGAAGTGAATTATGATGTCAGGAACAGGGCAGGACAGGACAAGGCAGACAAGGAACTGAGAGGAGTGATGATTGTATTGGAAACAATAATTCACTTGAGGGATGGGACAGGTCCCCCATCCCCCTTTTATACCTTTTGAGAGTGTTCCTTGTCAAGACTCCAAGAAAGTTCCAGAAAGAGCAATTAGTAATACAATGATACCAATGATACCAATGACAACAAGACAAGTCAGGAAATCAAAGAAGGTTCCAGAAGGTTCCACAAGGTTCCATGAAGGAATGTTCTAGAAGGTTCCAGAAGGTTCCAGAAGGTTCCATGAAGGAATGTTCTAGAAGGTTCCAGAGGTTTCCAGAGGGTGATTCATAACACCATTGATGAGAGCACTGGCCTTGGTCGCTTTTCGGAACCCACACCTGCTGCAAGACCTTTTTGTCATTGCGTTATGAACGGTGCAAGCGATTTGTACTTGATGGATGGCTCTTGACAAACCTGCTGCAAGCACGTTTCGACGTTGATTGAGATGCTGAAATCCAATGATCAAATACCAACCTATCAAATCAGCTGGAGAGCTATACAAGTTAACAATCCAAACATGCCACACAGCGTTGCCAGCCCATCTGGATTTAGTACTGCTGCTGCTTTGGCTGTTTTCTTTCTCGAAGTTGTGTCAGAATTTCCATCCTCACAAGTGCGCTTCAGCGGCTGAGTCCTCAAAGTGGGAAACTTCTGGTAAGTGCCACCATCTTAATGTGATAAAAATGGAGCGGTAACCGAAAGCCGGATGAAGGATGTCCTTGTAGCTACAGTCACCCATGTCCAGTTGTGACGGTTAAGTGGAGTCTTGGATGTCCTATTTTCTTTCATTGTTTAGGATACAGATACCTCCGCACGTATCCTCCATACCCGTTCGCTAAAATATATGTTATGTTGCTTCCAAATCAAGCTGACTCTATGTCAATGCTTTTTGTGGAAAAGTTCTTCGTCCAGCCATCAATCATCATAACAATAACGAGTTTCTTTTGGAATTCCAAACAGAATAATAGACTTTTACGAAATATACGTTATACGCAGCGGCGGAGAGCCAAGCATTGCCTTTGTTGACTAATCGAGTGCCACGTCGTATATGTCTTATAATTGTCTACTTGTCGGTCAGAGGCTGCTCATGGGGGTCATTCTGAAGTACATTCTGCGAGGAAACTGGGCATTTCTATTTTTTGGCTCATCTGGCCATTCTACAACAAGCGGAGAACCAATCAAACACAACCCAAAAAATTGCATTTCTAAAAACAGAATTTTGGGAGGGAACTTGCTTGGAGCCGTTTGCACAAAGTGTATGTGTTTTACAGGAACATACGCTTGTTTCGCTTCTTCGTTCTGGCAAGTCATTAAAATACACGGAGGGGGGGGGGGAAAAACAAATTTTCCCATAGCACGGCGTTAACATCAGGAGCATGAAGGGTGGAACAAACTTGACAAAGACCACGATGACAACAGAGACTCCGGCTCTGAGAGCAATTCTTCAGGAAACGACGAAGACGAGCGCAGTGAGCGCAAAAGTGACGACTATTTTGAATTGTACATCTTTACAGTTTCAAAGGTTGTTCTCAGACACGAAATGCTTCTTAGCGCCAGATTTGAAGCGAGGGAACCCCCCAAGCGGGGGTTGCAAGCGACAAACTTTTCTGCCTTCCAACTTGCGTGCCGATGATGACTTTACGAGCCCGTTTTGGTTTCAAACATTCTATCGTCGTATACTGTTCTGTCTCAATCCGTTTTGAGCACTGTCAAGTTATTCTCCCATTTTCCGAAATTTCAAGTGGATTCAGCAAATTGGGTATTCCCCCCTCACCCTTGTGATCATTACAGGGATTTGCGTTGTTTACTTACTCTGACAAGCCAACCGCGTTGAGGGCTTCACTTGGGAAGGGTGGGAGAGAGAAAGGAAACGGGAGAAGAAAGAAGCAACCGAGCTCGTGAAGGGGGGGCGCATCGCTTTCTTGATTTTGTGCCAAGACGGAAGTTTCCTTCGGGGAATATTCATCCTTCCACCCTCCATGTCCGCCATCCGTGGCGCGTCACGCGATCGCGCGGCGCTCCTTGCGGGCGTTGAGAATCTAGAAAATTGTTGAACCGAGAGAGAGAGAGAGAGGGTGTGTGCGTGTGTGTGTGTGTGAAAGAGGCAGCGTCTCACCCCTCTGTGCAGGTTGATGCATGAACAAACAAGGAAATGCGCACAAGCTCCTTTCCCGCCGTACGATTTTTCTTTCTTTCCGTTCCGACGAGTGTGTGTGTTAGGCGGGACGGAAGAAACGGAGTGTTTGTTCCAAAGGGCAACGCGCCAACCACGATCTCGTGCCAAGAAATTGGAAAGACACCCACCCCCACCGAAAAAAAAAAGGTGGAAAAAATTTTCTCGGGCTCCCCGCCGCGGAGACCTGTCTTGCCCGCAAGCAAATGGACGGAAGCCAAGGCGATTCCCCATCCTCCCACTCCCTTCCCCCCCTCTCTTCCGGTCCGTCACACGTGTATTACGCCCGAAACGCAAGTATAAATACCCGGGGAGCGGCCGGTCTCGATGCCCACACTCTACCCCAACAAGCTTCTCACTCCTCAAACGAATCCAGCTGAAGAAAGGAAAAACCATCCTACCGCCCCCGAAGCAAACAAACCCCTATGCACTTCGCAACCCTCCTTGCCGTCGCCGCCTCCGCCGCCTTCCTTCCCTCCGTCCACGCGGTACCAACAAGCCCCGGCACCGTCGACCTCGGCGGCGCGACGGTGACGCTGGCACAACTCAAGACGATCCTGCGCGACCCGTTCGCAGTCGTCGGCGGCGACGTCTCGACGCCGTACACGCTACCCTCCTCCTCTTCCTCCACGACCACCTTCGGTCTCTCCGCGTCCGTCGTCGAGACGGTGCTAGCCGGCAACCAGACGCAAGAGGCGATCACTAAGGCTCTGCGAAAGGGCGGCGGCGGTGGCGGCCTGTCGCGGCGCGGCGGGGGCAACACCTGCGACGTGGACTGTTTCTGCGAGTGCGAGTGCGACTGCGCGATCGCGGGGCCTGCGATCTGCGGCGGGGACGCCGGGAACTGCGGCGTGACGCACGTGTGCTACATGTGCGAGAGCCCGGACGACAATGCGGAGTGCCACCAGTGCTACTACGGCAACTGAAGAAATTATCTTGCCCCACCAAAAAGGGGGACGGGGGCTCGCAAAGAAAGCTTTCATTTCATTTTTTTTTTGTTTGTTTTATTTTTTGGAGTTGTAGAGTGGTTCCGAGAGAGAGGCGAAACTAGTTTTTTTTTCTTCGTCAGTCCAACTTTCCTTTCTGAAGTAGTGTTCTGATGTTTTCTCTCAAATTTCTTGCAAGCATTTAAGCTTTTCAAGATTTTTTTTTTTCTTCTGTTGAACAAATAAGAGTCGAGAACAACTGGTTGTCCACCCCCCGGCAAAGGGCTCGTGCCCAAAAAGAACCGTTGACAGCTAGCCAAACATCGTCGCGATTCGTTCGACTCCCAGTTCCTCTTGCAGCGTGCCGATGAACAACTTTCCCCTTTGCTTCAGATATTCAAAAAATCGTGAAAGCAGGGGGGCGGGGTTGCCTTTTTCACGCCGATCTCGCGGCCTGTTCTGGTTGTCTTTGTTGTGGTGTCAATGCGGCTGCGACTGAACCTTCGCTGTTCAAAAGGTCACATTGGCGTCTCTCGCATTAAACAGCACGGATAAAACGCAAATCAAAATGAAGGGCACGGTGTGGACTCAAATGTGAGTTTTTGTGGGAGGCGGGGGTGGCGGCGTTGTCGGGGGAGGTGCGTTGTGTCAAGTTGTTTCTACTTTGAAATACAGTCGCTTATTTTCATGTTTCACCGCAAAGCTGTTCCCATCGCGTTTCTCTTTTCTATGTCCTGTTGTAGGGGGCAAGGGTTTTTGGGTAACACTCTAATTGGAATACCGTAAAGCCAAAGCTTTTCAGTAGAATGCGACGACTCTTTACACTCACACACAATAAAAATCTCTCTCTTTCTCCAAAAACATGCTCTTATTCGCTCAGAAAGGGGGAGAATCTTTTCCTTCTTTATTGGTTTCAGTTTCTCGCCTTGAGGTCGGGAATGGAGGGGTTGGTCGCCTTTTGCTTTGGCTCGACCCAACGAGGTGCTAGTGCAAAGAAGAGGAGTGGTAAACGATAAAGCAAACTGAAACAAAAAAAAAAAACAGAGCGTCTATCGTCGTCTGCAACGGGTGGAACAAGAAAAGACTGAGAGAGGGGGACCGAGAGAGAGAGAGAGAGAGAGAGAGAGAGAGAGAGAGAGAGAGAGAGAGAGAGAGAAGATGGTGACGAGTTATAATGAGATGTAGGAAAGATGAACGAAAATAGAGGAAAGATGGAAATAAAGGGGTGGAATTAAAGGAAGGAAGATAATGTTGTAAGGAGTGCCCGATGGTTGAGAGGCATAGAAGAGAAGCAACAAGTCGAACAAGAAATAGGGCACAACGAGATTTTTCTTCAACCATACAACGATGTAGTACAGGCCAGGGAAAGGTGGTCGCAAACGAGGGACAAGGACCTTCAAAGAAAATAAAAAACAGTTCAAAAGTGAACAAGCGAGACGGACAGGAATAGTCGAGCAACGGCACTACGTTCCGCGCTTCGACGTCTATTTCCTTCTCCTTCCGTTCAAGCATTCGCCGCGAGCCTCGTGGCAACGGCGTTCCACACCGCTAGGGGGTTGAGAGCATTCCCAACTTCGGAGAGCAAGGCGTCGGCGGGGTCGATGGTAAAGTCGAGCGGGCGCGCCGATTCGTCCAACGACGCATTTGGCGAGTACGCTTCCCACAGCGGGATGGAACCTTGTCCGCTCAGCGGGAACGCGGACGGCAGGGACGAGCGGGGCGACACTGCGGCGACCTTGGTGCCGGCGACGGCGTTGTTGGTTTCGGTGAGGAGGTCGGCAAAGGTGACGCGGAGACCTCCGTCGTACGAAGTCGGGGCGAAGGACTGGCCCGAGGCGCCGCCAACGACGTATGCGCGCACCCCGTAGTTTGCGCGGAGGGTGCGCGTGAACACGGCGCAGCTGGAAGCGCAGTTTCCGTCGCTGATGAGGGCGACCTTGGAGGCGGGCCAGCCGGCCTTTAGCTGGTTGAACTTGGAGGCGTTCAGCATGTAGGAGGCGGAGGAATCGCAGTAGCGGAAGCGGTTGCTGTAGCGTCCGGTGACGCCGCCGCGGGTGCTGGTGACTCCGGGGACGAGCAGCTGGTCCGCGGTGGTCAGCTGTTGAAAGGACGTTGCGTTTTGCAGGATTGTCACGTCCAGTGTGCCGCCGGTGCCTGCGGACCGCTCCATGCGCACGATGTCCTGCAGGACCTGGGACGCCCGCACGTCGTAAGTCACCGCCGAGATGGGCTGTTTGGGGAACAGGAATTGCGCGATCGCGAGCGCCTGGCAGATGAGCCCGCCTCCGTTGCCGCTCACGTCGATCAGCAGCTGCGTTACGTTTGCGCGCTCAAGCGCCGACAGACCTGTCGCAATCGTGGCCATCCACGCGTCACCATTGTTATTCGTCGCGAAAAACGTAGGGAGCATCTGCGCCATCAGTGCAAACGGGGTGAAACAATCAGAGTTTGTCAGCCAGTCGATCTCACTAAACAATCAATGGGAGCCAATAGACCCACGTGACGAAGCCACCATCCCCACGTGACAAACATACCCAAACTCCAGTTGTCGCGTCGAGCTGGTAGAACGCGCCGTTGTTGTCCGACACCAGAGGGGCTTTGATGCTGATGGCCCGCCGGCGCAGCGAGCCTCTGCGTTGGAGACCCTCGTCGGTCGCCAGTGCCGCTGCCGCCGCGCTCTTGCTTGCGATGCGGTCCAGCACTTCCTCCTCCACCGGTACGACGCCTGTCGTCCCGGAGGACGCCTCCTTGACGGCCTTTTCCAGCGCGAGTGTCGACTTGGGGAGCACTGGGCGGAGCGACTCCGGTAGGATCTCGGAGAGGTTGAGGATGGTGCCCGCAGGCAGAGGCTGAACGAGGCCCTTTGCGACGGCACCCGCGACCGGGACGGCAGCAGGCTCCGCAGCGGCTGCAATGTCGTCGACGGAAAGGTCGAGGTTTGCCGCCTTTGCAGAGGACGCGGACGCGGAAGATGACGATGCGAGGGCACTTCTGGGACAGTATTGGCTGTAGTACTTTGCATTGTTTGCAAAGCCCGACGTGTCGGTGGGCCATACGGCCCATTTTGCCGAGACGGAGACGGTTTCGCCGGTGGTCGGGTTCGAGAGGACGAGAGCCAGGGCGTCGGGCATGTCTGCGCGGAGGATGTTAGTGCGGAGGTAAAGGTTGCCGTCGCGCGGGATGAGCTGGCCGTTGAGGTACTGGTACGAGACAAGGGCGTTGTTGAAGCGGGTGTCGGCGCTGCGGCTCTGGCCTTCGCTGTCTGCGTAGCTCTTGACAAATGTCTAGTGTGTTGGTTCAAGATTGGTTCGGTGGTGCGCGGAAGTGGAAAAGAAAGAAAAGGCGCGTAAGCGAAGGTATGTGATCGAGGGAGACCGACAGAGCGAGACAAACTGACGACGTTCCCGCAAATTTCTCTCCAAAAAAGGAAGCCAACATCCCAGAGGGATAAGCGAGAAAAAAAAAAAAAAAATAAAAAGAGGAAAAAGACAGAAAACGCCACCGCACCCCCCAAACCACCACCCACACTCACCACTGCGTCAACGCCGTTGATGGACTGCACAACGTAGCCCGCAAAGTCCGCGGGCAGCTTGCCGCCGAGCCCGGCCGCCCACCAGCCGTTGTCGAGCACCGCGCCGAACCGGGCGCCCGCCGTGCCGAGCTGCGCAAAGTAGCCGCTGCCCCGCGTGAACGCGTCGCGTATCACAATCTGCGGCGTCGCGCTGCCCGAGTACTGCGCGCCAAACACGAACGGCAGCATGGCGTAGAAGCGCAGCGTGAAGCAGTATGGCAGGTACGTCGCATGCCCGTCGTTCAGCTTGAGGTTGACCGCGTCGATCAGCGCCCACTGGAACGCAAACTCGCTAGTCAGCGTCGTGTCCGCCGCCGCCGCGTCGAGCGCCGCAAACAGGTCGTATTTGGACGCGTAGTACGGCGACGAGGAGTCCTTGGCTTCATCGAGGAACGGGTAGCTAAGATTTGATTGTTGTTGGTTTGGGGTATAGTGCGGAAAGAGGTTCAATGAAGAAGTTCAGATGAGATGAACGTGAATATCTCAAAGACGCTCATCATCCTTTCCATCTGAGCCACGTTTCCACTCACAGCTGAAAGTACGACTTGAGGGCGTTGACTTGTGCCTGACGGTAGTCCGCCGTGATGGAAAACGTCTTGAAGCAGTTGAGGACGTTCGAGGGCGGGTTCATATAGAATAAAGAGCCGTTGAACGAGGCGAAGGTGTTAATGATGGTGCTGCACTCGTCGGCGGCGGCGAGAGGGGCGGCGGAGAGGATGCCCGTGGCGGCGGCGGCGGCGGCCACCGCAAAGACGGTCGCGCTGCGCATAGTGAAGCCGCCGTCGCGGATGCACCGGGAGCGTCCGCTGCTGCTGCTGCTGCTGCTGCTGGTGAGGTGGTCGCTGGGGCAGCAACCGTTGTTGTGGGTGCTGTTGCTCTTGCTCCTCATACTCGTGCTGAGGAGGCGGCGGCTGGGTAGGCGCGTAAGAGGAGAAGGAGGACGAGGACGAGGACGAGGACGAGGACGAGGACGAGAAGGAAGGGCAAGGAGGTCGCAGGACACGATGGGTTGATGTTTCAATATGGGTGGCTGGCCGTGCCCGATTTGTTGTTGCTTGGTTGGGGTTACTCTCTCTCTCTCTCTCTCTCTCTCTCTCTGTCTCTCTGTCTCTCTGTCGCCCTCTCATCCTCTCTCTCAATCTCTCTCGCATTCGTTTGTCCCTTTTTGTCTCCATTTTGCGCACTTTTGTGCACACGGGTTTGATTGGATATCCAATGCTCCGGAGGCACTATCAGCACGTGACATTAGACCTGGCAGCCTTCTTTCTCCTTTTGTCCAAAAATCATGTCCTAGCCAGCTCGGCCCGTTGGTGGCGCACATCACCTCACAAGAATTTGACAGCTTCCGTTGATTCTTCATTCGATGTGCATCCATTCCAAATGCCTCCCTGCTCCCTCAGTGTCTTTAGAGGCAAAGATTCTTGGCCTTTGCGGTTCTTTCATTCCAAAGTACCCACAAGTAGCTGGGAAAATCTTGCTGGTTTTAAGCGTGTAATGCGTTTTCAGTCTAGGACACACACACCCCCACAAGCTGCAACGTCGCGTCCCAGCGAGGCAGCGTTCCCTAGGGCTGACATCCACCAACTCTCCATCTAGGCTACGGAACAGGAGGGAAGTGGGACCGCACAGCTTTACTCACTGGGACGACCAGAGCCACCCTTGGACACCACTGGCCATGGAATGCGCGAGTCGGAACTACCAACCTGGGGCCAATGGCCACGGAAACCAATGGCCACGGTTCAAGCAAGGCCTCCGCACCAGCGGTAGCGAGAGGAGTGAGCAAGTCAAGTACTTGGTGAGGGACAGAGGCTGTTTTCCTATCCCCCGCAGTTATCACATTCTCTGTCACCCACAGGGTATCCACTTCATGCCATCATGATATCCCATTGGACTTTGTTATAAAGTCGAATGCTCTTCCTGTCTTAATTTTTCATATCAGTTACCGAGGGCATATGGCGAAATGGTTACCGCGTTCGACTTCGGATCGAAAGATTGCAGGTTCGAGTCCTGCTATGCTCGATCAGGAGTCCTAAACAAAATCCTGCACCCTGATTTAGCAAAAACTTGGGACATGATCAGCGCGAAATGTCAATCAATGTAGAATCCCCCGAATTTGTTGATAAATGCAGGAATGTGCTCCTGGAAGAAACTGACAGCACTGTAAACAGTCTACTCTGAGTGAGTGAGTGGAAGGAGTGAATGAAGTGGAGATGTGTGTTTGTGGGTGGTCCTTCTCTCCAAGTTGGAGAGAAAGAGAAAAACTCTGTTATGAATTATTGATACATAATGATGATATACATGCTGTAATAGTTGCTAGGCAAGTGTGACCGGCACAGGGTAACAACCTCTCCTATATTATATGCTTGAGCAGAGGAGGAGGAAAGCTGTAGACACCGGGTTTCTGTTCCACTTAATACTTGGAGTATTTGTCATCAGTGCAAGCCAGCGCCCAGGTCTGCATTGGTGGTGGCTCGCTCTCCCATGGGCATGTGAGAACGATAACTGACAGTCACAATAGGTTTGGGTCCATCTTGTGCCTCTTGCTGCTAACCAGTCAGTTCCGCCTAACAAATACAATGATACCAATGATACCAATGACAACAAGACAAGGCAGGAAAGCAAAGAAGGTTCCAGACGGTTCCGCAAGGTTCCATGAAGGAATGTTCTAGAAGGTTCCAGAGGTTTCCAGAGGGTGATTCATAACATTTGTCCCCGATTCGCAGGGCAACCTTGGCATCAAACTCACTCCAACAATGTTCCAGTAGGTGCATCCTCCAATGTATAAAATTTACGCCCATAGTTGTGAACTGGAATGTGATAGCCCATGGTGAAGTTGCCTGCTTGAGCCCATGTGGTACGAGGGGCCAGTGCACCAATACCAACAGCAGCTGCTTGAGCATTCACAGCAGACTGGTCTCTTCCAAACAGTTGCAATGCAAGCTGAAGACGAAAATCCTTCGTGGCAATATCATGATGACATTGTCATCTGACAACCCAGCAGATTTCTGCACCTTTTGGTAAACGACATGTGCATTGCCCAGACAGGCATCCCATGCAAAGTAAACAGCCTGTGATACCACATCCTTGTTTTATGAGCAACACTGCAGGTTGCAATCATCTGATCAGCTCTGCCCACAACACCCATGAACTGGTTACACAACAGCAAGGCTTTTGGGACAAACACCTCCGAGTCTTTTGCCTCTTAATTCCATTGAACACCTGAGGAGAGATCGTGACTATCCCAGGTGGAGTTCACGTGGACCTTCTTATCAGAGAATCCATTTGCAGTGATAAGAGCATCACCCTATGGGAGAATCCCCCATTGGTGAGTTCCCTGCTTTGCATTTTTTGCCACTTTTGCCCTGTGTGCAATCAATCTTCTCAAGAAGATAAGGTTCATCAGAGCTCTCATCAGCCTAGAGAACACTTCCAGCGCACAAAACACCAGTGGAGCCAACTTGTGCCCCAGAATTTGCCAGATGAATCAGTCCTGAAGAAATCTGTTCACCTCCAGCAGAACCCATTCACCCATCAACAGCAGATTCCAATGGAAAAGCAACCATATGCACATCAAAGTTCTGTTTTCAGCACTTGCAGCAGATCCAGAAGCATCCAAATTTTCATGAGCACCAGGCAGTGCAGAGGGCTCCAAAATTCCACATCCAGCACCAAAGGTGTTATGAATCACTCTCTGGAAACCTCTGGAACCTTCTAGAACATTCCTTCTTGGAACCTTGTGGAACCTTCTGGAACCTTCTTTGCTTTCCTGACTTGTCTTGTTGTCATTGGTATCATTGGTATCAATGTATTACTAATTGCTCTTTCTGGAACTTTCTTTGAGTCTTGACAAGGAAGACTCTCAAAAGGTATAAAAGGGGGATGGGGACCTGTCCCATCCCTCAAGTGAATTATTGTTTCCAATACAATCATCACTCCTCCTGTTCCTGACAAAAGGTTTGTGCTGGCTCTCTGCTTATGTTAGAAAAATCTTTTCCTGCTTGGCAGCGCATAAGAGAGCCACTTTGAGCTGTATGATCAAGTAGATTTTGTCAGTTGTGAGTTTTTTGGATTAAGAACAGTTCGACAGCCCAAGCTTTCAACTCCCCATATGCCTTTGTGTTTCTTCCTGGCTTCTTTGGTAGTTTTGGTGCAGCTGGGGGTGTTTTGTTCAGCCATCTTTTTCCAGGTTTTGTTCAACAGCTTGGTGTTAGCTGATCAGCGAACAGATTCAAACAAATGAGGTGTCCACAGATGCGCTCATGCTGGATCTACCTCTACGCGAAAAAATCATGATTGGGAATCACGGTGATCTTACAGGACGGCTCTTCTTGCAGCACACAGATGTGGCAAGCAGGCAGGTTGTGATTGGTGGCACGCTGTTTTGTTGGTTTGACACAACTTTTATTCACTAACAAAACGAGCTAGCTAATTTAGACTGCCTTTGCAGAATTGGCAGGACTACAACATATCAAAGTTTCATGAGGATTTGTTTAGTTTTGGTGAAGTTCTTCTAATTGTAATGGTGGAAAAGTCAGTCATTGTGCTGCTGGCGGCACAGTGCCTGTTAAAAGGGTTAACGGACTCCAACTCCCCCTCCACTATCCAGAAAAGGCAGCACTGCAAGCTGAAAGTGCGGTAGAATAATCAATCAACCGTTGGAACCGAAAGAGTGAGAGTATGTGTGTGCGTGCGTGTGTATTGCAAGCGGGCCAAGCAGCTACACACACACACACACTCACTCACCCAAACACACACACACACTCTCTCTCTCTCGCCCTCTCACACTCTCTTTCCCGCCTGCCCGTGTGCGACACTGGAACCGACCAGGGGGTCAGATGGCCCGCCCGCACCCCCAAGCACACACCACACACACACACACACACACACACACGTTTACTAATGAACGGGGGTTCGCTTGGTCACAAGACGCGACCGCATATTTAATAATTTTTTTCTCTTGTTTTTTGTTTTCATTTTTTGCCTTCTTCGGACCCGAAAGTTCGACCAACACGGAGGAGACAAGACAAGAAGAAGGCACAGCGAGACAGACAGACAGACAAATCAGATGTAGACAGCAAATCGGGGTCAGCCGCGGACCCTTCAATATTTGATGGCACAGTGCTGGGCCATACACAATTGCCTGTCGCTGCGTCCCCTGCCTGCGCCGAGATGGATATTTCGAATCACAAATTGTGCGTGTGAGTCTCTCTATATCTCTCTCTGTCTCTCTCTCTCTCTCCGCCTCTCTCTCTCTCCATGTCTCTCTCTCCGTCTCGTTCTGTCTCCCTCCCATGCCTGGATCTCCCCACCACACCCCCCCCCACACCCCGCACCACGCGCTCACGCGTTTTCCCGCCGAATGAGCGAGCCGTCGAAAAACCCTCATCAAACAAAGCAACATTTCATTTCATTGTCGGAATGGCAGTACGAGCAATAATAATAACAATGTTAATGAAAGAGGTGCAATGAAGGCCGCGCCGACTGCAACTACTACTGCAACTACTACCGCTGCTGCCGCTACCACTCCATAGCTGTGCCTACTCTACCACTACCTGCCAGTTGCCTCCCTCCTCCGCCTTGCTTGCTGAAAAGCAGACAACCTACAGCACCCTCCTTCTCGCATCCTCACACCTGTTCTGACTTCCGTCCGTCCCCTCCTAATCGACTCATCTCCCCTAACGGCATACTCCAAGTTGGCGACTTCAGCTCATCGACGCCCTCCTTCCACGCACTCTAAGCGATGGAGGAGCCACGGTCTTGTTCTTGCGCTTCTTCGATGGACTCCGCCGCCGCCGCCGTTGATGCTGCTTCTGTCGGAGGTGGGGCAGCCGGCAAGGTCCAAAGCGACGCCGTCGGTGCCGCCACCCGCCACCGCCACCGCCTTGCTGACCGCTGCTTGCCCTCGCCACCCGACCCCCCGTGACCGTGACGGCAGCACTCGCCACACCGCACCGTCGAGCGGCGGCGACGGCGACGACGCCGACTCAGCCGCCTCCGCCTCTATACCCTCACCCCACGACGATGCCCCACCGCGTCCCGCGCTCAGCACGTCGTCGTCGTCCTCCCTCTGCACCCACCCGGCGCTCGCCACCTCTGGCGTCGTGCTGGACCGTATCCTGACGTTCCTCGCGCCGCCCGGTTATCTCCGCCACGCCCGCGAGGCTCGCCGCGTTTGCCGACTGTGGCACGGCACGTTGCTTTCGTCGTTTTGGCGCAGCCTTTCCGTCAACGCATTCCATCTCCCCGAGTTCGCCCGCATCGCTGCCGCAACGACGTCAGACTCACCCAACGCCCCCGGCTTGTTCAACTCGACCGACAGCTGTCAGCTCCCCATCGCTTCCGCCACCGCGCCACCATGGTCTCCGTTCATCCTCGAGCTGCACGTCTGGCTACCCAGCAGCAGCAGCAGCCCCCCCGCATCGTCGTCGTCGTCCTCGCACCGTAGCAGAACACCGCACGTAGCGTCGACGACCACCGGCGCTGCGTTCGCTGCGTCCTTTGACCGCCCGTCCGACCTCAACGCCCTCTTTGCGGCGCTGCCTAACCTCCAGCTGCTGCACTGCGACCACCCCGCGCTCTGTAGTCTCCTCGTCCCCGCGGCGCTGAACCGTTGCCGCCGGCTGCGCGAGATCCCGGACCCTTGGACCACCCTTTTAGACCGCGGCCCTCGTCGTTGACTTGCTCGATGGAAAGCTAAAGGAGCGATTCCCAGAGCTTCGCGTGCTGCCCTTGCCTCCACGCGCATTGATGATGCGAGCCGCAGCGGCAGCAGCGGCGGCGGCGGCATCTGTAGCTGGGAAACGCTCTTGCATGCCTCAGGGACAAGAAGTTGACAGCACCGGCAGTCGCACCGCTGGATGCCCTTACACAGAAGCTGCGCCGCCCACAACAACCTCTACCACCACCACCACCGCCGTCGACACGCCCCGGCCGCCTCCGACCACCACCACCACCACCCTCAACCTCCCCACCTCGATTGACTCCATCGACCTCTGCGACGTCGCGGCCCTCATCCTCCTCTTCACCGCGACCCCTCACACACCACCCCTCCACCTCAACCTCCCGCGCCTCCACACTCTTCGCTGCGCCCTCCCACGCGCCGACGCCCTCGCGGCCGCCACGCACCTAAACGCCCTCCACCCGCCCCTCTCAACCGCCCTCACCTCGCTCGCCATCACCGCGGTCGACGAATCCGCCTACCCAGACGCAGACGCGGCAACGACCTCGACCCGCTTCGCCGCGTCCACCGCCCTCGCCGCAGCCGTCGCCCGTCACGCGCCGGCGCTCCACAGCCTCGCGCTGCCCTCGCTCGCCGACCCGGCCGCCGCCGCCCGCATCGCCGCCGCCGCCCCGCGCATCTCCTACCTCTCCGTCGCCGCCCCGGCCTGGTCCCCGCAATGCCTCGCACCCTTCGCTGCCCTCAAACACCTCAAAGCCGACCCGGCGCCGCTCCTCCGCCTCCCCCTGCCCCTCCTCCCCGGCCCCGGGGCCGCAGCCACCGAGCTCGACCCGCGCCCAACCCTCGCCCGCCTGCGCTCCCTCGAGCCGCGCGGTCCGGCGTTCCTCCTCCCGCACCACCCGCCGTCCGCATCACCGCCGCCCGCGCCGCTCGCCGCGCTCGCTCCCCTAACGCCGGCGCTGGAGATGCTGGGCCCGCTGGCGCTGGGCCCGGCGGCGCGCGACCGGGCGGGCGGGGTGGCGGCGCCGCGGGCGGCGGCGGCGGCCGTTGCCGCCGCCGTCGCCGCGTGGCCGCGTCTGCGGTGGGTGCGGGTGTGGGCGTTCCCGTCGCCGGCGGTCGCGCGCGGGGTGTGGCGGGCGCTGCGCGGGTTCTCTGCGTGCGGCGGGGGGCCGGCCGGGGCCGGCGACGACGGCGGGGCGGTGCGGTGGAAGTAGGAGGAGGAGGACTGTTGTGGTGCAGGGGAACTGGGCGGGGCTGGAGGTCGAGGAGGAGGAGGTGGGGGAGGCGGCGGGGGAGGGCGGGCTTGTGGTGGAGCCGTGGCCGAGGGACGGGTGGCTGTGGCCGTCGGCGACGGCGACGCGGGAGGGGGACGAGCTGGTCGGCAAGCGGTGTGGGTGCTGCGAGCACATGTTTTAGGGTCGGCGTGTTACGACGAGAGAGAGAGAGTGTGTGTGTGTGTGTTTGTGTGTGTGTGTTTGTGCTTATCTTCTTACATGTACGAACTCTTTAGTGTGTGTTACCTTCCGAATTCGTCCCCCACCCCCCGATGAATGCCACGGCCTGTGTTTTTCTTCTTTGTCAAGCGACACAAGTTACCTGCCCACTATTTTTCTTTCTTTTTTTTTTTTTTTTTTCCTTTCCTCTCGCAGTCGATTCTTTGCGCAGAGTGTTACCTACCTACCATTGTTGAAATATAACCAACCCCCCCTACTGATATCACCCTCTCAAAATCATCCTCACCCCTCGCAAATCGCGGCTGACCGTACCCAATCACAACGCGGTCCTCCTCCGAGATGTCATGTTAATGTGGGGTGCGGAATGAGCACAACTTTCTAAAATTTGAATGACTCATTCTTTTTGGGGGTAAGAAAAAGAAAAAGAAAAAAAAAGAAAGAAAAAAAAGAAGAAAAAAAAAAAGAGTGGCATGGAGTCGACAAAGAATGGAGGGAAGGTGAAAACACGATGTAACAGAATAACTCAGCATCCGTCCTTGCCGCTGCTGCCGTACCTTCAAAACGCCGTTCTTCTCGTCGTGGTTGTAAGCCTTCGCCGTCTCTGGCTTGGTTGTGGCCGAGATCTTGTGGGGGCCGAGTGGTGGTTGCCAACGTGCCAGGCCAAGCAGTCCGGCGGTTCACCATTCGGGGGGCTTTTCCACGAGGGGGGGAGGTTTCGATAACAGGACTTTCCTGCCTCGCCCCTATCTCTATCTCTGTCTGTCTCTCTCTCTCTCTCTCTCTCTCTCTCTCTCTCTCTCTCTCTCTCTCTCTCTCTCTCTCTCTCTCTCATGCCCGGACACTGATAGGTTGTGCCTCTGTCCTCACTGACAGCTGAGACAGAGATACAAAGCCGGATTGTTGCGGCGAAGTATCAATATTACAACCCCTCTTTGGACGGACGCACGCGGGGCAGAACAACTATCCCACCCCTGTCACTTCCGCGCCGCAAGTTAGTTGATGCGGATGTTTGGTGCGCGCGGCGGGTCTGCCGCGGACCGTTTGGCAAGTCAGGGTCAAGTTGCCGCCAAGTAGGTGCAAGCAAAAAAGCGTTCGGCGGGCGAACATGGATAATCCCATCTCATTTGCGGCGTGAATTTCTCCAGGCCGAAAGCTAGGACGCGGGACTCGTGTGTGGCAATCGACGGGGGGTGGTGTGTGTGAGCAGCGTTCGGCGCCAGTGCCTTCGTGCAGCCCTCGTCCGTCATCCTTTTTTTGTGTGGAATTCTGGCACCAACTTAGCTCGTGGTACTGGGAATTTGTACCCACACTCCACACTTCCGAACATAATATCGCGGTAAGGAAAGAATGGTCTCGGACGATGTTCAATGATTCGGTGGCGAAAACTGAGGCTCGGGAGCCGAGGATTTTTCGCGGTTTGTGAGGACGCTGAGGATGGACAGGAGGTGGGACGAATAGGGAAAATGACACCGGTTCATTCAAGCCAGACGAAGGTGGAGCTATCCACGCTTACTGGAGTTCGTCCTTGACGCTCGCCCAACCGCCGCCATGCACAAACATGACAAAGTAGATCCGCCGCAAAAGCCGTGTCCCTCTGTGTATTCAACGGTAAAGGCACACAGAAAAGAAAAAAAAAGAAAGAAAAGAAGAAATGGAAGAGCCGCTCAAAGCGCAGCACGACGAACAAAAAAAACTATACGTTTACGACGACGCCGCCGTCGCCGCCGCCTCATCCATCTGCTCCCGCCACCGCCGCTGCGCGGCGATCATATCCAGAAACACCTGTTTGCAAAGCCAACGGGGGGCGGGGCCCAGGAACATCGTCAGAGTTTCGGCGAGGGCGTGTGTGTGGACATCTCACAATTCCCCCCACCGTCCCGACCCACCCACACACACACACACTCCCAAACACACTCCCACACACACACACGCGACTTACAGCGTATTTTGCGTCCAGCAGCCTGCCGAGCGCCGGGTCTTCGTCGGGCAGCACGACCTCGCCCGGCGCGGCCATCTCCGTCATGGCCCTCCACAGCATCTCCCCGCTGGCGGTCGCCGTCGCCGACGGCGGCGTCCCTTCCCTCCTCTCCACCTTCTCCGTTTCCTCAACGGCGCGCCCCGCCACCATGCCCAGCACCGCGGCGCCGAGCGCCACGCTCACGTCCTCGTTCGCCGGCAGCAGCACGGGCAAGCGACACACGGTGGCCAGGAGCCTCACAAACCGTCTGTTCTTGACGTACCCGCCGCTCAAACACAGCCTCCTCACCTTGCCCGCCTTGTCCGCAGCACTCCGCGTCATCCTCTCCACAATCTGCCTCGTCTGGAACGCGAGCGCCTCGATCGCGGCGTGGTAGCGGACGGCGAGGTCCGCGACGGAGGCGTCGAGGGAGAGGCCGGCGAGGACGCCGCGCATGCGCGGGTCGGCGAGCGGGGAGCGGTTGCCGTGGAAGTCCGGGTAGACGTGGAGGTGGCGGGAGAGGTAGGAGGCGGAGGAGGCGGCGGCGGCGGCGGCGAGGGAATCGAGGACGCGGTCGAGGGTCGTAAAGTGCGAGTCGTCGTGGGCGAGGGCCGAGAGCCGGCGGAGCTCGCCGGCGGCAGGGTGCGTGTCGATGAGGAAGTCGATCAGCTTGGTTATTGTGTGTGTGTGTGTGTGTGTGTCGATTGGTTTAGGTGGTGGACAGCAGTCCCATGAAGAACAAAAAGAAAGAAAAAAAAAATGGAGCACCCCACCAACCTGCCCAGTCGAGCTCTGCCCGCCCTCGCTCATCCACATTCCCGGAAACACGGCGTCGCAGTACGGGCCCCAGACGCCGTCGACAAAGGCCGGCTCGGGCGACTGGAGCAGCAGGCAGGTGCTGGTGCCGGCGATGACGGCCATGCTGGCGGCCGCGCCGCCTCCACTGCTTCGTCCCGGCGACGGCGATCCGAGGCCCGCCGCCTCCTCCTCCGCCGCCGCCGCGCCGACGGTCCCGAGCCACCCCGCGTACGCGTCGATGACGGGACATCCGACGGGCAGACCCTGCGGGAGTCCCAGCTCGGCGGCGGCGGCGGCGCAGAGGCCGTCGGCGACGGGGGTGCCTGCGGTCAGCAACCTCCCCCCACCGCCGCCGCCGTTCTCTTTGTCGTCGTCGTCGTCGCGGAACGAGCCGCCGAGCTGGACAAACCGCTTATCGGCGACGGAGCCGAGGCCGACCTTGGCCAGCAGGTCCCGCTGCCAGCCCCACGCGTTGGCGGGATCGGCGGCGTGGTCGCCGTCGTCGTCGCCGTCGTCGATGCAGGCGCGGCGGGGGACAAAGCCAAACTTGCAGACGAGGCTGCAGGCGGAGCGGGTGTTGCTGGCGCCGGTGGCGCGGTAGGCGAGGTAGTCCGGGAGGTCGAAGAAGCGGCAGGCGTCAAAGAGGCGGGCGGGCATGCGCTTTTTGAGCCAGAGGATCTTGGGCAGTTGCATTTCCACCTGTGGCCGTCCTCGTCGTCCCGCGCGAGTTTTGTTAAAAAGGGTGTAGCCTGACGGATCGGCGATGGGGAAAAGAAAAAAAAAAAAGTACACGCCCACACTCACCGACATGGCCCCGCCGACGAACCGCAGCGCGCGGCTCCCAGTGGCGTTGATCAAGTCGGCCTCCTCGACGGCGCGGTGATCCGCCCACAGCACCACGTTCCATTTATCGTCGCCCCACGCATCCGCCGCTCCATCGCCCTCGAACGACGACGACGCCGCCGACGGCGACGGCGACACGGCGACGGGTGATCCGTCCTCCCTCACGACGGCGAGGCTGCATGTCGCGTCGAAGCCGATGCCGCGGACCGCGGCGCGGGCGTCGGGTGGGAGCGCGGCGACGACGGCGCGGACGGCGGCGGCGACGGCGGCCCAGATGTCGTCGGTCGACTGCTCGAGGAGGGTGGCGGTGGTGGCGTTGTTGTTGGTGACAGTGCGGGTGGCGATCGGGTGGGTCGAGGAGGCGAGGACGACGCCAGAGTCGGAGACGGCGGCGGCGCGGACGGAGCCGGTGCCGCTGTGGGAATGCGTGTGGAGTTGGTGGCGGTGTGAAGGGAAGGGAAGGCAAGGGGACTCACACGTCGACGCCGATGGAGCAGCACGACGACGGCGTCGGATTCATCGCGCACTGTATCGCGAGTGAGTGGGAAGAACGGGCAGGCAGTGGTGTTGAAGCAAGCAAGATTTAGCATGGCGATGAGGATGGCGCTGCGCCAAGGAAGTGTGTACTCGTTCGTTGTGGAGGGTTGTGTGGGGGGGTTGTGGGGCGGGCAGGTGGTAGGTGAGCTGAGCCAAGGCATGACCTCCTCCTCCTCCTCCCACGCGATCAAAGAGGGACCGGCGCAGTTGGTGCGGACGGCGAGAGGGATGCGACCTGACGATTGGACCGGGCACCGGCACCAACGGACACGACACGACACGACGCGCGGATGGATGGCGGCGGCGGGAAGGGGCGGGAAGGGGCGGGCAGCACAGGTAGATGGATGGGGTTGGGGCCGGCGGGGGGAAGGCCGGCGAACACACCTGGAGTTGGGCGAACGGCTGGATAGGCAGACAAAAAAAAGGGGCATGTACGTATGAAATGTATGTATGCGCATTCACACACACTGCACATACACTGCACATTGAGCAATGTGCCAAAAACGTACATATCCACAGTACATACCATCCCCATATATACACATGTGTGTTATAGTGTCGGTACGAGCGGCGCGATCAGCCCGGGCACCACTCGTACGCGAACACGGCCGTCGTCAAGATCCAGAAGTGCCTGAAGCGGCTCAGGGTTACCATGCATGCCTAGTCTGGAAAGTCATGCTTTACTAGTAGCTATTTTATAACGAACGGGCCAATCGACGAATCGTGCACGACGCATCTGCTGCCGGCCAATGGCTAATTGGACCGAGACAAGATTCATTAGCTCCACGCGTGCCCCCCCTGCGCACGGCGGAGGTGGCAGACGGGGGTGGAGGGAGAGAGTGGTGTGAGTTAAAGGATGGATGTAAGGGTACACAACAAACAGACACAAGACACAAGGGCGGGGAGCAACACATCGCAAGCAGCTGGCGCAGCAAAGGGGGGCATTAAAATGCAGCAGCAGCAGAGCAAGCACAATCACAAACAGAAAGAGAAGGAGACCATTAAACGACCAATTCGACCCTCGTCGTCGTCCACGCACATACAACGCCCCAAACCGCCTGAAGAAAAGGAGAGGAAAAAAGGGGGAATGCTTCTTCCTCACGCCGGAGCCGACCCCCCAATCAAACTCAGTAGCAGCCGGCGTAGTACTGTTGGTCCTGGTAGCAGAGCGGGCCCTGGTCGGTGGTCAGGTACTGCGAGCCTGCGCCGCCGTCCTGGCACGTGGCAGCAATGTACTTTGACCCGTCGCAGTACTTGTACGACCCGCTGGTGCCGTCGGCGCCGATGCAGTACGTGTCGCCCTTGTAGGAGCACGAGCCGAGCGATGTGGGCGTGGACGTGGCGGTGCCCTTTGTCGTTGACGTAGTCTTTGTGGCGGTGGTGGTGGCCGCGGTCTTTGTGGACGCCGAGTTCTTTGGGTACGACACGGTGCCGGAGCACGTGTCGGACTCTGAGAACGAGGCCGCTTTCGCGACGGCGCCGCCGCCGACGCCGAGCAGCGACAGGCGGGCCTCGGTGAGCACGCCCGAGGTGCACTGGAGGCCGACGGCGATGCCCGGGTAGGCGGCGGTGATGGCGGAGCGGATCTTTGTGGCGGAGTAGGAGCCGCCGGGGGTGATGCCGGCGGCGGCGAGCGGGGCGTAGAGGTCGAATTTGGCGCGCAGGGCGAGGGCGTCCGAGAAGAACTGCACGAGGTCAGCGCCCTTTGAAGTGCCAGTGCATGACGTGTCGGCGGGCGAGTAGCACGTGCCGTGCTTCCCCCACTCGTGGTTCCAGAAAGTGTTGTAGTCCCCGGCTGTGTTTGTTGTGTTTTGTGTTTTTGTGTGGGAGGGTCATCGTTGATTAGTTAATAAAAAGAAAAAAACTTAAAAATAAAAATAAAATCAAATCAAAACACGCACACGACGAGATCCAGTACGTCAGCATGTCGCTGTAGATGGACGACGACTGGATACGCGACTGCGTGTCCGTGTACTGGCGCGACGAGTCGCACGTCGACACCTGGCTGCCGCTGCAGCTGTCAGGCCAAAGCCCATCTGTCATTATTACAATTATTGTTATTGTTGTTATCAGTGTGGTTTGGTTTTTTTTTTTTTTTTTTTTTTTTTTTTAGGTTTGGTTCGATGGTTCGATGGTTCGATGGTTTGATGGTTTGATGGTTCGATGGTTTGGTGGTGTTTTGTTGGTTCAGACGCACAAGACGCAGACAAAAAAAACAAACAAACAGTCAATCAAATCAAACACACTCAACGAAGCGTCCAAGCGTTCGACGGCGCGCCCGCCAGCACGCCCGACGAGCACGACGTCGACTGGCAGTACCCGGGCAGCCACTGCAGCGCGAGCACAAGCTCGCCGTTCGTCGGCACGCAGCACGAGCTGGCCGACGACGACCCGCACGCCACCGTCGTCGCTGAGCACGTCGCGCGGCGCAGCAGCAGCGGGCTGCTGCTCATGTCCGCCGACACGGCCGTCGCTGCTGCTGCTGCTGCTGCTGCTGCTGAGAGGAGGACGGAGAGGGCGGTGTGCACCATTTTTTGCTTGCTTCTTGCTGTGTGCGTGTTGGGGGAAAGTCGATTGCGATGCGTTCACTGCTGGGAAACTGCGTCGCGTGTGTGTGTGTGAGTTGCGTGGGGGAAAAAAGTGTGCGTGTGCGTGTGTTACGTATACGGGATGGGTGTGTTTTGTGGGGGCTTGTTTGCTGTCGGACGATGAGGGGAGCGGGGGCTTCCTATGAGGGATTGCCGAGCAGCAACGAGAAACCAGCAGGGGGGATGTGTACTATGAGGTAACGAGAGCGGGCTATGAGGTGCGAGGGTTGAGGGGACGGGAAGGACCCGGAGTCGGTCGATCTGGGGAGGTGGAGGAACGGAGCACGCGTTGGGCGATGCGGAGCAATCCGGTCCTTTAAATACGGGAAGTGTCTGCCAAATCAGTCAATCCATATCATCACATCGATCTGTCTGTCTGTCTGTCTGTGCGCCAGTCCTAGCCTCCCAATTAAGCGCAAGCGACGACGGCACGCGCGCTCTTTTTTCTTTGTTCCTTCCTTGCTTTCGGGAGCGCCCACCGTCCGTGCCGCGTTGCCTGTCTGTTTGTTACCCCCCCAATGAAACCGCCTCGCCGACGCACACGCGATGCCGCGTCTGTCCCTTCCCCTATTGCCTGTTTTCACTCTATCTTATCGCGCCACCCCGCGTGGGTGCTCCTTTTCGTTGCGTGCATGGCCGGATCGAGTGTGTGTAGTTTCCAAAAACGAACAAGCGGGACGGCTTGTTTTGAGCAGAGATACGCGAGACAGACAGACACATAGGCAGACAGACAGACAGACAGACAAACAGACAAACAAGGAGTCAGACAAAAACAGACAAAACTTTTTAGCGATGGTATCTAGCAGCACGTGCGCCAAGAAAAAAAAAAAACAATTCGCTGCTGGGTGTACTCTCTGGTTGACTAATCCGGAAATCGCGGTGAGAGAGAGGCAGAGACGACTCCCACCGACGACGCCCACGCCCTTTGCTTGTGTTCCGCCGAACATCGCTGGCGCCGTTCGTTGATCGATCAATTCCCCACCCCCCCGCGGGACACTTCTTCGCTCACGTTCTCAATGAATGCCTGCTAACGTCGCAAACAACCTGGTGTTCCTTTCACCGCTGTGCCTTCCCATCCTGTTGTGAAGGGCCAGGCAGCCACGACGGGCACCCTGGCGTGTTGCTCTTTTTTGTGCAGCACTCATTTCTGATTGGCATTTTGTTGTGTCTGCAACTGATGACAAGACAGTCACACTTGGGGATGCATCCAGAAGCACGAGCTGTTGGGACACTCTGATTTTGATCAGCAGTATTCAGTCTTTTTGGGCAGTTTCATTAACGCTGTCAACCGAAAAATTGGTTGTCGGTTGTTTCGGTTGTTTCGCCATTTATCTAGCCTGCCAAATACAGTAAATTTTGGATTCGAACAAGCCTGTATATTCAACAAACAGAGGCAAAGGAGATACTGTTATTCATTTTTGTTATGAATCACCCTCTGGAAACCTCTGGAACCTTCTAGAACATTCCTTCATGGAATCTTGTGGAACCTTCTGGAACCATCTTTGCTTTCCTGACTTGTCTTGTTGTCATTGGTATCATTGTATTACTAATTGCTCTTTCTGGAACTTTCTTTGAGACTTGACAAGGAAGACTCTCAAAAGGTATAAAAGGGGGATGGGGAGCCCGTCCCATCCCTCAAGTGAATTATTGTTTCCAATACAATCATCACTCCTCTCAGTTCCTTGTCTGCCTTGTCCTGTCCTGCCCTGTTCCTGACATCATAATTCACTTCACCCTCTCCTACTACTCTCTGCCATCATGTCTGACCCAAACAACACCTTCCCTGATGCAACTGCCTTCCAAGCCTTGATGGACCAATTACAAGCCCTTTCAAGACAGACACACCAACTTCAAGAACAAGTCCTTCACTAGCAGCACCAGCTTCAACAACAGCTTCACCAACAAGAACATCAAGCTCTTCCCCTGCCCCAAGCCAACCAAGCAAGAGAGCCCAAGGTTCCCAGCCCTGACAAGTTCACTGGGCTGGCCAAAGACCTTAGGAACTTTATGGCCACTGTGGAGAATGTCATCCTTCTCCAACCTTCAAGATTTCCCAGTGAGCAAGTCAAGGTTCTTTTCACAAGCACCCTCCTGTCTGGTCAAGCTCAATCATGGTACCGGTCTCTCCCAAGCACACCCACCACCCTGCAAGAGCTCTCGGAAGGGCTGGAGGCTACCTTTGGTGACCCCTACGCATCTTGGACAGCAAGATCCAAGCTCAAGCATATCAAGCAAGGAAAGCAATCTTGTGTGGCCTATACCAACCAATTCAAGCAACTAGCCAGAGACTCTGGATACAATGATGCAGCTCTGATGGAGCTGTACCATGATGGTCTCCATGAGTCTATCCAAGACTTGCTCTCCCAGTCTCTGCACATCCCTGAGACCTTGGAAGAGTACGTTCTCCTTGCCATCAAGATTGACAACAGACTCTACTCCAAGAGGCTGAAGCAAAGACAAGTAGGAACTACATCAAGGCCTACCCCAGTCCCTCAAGCTCTTACAGTTCCTGAACCCATGCAAGTGGATGCAGTTGAGACACTTCCTAAGGGTCCTCTGAGCCAAGAGGAGAAAACAAGGAGGGCCCAGCAGGGACTGTGTTTCTACTGTGGCTCCAAGGAGCGCTCTGTCAAGGACTGCCCAAGGAAGAAGCACCCCAAACTCCCAGGTCCAGGCTCACTGAGGGGCAATTCCCTGGACCCTTCTCCAAGCTGCCCCTGCTTCATCACCACCACCAGCACCACAAACACCTCAGATTCCAAGCTCCACCAACTCACCATGGATGTCAAGATTCAACTCTCACCCAAGTCAACCATCACAACCAAGGCCCTTATAGACTCTGGATCATTCTGCAACATCATTGATGCCACCCTTGTCAAGCCTTGCCCCATTCCAACCATCAAGAAATCCACACCCCTCAAGGTCCACTTTGCCAATCATGCTCTGTTCAAGGAAATCAGCCATGAAACCAAGCAAAACCTCCACATCCAAGGCTTTCCACCATCCATGGTCAACCTGGAAGTATTGGATCTTGGCTCACCCACATTCTCTGTCATCCTGGGATTACCATGGCTGCAAGCCCAGAACCCTGCCATTGATTGGGTCACTGGTCAAGTCCAACCTCCACCAATTGGAACAGCCACCCAAAACTCAAGTGAAGCCTCCAAGTCTCATGCTCGCAAGTCCTTGATTCAAGGTTCACAGCCAAGTATCAAAGGTCAACCACCAAAGACAACTCCAGTGTCAACCTGCAGTTCACAAATCCCAGCCAAGACTCAAGTTCCACAGTTCACAGTTCACAGTCAAGATTCAAGTAGAGCTTATAGAGCTCACAGTCATGACCAAGACTCTAGTTCACAGAACCCACAGTCAAAGATTCAAGTACCACAGTTCACAGTCCACATTCAAGATTCAAGTTCCACAGCTCACAGTCTTTGCCAAGAACAGGACTCTCAGTCAAAGATTCAAGAATCACAGTTCCCAGTCAAGAATTCAAGCCCCACTGCTGAAGAGCACAGCAACCTGGACCCATCAGACCTTTTGCTGGCATCCAAGCTACCAAAAGAATATCTCCCTTATGCTGATGTGTTTTCCAAGACCAAGGCAGACCTGCTACCAGCTCAGAGGCCTTATGACTGTGAAATCCCACTCAAGGATGAAACTTGCAGCCCACCTTTCAAGCCACTGTACCACCTCTCTCCACCAGAAGCCAAGGCCCTCCAAGAATACATTGAAGAAATGCTGAACAAGGGATTCATCCAACCTTCCAAGTCACCAGCTGGAGCTCCCATCTTTTTTGTCAAGAAGAAGGATGGGGGACTGAGACCCTGCGTGGACTACAGAGATCTCAATGAGATGACAGTCAAGAACCGCTATCCACTGCCTCTCATCTCTGAATTACTGGACAAACTGAGCCATGCAAGGATATTTTCCAAGATTGACCTCAGAGGTGCCTACAATTTGGTCAGAATTAAGCCCCAGGATCAATGGAAGACTGCCTTCAGATGCAAATATGGTCACTTTGAGTACTTGGTCATGCCCTTTGGACTTACCAATGCTCAGCTATTTTCCAAGGCATGATGAATGACATCTTCAGGGATATTCTGGACCTTTTTGTCATTGTCTACCTGGATGATATCCTGGTATTTTCGTCTGACACTGCAAGCCATATGGGACATGTCAAGACTGTCTTGGAGAGACTCAGACAGCATCACCTCTATGCAAAGCTGGAGAAGTGTGAATTCCACAAGACCTCCATTGAGTTTTTGGGGTTCATTGTGTCTGACAAAGGGATCTCCATGGCACCAGACAAGATCCAAACTATTCTTGAATGGAAGGCTCCAAATTCCATCAAGGATGTTCAAAGCTTCCTTGGGTTTTGCAACTTCTACAGAACCTTCATTGCCAACTATTCTGCCATAGCCAAGCCTCTCACTGATCTCACCAAGAAGACCACCAAGTTTGAATGGACCCCAGCAGCAGAGCAAGCCTGGCTAGCTCTTAAGACAGCAACCACAAGTGCACCACTCCTTAAGCATGTGGATCCCTTGCTTCCCTTCACCTTGGAAACTGATGCCTCAGACTATGCCCTCAGTGCTGTTCTGTCCCAGCCAAGCTCTCAGGACCCCTCTGCTCCTCTGCATCCAGTGGCATATTACTCCAGGAAGCTGAACAGTGCTGAGTGTAACTACACAGTCCATGACAAGGAGTTGCTTGCAATTGTGGAAGCATTCAAATTCTGGAGACACTACTTGGCTGGTTCTAAAGGCATCTCTGTCTATTCTGATCACAAGAACCTCACCTTCTTCAGGGCAAGGAGGTTGCTCAAGCAGAGGCATGCCAGGTGGGCTGAACTGCTCTCTGAGTATGACTTTAAGCTGTGCTATTCTCCTGGCCACCTTAACACTGTGGCTGATGCCCTGTCAAGAAGAACAGACCTTGCACCTGAAGGGGGAGATGGTTTCACCCCACCATCCAAGACACACCTTTCATTGCTTCCTGACAGTGTGTGGGCCCATGCTATTTCCAAGGACCCCAAGCCTCACAAGATTCAAATCAGCCAAGAGGAGGAAAAACTTGAGATACTCAAGACAAGGCATGATGCAGCAACAGCTGGACACCCAGGAGAGCACAAGACATATGAGCTTGTTTCCAGAGACTTCTACTGGCCAGGCATGAGGAAGTACATCAAGAACTATGTCAGCAGCTGTGAAACCTGTCAAAGAAACAAATCCAGCAGACACAAGCCCTATGGACTTCTGGAGCCCCTCCCAATTGCCATCAGCCCTTGGTCATCAATATCCATGGACTTCATTGTGAAACTGCCCCCATCCCATGGATTTGACTCTATCCTTGTTGTCATCTGCAGAAGGACAAAGTTGGCCCATTTTATCCCCTGCACTGAGAATATAGATGCACAAGGAACAGCAGACCTGTTTTTGCAGCACATATTCAGGCTCCATGGGCTGCCTCAGTCAATCATCAGTGACAGAGGACCTCAGTTCAGATCTCAATTTTGGAAAGCACTCACAGCAGCCCTTGGAATCAAGTCTCAACTGTCAACTGCTTATCACCCTCAGACTGATGGACAAACAGAAAGAACAAACCAGACTCTGGAGCAGTATTTGAGGTGCTATGTCAGCTATCAACAGGATGATTGGCCCACCCTCCTTCCGCTGGCAGAATTTGCTCTCAACAATTCTCTCCACTCAAGCACCCAGCTATCTCCTTTCTTTGCAACCTATGGCTTCAATCCAAGAGGAGATCTTCTGGGACAAGAGACCCTATCCAATGTCCAAGCTCCTGCTGTGGCTTCACACTTGCATAAGCTCAAGATCATCAGCATCCTTCCTGGACTCCACCCTGAAGCAAGCCCAAGAAGATGCCTCAAGATTCGCCAACACTCACAGAATGGACCATGACCTTGCTGTGGGTCAGCAAGTTTGGCTTCTGAGGAAGAACTTGCAGACCAAAAGACCAAGTCCCAAGCTAGACAACCTCAAGTTGGGACCTTTCAAGATCTTGGAGCAAATCAATCCAGTCACCTTCAAGCTGGATCTCCCTGCATCCATGAAGATCCACCCAGTTTTCCATGTCAGCCTTTTGGAGAAGTTTGTGGCCAATTCCATTCCAGGCAGAGTTGTTCCTCCTCCTCCTCCAGTTGAGGTAGAAGGTGAAGAGGAATTTGAAGGTTGAACAAATCTTGGATGCCAAGATGGTTTGGAAGGACACTCAAGTTCCTTGTCAAGTGGAAAGGTTACTCAGATGCTGACAACACCTGGGAACCTGAGTCAAACCTCACTCACTGCCAAGACCTTCTGCTCAAGTTCAAGACCAGGTACCCCACCAAGTTGCAGAAGAGGCCTAAAAGGGGGAGATGATGTTATGAATCACCCTCTGGAAACCTCTGGAACTTCTAGAACATTCCTTCATGGAACCTTGTGGAACCTTCTGGAACCTTCTTTGCTTTCCTGACTTGTCTTGTTGTCATTGGTATCATTGGTATCATTGTATTACTAATTGCTCTTTCTGGAACTTTCTTTGAGACTTGACAAGGAAGACTCTCAAAAGGTATAAAAGGGGGATGGGGGACCTGTCCCATCCCTCAAGTGAATTATTGTTTCCAATACAATCATCACTCCTCTCAGTTCCTTGTCTGCCTTGTCCTGTCCTGCCCTGTTCCTGACAATTTTACATATAAATCTTGTCAAAAAATCCGGGATATCCACCATATCTGTGTCTCGGAGCGGACATAGCTGTGAGACTACACCGAGGTCTCAGTGATAAAGTCTGGGATTTTATTCGCAAAAACAAGCGTACCTGTCATAAAACCGCAAGGATCGGGACCCCTATTATTGCTCCCAGTTCTTTAGTTTCCAAGGCGTTATCAAAGTGTATTTGCGGCTAACCCGTCTTTATTATTGGGCCTGCTTTTACTACTATCGTCTTAACAGTTTCCGTTGCACCAGGGTTTTCTCAACATATTTTCTTTTTCGGTGACTAACGGAGACTGCCTGACTGCCTGGGGATGGGGTGCCTGACAGGCCGTACCCCAAGCCCACCTAATTTATTATTTATTTTTTATTTTTGGCACTTGTACATACATGCATAGGGTTGGGGGGGGACTTAGAGCATTTGTGGTGGATGCTCCAAGTCAGGGGGGTTGACTTGTCAATTTTCTCTCTCTCTGTTTTTGGGCCATTTCTCTTTTTCCTTTTTTCTTCAATCTGATTTCTGTCCATTGGCACCAATACAGAGTCCCTTCAAATCCATCTGGCTCGCAAGGTGAGGGTAGTGAGAGATGGTACACACCCGGGTGTGTACATGGTCCCTTCGTGGGGCTCCTCTTAAGGGGCCGTGGGTGGGGAATGCAGCTGGCCCCACCAGCGACTGTGTGACATTGCCAGCTCTGTGTTGGAGTGAGGATGCCCGGTGCTTGCCTGCCGCGACGACGGTGATGGTGGTGGTGGCGACGACGGCGTCGTTGTCCCCAACCTTCCCGTCCCTGCGAGGGTGTTGGTGGCTGCGCCCGGTGCAGCGCCCAACGCCTGAGAGTTCGATCTACAAGCGCCTGCCTCGGTCCTATTGCTGTGAGGGCGAGATGTGTGAGTACGAGTGCGATGCGATAAAGCCCGTTGGTCGAGCGATCGTGCCGACGCAGCCCGGCGGGGTGCGTGTACGATCGCAGGTGTTTCCGCGTGCGAGTTCCCAGCTGGCGACCTTCCAACCCCTACATAGTCGACTCCCTTCTCTCTCTCCCCCCCATCGCTGGCGACGACGAGGGCTCCCGCAGCACCGTCTGCGACGAGGGGCTCTAGGTCGCGCCCTGTCCGTCCCGTCGCTATTAACCGCTCCTGTTGTATTTGAGATTAGGTTCCTGAGATAAAAACCCCCGTTTCCCTCTTCTCTCTCTTTATTCTGCGGTTGTGTTGCGCCTTTGGGAGTGCCCTTCTGTTTCCCCTCGCATCGGCCCGCGGCCACGCGAGTAATCGGTGCTCCAGCACCGATCCTTCAGAGGATTGTCCCTCTGAATGTTCATTCTTTGTGTTTGAGACCCCTGTTAGACAGATCAGTAGGGATACTTCGTGGACTAGGCAAGTAGTAGGGTTGAAACACCCCCTAGACAACAGCCCAATAAAGTTAGTTTTAGCCTATTATTTGCTTTCCCTCACTCTAGGGCCCAGATCCCAGGGTCAAAGGAGTGAGTATAGTCTCACATAGCTTCGTTTAACAGATTATCTGTCTTTTTGGACACGGCATCTTTCTTCAAGACAACAGCTCATTTTTAAGCCCCTCAAGATACAAAAAACTCAAATAATGGGCCTTCCTGCCAAAAAACAAAGGGAGAAATGATCACACAGCAGAAAAATGGTGACAAGATCGATGCTTAATTGTTTGGCTCTAGTCACCATAACTGCCTGCATCTCCTCATCTACCACTTCCTTTTTCAATGTTTTGTTAGGCAGAACTGACTGGTTAGCAGCAAGAGGCAAAAGACAGACCTGAACCTATTTGGACTGTCAGTTATCGTTCTCACAGTTCCCATGGGAGAGCGAGCCACCACCAATGCAGACCTGGGTGCTGGCTTGAGCTGTTGACAAATACTCCGAGTATTAAGTGGAACAGAGACCTGGTGTCAACAGCTTTCCTCCTCCTCTGCTCAAGCAGATAATATAGGAGAGGTTTTACCCTGTGCTGGTCATGCTTGCCTAGCAACTATCACAGTGTGCATATCATCATTATGTATCATGTCTGAAGCAGTTTGCAGTTGGACGGGCCAGACCCACATCACCTGGAATACCCTACCCACCAGGCGGAGCCGGAGGAATCGGCGCAGGAAAGACAGGAACAACATACTCGTCGTCAGCGAGGTCATCAGCAGGGGACAACGGGTACACGTGTGGGGTTAAGCCGGACCGGAGCTCCGGGAGAAGGACTGACAGCTGGAGTAGACGACCACTGTAAGATCCCAAAGATCTGTGACCAAAAGTCTTCAAATAGGCTCAGGGTTTGGGAACACACACAAGGAGCGGAAGGCGGAAAAGAGGATTCATCGAAAAGGACATCCCAACTGACAACGGTAGTTCTGTTAGGGCGGCGCAGAATTGAGCTGGGAACAAGCGACACTTCTCCGAACGAAAATGAAGGCCCATTGGGAACTCCTTAGGCAGGTTTCGGTACGGCATGGAGGCAAAGACGCGAAGCATGCCAGCAGACAGTTGGTCCCTGCGGACAGACTCGTACGTTGTCATTGCGACTCCGTCAGGACGATGATAGGGCCATCACTCCCGAACATAAGCGGCTGCTCGCACCGCATAGGACCAGTCAGTGAGGCTGCAAAAACAGGTCTGCTGTTCCTTGTGCATCTATATTCTCAGTGCAGGGGATGAAATGGGCCAACTTTGTCCTTCTGCAGATGACAACAAGGATAGAGTCAAATCCATGGGATGGCAGTTTCACAATGAAGTCCATGGATGTTGATGACCAAGGGCTGATGGCAATTGGGGGTCGTTGAGGGTTCCAATAGTGGTCGAGCATGTTCCACTTCCCTCCGCCCGAAGTGGGGACCCTGCTTGTGCAGTGGCAAACTCTCCCCGACGAACGTGGTAATTTGTAAACCCTTTCCGGCGTTTAGCCAGATGTTGAGAACATCCTGAGTCCACGACAAAAGAGTCAGACAAGTGGGACAAGCCTTCAGTTGGACAAACTTCGTCAATATTCAATGCAATGTTATGAAACTTTGTACACACAGAGCAAATCAGTGAAACAATATGCTACATTAACCTGGTAGTTGCTCTTTCTCTGGGGCATTGATTAAATTTAATTATATCTTCCAACTCCAGAAATTGGAAGAAAATCTTGGATTGGTCTTTAAAAATAGACGCACAGTGCTGAAGATGGCCGCAGCAGGTAATATCTGCAGAGAATTGAAGGTAGAGTTTTTTCGTACATACAATCATAAAGCCAAAGATACTGTGGAAAATTGGAGATAAGGCTCAAAGGCATTGACTCAATTAGGTCGAAAACACCAATTTTTTTCAGCTATGCACCTGTGTTGCATTAATATAGTCCATGGGTGGGCAAACCTCATAATCGGCTTACAAAATGTATACTGCCAGCAAGTATTTACAGGATAGTCATTTTGGGGTGAACTAATTTTTGGCAGGTTTCAATCCGTCTATCAGGCAACAGTTCACAACATAGTGTTTCGCTCCACAAATATTTTTCGGATGTTTCAACTGTTGTACACAGTCTTTTATCTTCTTCTTCCCGCCTGACATTTACCGTGGCGGTTATTCAGGTTCTGGCATTCAGCTGCATCAGTCAGTGTCCTTTGGTTCATTTCTGTGGTTTGCGCTGTCCAACTGGGGGTGGAGTAGCATAAACCTTGCTCAAACAGTCTCTCTCTATATCGGGATCTGACCTTTCAATCCACCTTTTCATTTACCCTGTTTCCTTATTTGTACCTGTCTTACCCTCCCTTTTCCTTCATGTGTAAGTGGGAATGATTGCTGTTGAGGGCTGACATTCTGCTCACTTCTGAACAGCTGTAGGTGGGAGTAACTTTGTCACTCACAGGATCAGCGCAAGGGGAGGCCTTGTGTGTCCTGTGGTGGGCGTATCAACCCTCTTGAGCAAGGGCTGCCTACTCCGCTGGACTGAACTGTGAGGACGACAGGCCGCCAAGCCCTCCTCTTTCCTCCCTGTGATTCCAACCCTCTCCTATTTAAACTGCTGCCCCCCCTTCTTGTTGACTGTGAGAACTGTGCCTGAAGTCCCTTGTCTGCCCTTTTCTTCCTGACTGTGTGTATGAGCTGGGGGTTGCAGTCCCCTGGTGTGTGACAGGAGGGTTGGTTCCTCTTGGCCATCATGGCAGTGTGTTGGGTTCAATCCCCTGTGCACCTCACCATTCTGCATACTGTTTGGGTTGGACTAGGTAGGAGCCACTTGGTGATGGAAGGACAGATGGTAAATCTGTGGTGGTGCCTCTAGGTTCCTGTCAATACATCTAGTCAAATCCAGGTCTCTCAAGGTGATATGAATTATCTGGCTGGTCAGGTACTGCTGCAGGAATGGTCTCTCAGGTATGCCCCCATCTCCCTGTGTGTTGGCTCCTGTGGCCTCTGGTGGGCCTGGTCTTCACTGGGTTCAGACCCTCTTCCTCTCAGATTAATGCCTGTGATGTCATGGTGCCACACTTGTGTGTGGGAGTGGGTTTTAACCTTCCTTGCTTCTAAGATAGGGGATTCCTCTGGCCTGGTGAGGCAGATATCTGTATCCTAGTAGGATGAAGCAAGAAGAGTCCCCCGTGTGCCCCCTCCTTGGATTGAGTTGGAACCTCTCTTGGGAGTGAGACAAGATGTGTCTGGTTCTGTTAAGTGGAAAACAGTTCTGGTTTGATCCAACAGGAATCTCTGCACACTAACTGTTCCTTGTGTTTGCCCTTTGTGTCCAACCCCCTCCAACTTAGGGCTTGTCTTTGGCAGAGAGGGAGCTGGTGCTCCAAGGTGGCGGCTCCAACAGGTTGGGACCTGGCCACTTTCCTCCCCACTCTTGCCTTCCCCCTTGGCTTCTGCCTTGGGAAGGAGCTGTCACAGATTGGTTGGTGCTGCCTTAGGCGCCCCCCTTTGTTGCCCTAAGTCTCATTCCTTAGGACGAAGATGAGTCCGCGTGTAGCTCGATATGCAGCTGCTCCAAATATCGTGAGCAGCACGTTACGAGTTGTGACGGGTGGATGCTTGAGCCTGACTCTCAGTGATATGCACCTGGACGCGAAGAGCAGTTGATTGTGTGCCGAGAATGAGTTGGATGAAGGAGGGAGCTGGAGTGCGTCTACGGTGAGCTCAATTGCTAGCATCCTACGTGCGAACCACCGTTGCAGAGTATCCTTGCGAGGCCACCAGAGCGTGTTGCTGCCGAATATGCCTGTTGCGCTCACCTCAATTGCACCGTACTTCGTCGAGGACAGGTCCTCACCTCCAAGCAGCTTAATCGCCTCTTGATTGACATGCCCGTCAGTGAACTCTACGTCGCCATATGTCACGATCCTGTGCAGTGCAACATTGAGCTTGTCATCATCACTGAACGCACGCTTCAAGTCACCAAGGTAGTTGTGCGACATGGCATAGGCGACACCGGGCAAGTTGGATATGATCGTCCTGATGGCTCGACTCTTGCCCTGGCCGCCTGAGCCATATAGGAAGAGCAGTCGTGGCCGTGACACTGGATCGACTAGTGCGTTGCCGATGACCCACATCACGAGGTCGAGATCGTGCTCAGGGATAGTACGCAGCAGATCATGCTCAGCAGCAGACTTCAAGTCCGTTCGCATGACACGCGGAATGAGAGGTATATGCAATGGGCAGATGCACAACGTTGACACTATGACTCCGCCTACTCCATCCATGTCCGATATCGGTATCAAGTCCAGTGCAGGAGCGAACGTCAGTGTGTCAGGTGAAGTCGGAGTCACTGTCAGCCGACATGTGGATATGCACACGCTCGTCGGAATACTATCAGCCCTGACTGACTTAGTCTGAATGAGCGGCAGGTAAGGTGCCATTGCTGCATCGTAACTGACTGGCACATTGTCGACTCCCATGAGCATCGCAAGTTGCATTGTAGACTGAGGACTTCTGAGATGGCACTAGTAGCCCACGTTGCGGACATACATGTAACATGATGACGACAGGATCACAGTGTGGAAGCTTCCGTACATAATACGCCTGATTGCCAGGAACTTCTTGTCGTCATTGAGGTACACTGCGAGATGCCCGCCCATGGGGAACGGATCTTCACGTGCCTCAGATCCATGGATGACAGCAGAGGGCGCCTGGTCATAGCCACTGAACTCGTTGAATATGTCCTCGTAGAAGCCTCCGGGATTAGTCTCGGTAACCTCGCTGTGCGCGTCATAATGTGACATCATGTCAGGCGACTGGTGCCCGGCTAGCTAGCTACTCGTCGTACCATGGAGAGCTATCTGTGCATGCTCGATGCGGGCTGGTGCCCAGTATGCGTCGGCGCTGACGTGATGCATGACAGCTCGCAACCAGTTAATGTCGACTCGAATGGCAGGCCGTACGTGATGGTGAAGATGGCAAGAGATGACGACAGAGTGATGATACCCGTGACGCCTGTCCTATCAGCGCCGAAGGACTCGATCGTGCTGACTAAGCGCACCGCACTAGAGCCAGGCAGTGACGTGGGCATCATTGGTGGCGCCATGAGTCCGCAGAACTTGACACGCATCGCCACTGTGCAGGGGAATTGTCCATTCACTCGACCTGGCTATGGACTAGGCACTGAAGTCATGAAGCAAGATACTGTCCACATAGTCGGCATGGACATTGAGCAGACGACGTACCTGCGTAATGGCAAGTTCCCTTTGCCAACTGATCCATTGCTGACAATTGCCATAGTGACATGGGACAATCGTAGATATTGCGCATACGCCTACGGGACCGCTGACGTGTCCAAGTGTGCACCTGATGACTCGTACCACATTGTCAAGTGCGCAAATTCAACTGAGTTAGCCGACTGGGCTTTGCAATGGATCATAGATGAGTCACCTGACTTCGTTGCAGTGCATAACGGCTTCGGGTTCGATGTGTCAAGATTGGCTGCTCATTGCTCTCCTGAGTACATGCACTGCTTCACTAGAGTCAATCTCGGCAAGGTGTCGAAGGGAGTCGATCTGTCCATACCTGGCGTTACAGTGGTCGACACGTGGTGGTACATCGACAAGCTCCATGGACCAGAGTACGCGTCCACATCACTGGATGCCATATGCAAGGCGAAAGGGATCGGAGGCAAGGTCAAGTCGCCACCGATGATGATAGATCCGTCTGACAGCAGCTACGACTACAGTGATATGATCGTGTGCAACATGTACGACGCCTATCTGCACATACGAGTTGCGCTCGACACTAAGTGCCTTGACGAGATCATCGCGATTGGAGTCCTGACCAAGTCCCCATTGGCAGATTGTACGAGATTCATCAGTGGAACGCTCATGACTAATCTGACGTCAGCAGTGGCCCTTGATGCAGGCTGTGTCATGGACTGGTCAGCGGAGCCGTTACGTCAAGGCAAGTACCGAGGCGCAATAGTGCTAGATCCATCAGTTGGGTTTCACCGCAACGTATTCACACTGGACTTCAAGAGTCTGTATCCGAGTATCATGATTGGGCTGAACATATCACCAGAGACTGTGACAACATTCGATGTGTATGATGACGACGTACGTGAACAATATGTCGAGCTCATGGGGCTGAGAGCGGATGGCAGCATGACATGGACGAGTGACGCGACCCTGCTACGCATGAACGATGTCATTGTCAGCATAGATCGTCGAGCTGAAGGCATTCAACCGAAGTTCCTGAAGTACCTGATGACTAAGCGGTCAGCGATCAAGAAGTCCAACGGAGGCAAGGACACTCCGCTCAGCTTCGCCATGAAGATCGCAGCCAACAGCACATATGGCGCATGCGGATCCAGCACGTCAGGCATGAGCACGCGCTATGGCGCAGCAAGTGTCACTGCTACAGGTAGAACTCTACTAAGTCTCGCTGTTGCCATAGCGACTCTACTAGGCTTCGAAGCACTGTACGGAGACACGGATTCCATATTCCTGCGCATGCCTGAAGGCAGCAGGTTCACTGTGTACAACTACCAAGTAATTCAGTCCCTTTGGCTTTGCCACTGGGGTTTCTCTGTGTCTTGGACCAGAGGCATTTTGCACTTTCTTTTGTGATTGTGCCACCTTTGTCACACTTTTCTTATGTTTCCCTTTTAGACTTGTGATAGGTGCTCTTTTTTGTTTAAAGAGTTTCTTTTGTGTTTGATGATGGGCTTTAGTAGACTCCAAATACATTTTCCTGTCTAGTGACCCCTAGACACCGTCTTTTGCCCTTTTCATTAGATAGGATTGGTATTTAGGCCATTGCTCTATTTCCACCTCCAGCCCAGGGTGAGGAGATTTAGAGAGCACAGTCTCACAGAACAGACAGCCAACCAAAGACAGAACAAGAACAACCCCCCCCCCCCCCCCACCTGTGACAAGGGTGCCTTGTGAGGCCTTGCCATGTGAGACGCAAGTTCACCGGTGGCAGGAAATCTGTTCACACTGTTCCACTTACTACTCGGAGTATTTTTCAACAGCGCCAGCCAGTGGTCAGGTCTGCATTGGCAGTGGCTAGCTCTCCCCATGGGCATTGTGAGAACGATAACTGACAGTCACAATAGGTTCAGGTCTGTCTTGTGCCTCTTGCTGCTAACTAGTCAGTTCCACGTAACATTTGCTTTGTCTGCTTCATTTGTCCACATGCACCTACTTAATTGGATTTAATCCCTTGTTGTTTGTCTTCAACCTTGTCCACTGCAGTCATCCTTAATGGGCTCTGTCCACCACACTGACTCATCTCTTCAGCAAAATCATTTTGCAAAGCGGACCAAGAGGGTGCCATGCACCTGTCTCCACCATAGATGGACTACATCCCTTCATTGGCCCACACTGGCTGCACTTGGTGTAAGATTTCTTGCTTGTCTGTCTCCCCTGTTGACTGACTGGCTCATCTCCGATAGTTGAAGAGACTGATGTATTTTGTCTGTGCCCCACAATCAGAAACTTCCTCTTTTATCAGGCCAGCAGCACAGCAAATGGGCAAGAGACAGGTGCTCTGCGCCTGTCCCTGGCAGTCACTCCCACTGCTCCAAGGCCCTTCATGGGACTATCCTGGTGACAGCTCTGTCTACAACCAAGCCACAAACAGGGACTCTTCAATGTGAAAAGGACAAATTTGCCAGATATAAATAGCCCAACTTGACCGTCAGTTAAGAGCTTCGCACTTGACAAAGTAGCTACAACCCAGTACACTCCATAAAAGACTAAGTGACTTGCCGCCCCTCATCGCATCCCAAATCGAAATCACAACACTGTAACAACAAGTTGCGCATATTTTCTCGTTTGTGATTGCAAAACCCACAGAAACTGAAAGATCTCTATTTGCTACTTTTTTCAAGCAGTTTGCGGGGCTTCCAGCCCCAACCAAGGTTATAAACATTATGAAAATGATACGTGATGACATGTAAATGGCGTGATAGCCAAGTTGTTCGCTGTGGAATTTGCATCAGGCTCAGAAGTCAGGGCCACAATGAAAAAGCAAGCACGTGAGGTCTGAGCTCTGAAGAAACAACTTCAGAGCAGTTTTACCTAGGAGCACAGAAAAGGTGAATAGAAGGGACTCCAATGAATAAATATATCGAGTGAAAACAGAACCAGTCTGATGTAAAATGCATGCAATCAATATCCATAAAAATTTTTCTGCTTGCAACAATTCGTTTCTCAAGGTTCCAGAGGCTACCGCAATTGACACAAAGCATTAGACCTCACTGTTACTATATCAATTTTTGTATAGCATTGATTCACTATTCATCCACCTTTTCAGCCAACTTAACTGCTTTGAATTTTCTTACTAAAGGAAGTCATGTTGAGCGGCCAATTTCCAGATGTTTCATATTTAGGTTACAATAGTGAGGGGTAGTATAATCAAAATTCAGGGGCAATGCACTCTACTAACTGACTATCCATCTGTGTACGAAAATTTGCGTTGAATAAAAAAAAACTGACGAAGTTTTAGATATTGTGGTTACTGTTCAAAACCGAACAGAGGGCCTTTTTGGATTTGCACGCAAAAATCTGCACAGTGCTTTCTCTTAATAAACACAAGTGATCTGTTCATATTCCCCCGCCAGTGCTGCCACCGCCCCCAGCAGAGGAACGACCTGGTCAAGAAGCATTGGCCTGCGCACTCCCAGTGAGGCGGTCGATTTGAGCACCGCTCGCGTTGCCAGCACCCATCACTTGGCGCCAGGTTTCAGCACCTTCTTGCAGACGCTGGCGGCCGCGCTTCATTCCATCCTTCTCCTTTCGCACAATTGTTACCACTGCTGCCACAGCACATCATGGTTGTTTTGCATTAACCCATTCCAACATTCTTGTCGGTAAGCTTCAACCATCAGTCTCCATCTGGGGCTCAACCAGGAGCCACTTGTTCGAAGCAGCAGCAACACATTTCAGCACCACCCATGTTATGAATCACCCTCTGGAAACCTGTGGAACCTTCTAGAACATTCCTTCATGGGAACTTTCTTTGAGTCTTGACAAGGAACACTCTCAAAAGGTACAAAAGGGGGAAGGGGGACCTGTCCCATCCCTCAAGTGAATTATTGTTTCCAATACAATCATCACTCCTCTCAGTTCCTTGTCTGCCTTGCCCTGTCCTGCCATGTTCCTGACAACCCAGGCAGCGGTGACCCCACAACAAACAGACGCCCCACGTGGCACACAACAGTGATCGCAATGCAGTTCTCCTTTGAGCTAGTCGCGGAAGTGAGGGATAGGATCCAAGGCGTGTTTTTGGTGGTCGGTAAAGGGGGAAGCCTCTCCACCACATAGACTGAGCCCTCGGCTCATCACAAGCACTGGCAGTTGCATTTGCCTTGAGATATCACAAAACAAGAAGCGTTTCTTATCTGTGATGGTGGTTGCGCAGCTGCTGAATCCTCGCACAGTATTTGTCTGCTCTTCGATACGTGTTCAATTTTTCGACAGAAAGGACAGTATTGCACCTTTGTCAGGGAAGGTAAATTTTTGGGGGGGTGGCGAAAACATGTGTCTCCCCCCACACTGACTTCTGGGGAAAAAAGACAAACAAAGAAACCGTGAGAGAGACAGACAGAGAGACAGAGAGAGAGCAGACTCGCTGCTGTTCGTGCATCCGATGGATGAGGAAGAAAGAAGAAAAAGAAAAAATTGGGAAGAAAGTTGATTTGAGCCATAGCAAAACAAGAAAGAAGTAACAGGGGTGGTCCTTGTTCGCTTCGCAACTCCGTCCTCCTCATCTCCCCCGTCGTCCGCCTTGTTTCTTGTTTGTTCCCTGGACTTGGACTACCCCGCGCTGGCCCCCCCCCGCTCACAAACTATTACCCTGCCTAACTAACTAACTACCTGCTGCTGCTGCTGCTGCTGCTGCTGCTGCTGCATCGAAGTAGGAGCCGGATCGGATCGGATCGGATTGCATTGTATTGGATTCGCATCGCATCTTCCCGTGCGTTGTGGAGGCAGCAGGCGCAGGGAAGGACGCAGTCACCGCTCGACGCACACACACACGCACGCACACACGCGCACACACACGCACGCACTCGCCCAGTCAGCCGCGGAGGGGCCCGGTGGGAGGATCGCTGCGCGCGAACGTGGAACCCCCTCACAGCAACGCGCTTGAGTGGTGCGGGGACGTGACTTGCCATTGTGCCGTGGCCGTTGGCCCCCGTTTTACCCGCATCTCTGCCGGTGGCCTTCCGGTCGGGGACACTCGACTCCTGCCTCCGCGGGACCCCTTTCCTCCGCATCGATTCGTCAGCCCGGGACACAAGCACACACACACACACACACACCTACCTCACCACAAACCCTCCCCCGCCCAAACCGCTCCGACCAAAAATGTCCTCACAGTCCGACCCGTCGCTGGTCGTTGTCGTAGCGCTCCTCCTCACCACCTTCTTCACGTGCTACTGCTGCTGCTGCTGCTGCCGACGGCGGCCGCTGTCGTCGACCCCGATGCCGGGCGCAGAAGAGGGCCTCGAACAGGACCCTGCGACGCTGTACATGTACGACCACGCCGCCATGTCGGGCCGCAACACGCTGTTTGGCTCGTCGCCCCTCCCGCCAGAGCGCACCGCATCGCCGCTGCCGGTGTACAAGGTGCGCCCGGGACCGACAGAGGTCGGATCCGGCGTCGCGGGCGGGATGGTCGTCGTCGGTGACGACGACGATGACGACGGTGACGGCGACGGCGGCGATGGCGGCGGCCGCGATGCTTCATCCGCCGCGCGGCCGCCGGAGGATCAGACTGTTCACGACGGGACCACGAACACGACGGTCGCCGTCCCCGCGACAATAAACGGTGTTGCGCACGCTGCATTGGTAGGCGAGGACTCGACGATGCGGCAGACGCCGCAGGCTGCAGCTGCAGCTGCGGCCGCGATCCGGATCGTTGCGCCAACGCCGCCTCCGCCAAGTTACGATGCGTCAGCGTCGATGGGTCCGATGCGCTACTCGTATGGATTCTTTGTTGCCGAAAGCGATCCGGTTTCGGGAGCCTCGGCACCCTCGATGAGGACGTCTTACGTTGGGCCCCCACCGCAGCGTTCCACATGAGGAACTGACCCCAAATGCATGCACGACCATCCACTATCCGCACACTCGCCTGCTCACCCAACTTCGCGCGTTGAACACCTTCAGAGCCACCCTGGCTTCCATACCAATCAGTCAAAATATTTTCCGGCTTTCATCAACACTCGAATTCGCCGTTGCGGTCCTTCTCCCCCTACTCTTCATTGTGTCACCGTCTGCAAACCGTGCATACTCTGCTTGCTTTTTTTTTTTTTTTTTTTTTTGTTGGTCATCCGCCTTTCCGCAACGCGGCCCAGGCTCCTCGACACTCCAATGTTTTCACAATCTTGGAGCCGTTACGCAGTCGAATCCCCTTTGTTTTGCTTTTTGTTTTGACGGGGCTGACCGTCAATGCTTGTATCCGTCTTTTTTCCTCCACCACGGTTCTCACTCTTTCACACTCCCCCGATCAGCACGCAATCACATCGAGCGGCGAGCATGCGGGCCTACACCTCCCCCTGAGCCCCCCCACCCCCCCTTTTCTTGCGGGAACGCTCTCCTCACATGGCGTACCTTCTCGTACACGTGCGATCTCCTCACCGTATCCGCCTTTGTCTCCTCCAGGTCCTCTGCCTGTTTTTTGCCTGTGTTTTGTGTTTTTTTTCCCTTCTTCCTGGCCGTTCAGCCTGCGTTTATGTTTATCCCCCGCTCGCCCCTTTTCGCCATTCTAAACGCTGTCTGTCTGTCTGTCTCTCTCTCTCTCCCGATACACACTGCGTTTAATCGCGTCCTTGTCCCATTTTACCTTTCTTCTTCATTTGTGCTTTTATTTTTCGTTCTTGTTCGTTTTCTTTCTTCTCGTGGGCGTCGCGTTGTTCCTTTTTTCTTCCTTTTTTTTTTTTTTTTTGCTCTTTCCTTCGCTTTTTTTTGCGTTGTGTATTTAAAAAGTTTTATTTTTTTTGTTGTTCTTTTTCGCGATCCTTCCCACGAACGCGCAGACACAACCAGCTAGCCAGCCCCAAGACAATTCCCCATCCCGCCGACCCCTAGAGACGAGAGAAAGCGAGCGACACACGGACAAAACGCCAACAAAGCAAAGCCCCCTTGCTCGGTGCCACCGGCTCTCATGTCCAACACACACACACACACACACACACACACACACACACACACACACACACACACACACACACACACACACACGCACCGCACGTGCTGGCCCACTGTGGCTCAGACAATTCTGCTGGATTGCAACACACACACACACAATCAGTCACATACACACAATCAAAAGAAGAAGAAGAAAAAAGGAAACAGAACAAAAAGGCGGGGAGAGAGGGGTTTTGCTGCGCTCAAACCCCTAAACCTTCCCCCATCAAACAACAGCAACCAGCCAACCCAACCCAACCAACCACCCAACCAAACTCTTCCCACCCCCTCCCACCCCAATGCCACAGCAGCGTCACCGTGGCCGCCACCACCACCGGCCGGGGCAGAGCGGTTCCGGCGACGCCTTCCGGCATCGCGTTAGCAACGGCAGCAACGGCGGCATCAGAAGCAGCAGCAGCAGACGCAGCAGCAGGATCGGTCTTTCGACCGCTGCTGGTGCCGTTCTGATGGCTGTTACGGGCGGGATAGTGAATCCCGCGGCGGCGGTGCCAAAGACGGTCGACCAGTGCCAGAACGCGTATTCGCAGGCGTTGACGCTGTCCTGTAAGGAGTTGGAGTGAGAGAGAGAGAGAGAGAGAAACCGCCGCAACCGTACAGTTTGTGTGTGTTTCGTGTGGGCGTTGTTTGGCACCAACGCTGCTTGTTTGTTGCCGTCCATCTAACCTTGAACCAAAAACAACCAAACGAAAACAACCGAACCAAACACCCCCACGAAAAAAAAAAAATAAAAATAAAAAAAATAAAAAACACACACACACACAAAAGACAACTGTGGCGCATCCACACTGTTCTCACAGTCGTCGTTCCCGACGCCGGCGACGTTTGTGGCGTGGTCGGGCGGCGCGGTGGTGAGCGGCGGCGACCCGGCGGCGGGGATCCCGCTGCTGCCGAACGCGACCGAGGTCGCGCAGTTTTGCGGGGGGCGCGGCCGCGTGCCTGGCCGCGAATGGGGGCGCCGGACTCGTCAACGACGTGCTGGACTGCGGTGAGTGAGCTTTTTTTTTTTTTTTTTTTTGCGTGTATTGTTGTTGTTGTTAAGGGAGGGTGTGGGGAAAAGTGGGAAGTCGGGCGGAGGCGGGTGGGCGGGTGGGTTCTTTCTCGATCCGACCATCCACCATCCTTCCGCCAACGCGCTGCTCTCGAATTTTTTCGCTAAAGAATAAAATTTTGTACTGGGGAAACTCGCAGCAACCAACAACGACACGGCCGCGGTGATTCCAAATAGCTTTCTCCAGCAGCTCAGCGCGCTGTTCAGCAGCCGCGGCATCTGCAAGGTGCGTTTGCGTTTGTTTGTTTGCGTGTGTGCTTGTGTGTTTTTGTGTGTGTGTGTGTGTGTGCGTGTGTGTGTGTGTGTGTGTGTCCCTACGAGCGAAATGAATTCTCAATTCGTTGCGGGAACCAAAAAAAAAAAAAAAAAAAAAAAAAAAAAAAAAAAAAATTCTCGTGCTTAACATCACCCCGAAACGGATGTTTTCACCTCAACAACAGACAAAGACGGACGGAGGAGGAGACTGTACGTGTTTTTTGGGGGTTTTTTTTTTTTTTGTTCGTTGCTCTCGCATTTTCTCGCCCAACTGACGAACTCGGAACTCTCGCACGCACCCTCACACACACTCACACACACACACACACACACACACACACACACACACACACACGCACAAAAAAAAAACACGAAACACTCAGACTGCTACTCCACGGCCCTGAAGGCCATCCAGGCGTCTACGCGGTGGATTCTCTTTCCCAACTCCACCGCCGATGCCATCGCCAGCACCGCCACCGACATCGCTTCAACCCTCCTCGCGCCAGAGTCGAACCTCACAACCGCCGACCTCTGCCACCCCTGCGTCAGCGACTCCCTCGACCTCGTGCTCAACACAATCGTGCCCACCTTCTTCTCCTCGCAGGACCTGACCGCCGGCTACGTCGAGCCCACAAAGATCGGCTACGCCGCTGCCTGCCCCGGAAACGACACCGTCCTGAGCCTCACAGTTCCTCCCGTCGTCGTCAACGTCACCGTCGGCGGCCAGCCGGCTCCACCAGGGCCTTCCCAACGTTGCCAGGACAGCTGGCGCCGCTACGCCGGCGCCGCCGCCGCGGGATACAGCCTCTTTGTCAACGCGACCAACTTGCCCTACGCTAGCCCCGTCATGTACTACGCAAAAACAGCCGTCAAACGCCGCGGCGAGCCCGACACACCCGTCGAGTCCACGATTGTTCCCTTGGATGCCAGCCCGCCGCCCCCTCCACCTCCCGCCACCTCCACCGAGGGTGCCGCGCCCTCGCCATCGCCCTCGCCCTCGCCCTCAACCCCGCCCTCGACTTCTCCGCCCCTTCTCGACCCCGTCTTCGTCGTCGCCGACGCGCTGTCGTACGGCTACGGCAGCTACGGCCTGTCGCCGCCGCCGCACTTGCTGCTGGACACGATCACGAGCATGCTGGGGTACAGCGGGTGGGCCGCAAACGCGTCCTTCATTGCAGACCTGTGCACGCGGGTCGCCGCCGCTGATGTTGTTGGGAACTGGACCGGCGCGTACACTGCTGTCGTCGAGGACTGCGGGCGGGACGCGCTGCCCACCGACAGCGGCGACCCGCTGGCGGCGCTGCTGCTGCTGAACGCGGCAGAGTGGACGTACGGATGGGTGCGGGGCGTCGTATGCCAGACAGGCGGGACCACAAAGGACGACTACTGCTTGCCGCAGGTCGTTGCAGACGTAAGCACTTTTTTTTGTCGCATTTGCGGATGTTGCTTCCTGCTCCTCACGGCACATTTTTACTCACATATTCCTCTCTTCTTTTCTCTCATTCCCTCCTTTGAAATAAACGAAACCAATAAAAAATAAAAAATTCGCAGTACTCCAAAGTGAGCGACCTTATCAACCCAATCCGCCTCTACCGGTACGAGCCCACAACAGTCACCACTACCATGCCACCCGCCCCAGCATCTCCCACTCCAGCCAGTGACGCAACCCCGGCGACCGCGAGCAGCTGGAACCTCAACCTCACCAGCTTCTGCACGCCCTGCCAAACGGCGATCGGCACAAACATCGCGCTCCTGCTCAACCGCACATCTGGAATGACCGAGACCGTCGCGTCGGGGATCCTCGGCGACGCCGAGGGGATCCAAGAGTTCTTTTGCGGCGCGCGCGGGACGACCACTCCGCTGGCGCCGTACGCGGCGCGCGGGCCCGCTCCCGCCGACCGCTGCGCGGCGGTCGCGACCCGCACCGAGCTGGCGCTGCGGTCGTGCCAGGCCGCGAGCGGGCTCGACCCGGACTCGGCCGCGACGGGCTACTCGTGGATGAGCAGCGGGTCCGGGTCGCTGGAGGGGCCGTGCGCCGCGTGGCAAGCGTGCTTTGGCTCGGCGGCGGTGGACGGCGAGGCGCTGTTGGCCGAAGGCCGTGGCGATGATGGATGCAAGCCGGTCCAAGGGGTGCCTGTGAAGGACCGGTTCAGGAAGTTGGACTTGCAGGCGGGCTTGGTGGAGAACGGAGTGTGTGTACAGGAAAAGGGGCTCTGTGAGTGGATTCTTGCATGTTGCCTTGTTCTTTTACGCTTTTTTTACTGTTCGTGGGGCTGCTTTTCTTACTGACTCTGTCACTCCCTCCGGCCCCTTCCGATGCTTCTAAGTCTGCTACTCGGAGTTCATCGACTTGATCAGTCAGATGGAGGACGCCTTTGCTCGGCAGAACAAGGTCCCGTTCGTTGCCGGCATGCCGTGGTGCACGGACCAGTGCATCGTACGGAAGCGGCCATTGCTCGACTCGGCGCTGGAGCTGCGGTACCTGTGGGGGTCCAACTCATCGTCGGTTTTCAATGCTACGTCCCTCAAAGCGCGATTTGACGCGTACAGCAAAGATGGTTCGATTTGGCGGCTTCTTTTTGAGATTGTTCCCGCAAAACTGACCAAACCCCCTCGTTCAAACAACGCAGAATGCCCATACTACACCAACCTGACGGTCGTCACGACGACGCAGACCGTGACGGCTTCCCCAACTACTACCTTCAACGCGACGCTGACCGAGTCTGCGACCACCACGACTACCACGACCGCAAGCAACACGACGACGACTTCGACGACAACGACGACAACCACGACCGCGACGACCACGGTCAGTGACGGAGGCAGCGGGTCGCTGACGCGGACAGCGTCCGCGTCGACATCCGCCTCGGAATCGCTGTCGTCGAGCGAATCGACCGAGTCGCCAACCCCATCGCCGTCGACATCGTCTCAGGAATCGACAGAGACCGCGGCCTCGTCCCAATCCCCGTCGCAGAGCCAGTCCACAGATATTGCATCCCAAGCCCCGTCGCCAAGCGAATCTACCGAGACATCGTCGCCTGCACTGTCGTTCAAGCAATCAACCGAGACCGGGTTCCCCTCGAGGTCGACTGAGACGCCGTCGCCCGCCTCTTCGTCAGTCGAATCCACAGAGACTGCGGCTCCTTCGCCGTCTCCATCTCTTTCATCCAAGGAATCGACAGAGACCGCGCTGCCGTCGCCTTCGCCGTCGCAAAGCCAGTCAACGGAGGCGCCGTCGCCCACTCCGTCGCAATCACCGGAGACAGCGTCGCCCTCAGTGTCCTCCAACGAGTCGACAGAGACTGCGCAGCCTTCGCCGTCCACCAGCCAGCCGACAGAGACGCCGTTGCCTTCTTCTTCGCCAGTCGAATCAACAGAGACACCGGCTGCCTCGCCGGCTCCATCTATTTCGTCTAAGGAGTCGACAGAGACCGCACTGCCGTCGCCATCGCCGTCGGAGGGCCAGTCCACCGAGACGCCGTCGCCGTCCACGGCACCAAGCGGATCGTCAGAGCCAGCGCTGCCTTCACCGTCATCCCAGGAGTCAACAGAGACCGCGCAGCCGTCGGCGTCCCCGAGCCAGTCGATAGAGACGCCCGCGCCAACGTCAACCCAACCGACCGAGACGCCCGCTTCTTCACCGTCTCCATCGCCGTCATCCCAGGAATCAACTGAGTCCGCGCAGCCATCGCCCGTGAGTCAGTCAACTGAATTGCCGTTGCCCCCGCCCTCCTCGGCACCAATTCCGTCGACCGAGACGCCTGCCCCTTCGCCGTCACCATCACCGTCCTCCACCGAGAACGCGCTGCCGTCGCCGGCAAGCCAGTCGACCGAGACGCAACCGAGCCCATCGACAGAACCGCAGCCTTTGCCGTCGCCGCCACAAAGCGAGTCAACCGGGAGCCCGTCGCCCCTCCCCTCGCCTTCGCCGTCGTCACCCAGCGACTCGACCGAGCCCGTGTCGCCGAGCCCCTCGACCGAACCGCAGCCCTCGCCGTCGCCGAGCGCGTCCACGGACCGGCCGTCGCCGTTCGCCAAGCTCGAGTCGACCGAACCGCTGCCTTCACCGCGGGAGTTGACCGCCGAGCCCGCAACGCCGTCCGCCGCGCCCTCCCCGTCGCCGAGCGAGTCCCCGTCACCCTCCGAGCCGTCGCCGTCGGCGGCCTCGGCGTCGCCCGCGAGTGCCGACGCGCCGTCGCCGACGCCGACCACGGACACCACGCCAGCAAGCCTCACGGACGCGTCGCCGTCCCCGTCCCTGACAGCGACGACGGGCGACGACAGCGAGTCCGCCACCGCGGCGTCGACCACGGACTCGACCGACGGCGACGGTGGCGGCCAGAGCGAGACGGACAGCAGCAGCAGCACCAGCGAGGAGCCGGAGGTTGTGGTTGAGACGGAGGTGGAGACGGACGTTGCGACGGACACCGAGACGGACGCTGCGACCGAGACGGGGACGGACGGCGGCGGCGTGGGGACTGACTTTGTGACGGAGGTTGTGACGGAGACGGAGAGCAGCGATACGGAGACGGCGACGACGGCCCCGGCGACTACGACACCCGCGGCGACGCCGGCTGCGACGACCGCGCCGCCGGTGACGGCGAGCGGACCGAACGAACCGCAGCCCGGAGGCGGATTTGGACAAACCCCGACGCCGACGGCGAGGGGGGCGACGACGGTGAACAATGTCCCGGTCACCAAGACTTGAAGTCCGAAACCCCGGCCGCCTGCCGCCAGCTCTCGCTCCGAAACCCCTCCCCTTTCACACCAACCCCCCCTATCCCTCAATTTAGCACTACCCCCACCTGAACGCCCGTTCGTCAAAGTTAGCGAACTCCATTTAAAAAACAAACAAAAAAAAAATGATACAAAGCCATTAACCCTTCCCCCGTGAACAAGCAAGCGGCTGAACAAAGCAAGCAATGCGAAGCCGCCGTCGGTCGGGCAGTGCAAGACAATCCACTACTTATTTATAAAACTTTACAGTGAAAGAACGAAACAAAGAAATAATATTAATAAAGAACAAAAGCTGGACCGACTTTTCGATGTTCCTGTTGTGGATCTCCTTTTTTTTGTTGTTTTTTTTTCTTTCGCAACGCACGAAAAAGATCAGTTCCAGACAAAGGCATGTTCTGCTCCTGCTCGACTGAGATAAGGGATGTGCTCTGTTTCGAACGACGATCCAGTTTTTTTTGGTGAGCCCCAGCCCTGCATCTTGCGTTTTTTACTCCCAAACACTTGAGGTAATTCGCATGTGGTTTTCAAAAGTTGGAGATTTGTTGCGCTTTCTTTCCCCCAATAATCTTCCTGTTCCGCAACAAAAGCCGGGAGGGCAAAAAAATTTTAAAAAAAAAAAAAATTGACGTTTGAGTGTACATTTTTTCATTTCAAGACTCGGTCAAAAACAAAAAAAACGGAAAAAGAATCGGGTTGAACACACAGAATTAATTCAAGATATAAACAGTCTTCTCTGAGTAAGGGAGTGTGGAAGGATGAAAGTGGAGATGTGTGTTTGTGGGTGATCCTTCTCCCCCAACTTGGACAGAAAGAGAAAAAAACTCTGTTATTTATTTATAATTGATACATAATGAAGAGGTGCACAAGATAATAGTCGGTAGCTGAGCATGACAGGGTAAAATCCTCTCCCACAATCTCTGCATGAGCAGAGTAGGTGGAAAACTGTTTGCACTGGGTTTCTGCACCTCTATACACTTGGAGTATGTGTCAACAGCCCAAGCAAGTGCCCAGGTCTCTGCATTGGCAGTGGCTTGCTCTCCCCATGGGCATCATTGACAGTCACAGTAGGTTTGGGTCTGTCTTGTGTCTCTTGCTGCTAACCAGTCAGTTCTGCCTTACAGAAGAGGAAAGTTGACAACAAGAATATGATGTTGTCAAGTTAGGAAAAAGGTCCCTTTTGCCGGACATTTGACCAGTGACACTCACCAAAGCACCGGGTGTATTTACAGTGTCGCTCTTATGGATTGTCTTTAACCTGAACCTTGATAATTTTTTGTTGTAATACTTTTTGACTTTTGCGGGGCTACCAACGACTAATATTTGTTCTTCAGGTCCGAGTCTGATTGCAAAGGAGTCAAAAAAAAAAAAAAAAAAAAAAAAAGGGAGCAGAACACAAAAAAAAACCAGTTGTGCGGCTCTGAATGAATACCCCCATCTGGACATAACATATACACACACACTGACGAACACACACACACACACACACACACACACGAGAGAGAGTGCGAGAGAGTGAGAGAGACAGAAAGAGCGGAGGACGGCCGAGAGGGAGAGAGCTAGCTAGTGAGGGAGAGGAGGGCGGCAGAGAGGAGAGAAGGCGTGTGTGAGTGTGTGGAGTGTAGCGAGGGCGGGTTGGGGAGGCGCGGGGCGCCAGAGCGAAAAGAGTGGAGAGCCAACGAACCGGGGGGCTGCAACAGACTGGAGGAGGAGCACCGATCAGCCATGACGAGAAACGAGAGACAGAGAGAAAGAGAGAGATAAGGGAGATAGAGGGAAAAAGAAAAAAGCATCATAGAAAGAGAGGAGGGGAAAGAGAGAGAGGTGAAATTGCGCGCAACTAAATCAAAAGAGAGAAAAAAGAAAAAAAAAGGGACACACACACACACACAGACATGGCACCCGCTCGACACGACACATACACACCGCATGGAGACAGAAAGAGACAGATAGAATGGGGGGGACAGGTTCATACATACAGACGGTCCCAACCGGCAGACAGGCAGACAGACAGACAGCAGCCAGAAAAGCTTACGACTTCCACGCGCGCACTGGCACTCTGGCGCTGCCGCTCGTCGTTAAGCCAGTCTAGAAGAAGAAGTGGAAGAATGACAACGATAAAAGGAACAACGAGGGGGGAAAAAAAAATAGAGAAGAAACATGCCATGAAAAGAAAAAAAAACAACAAGAAAGAGGCACACACACACGCACACGCACGCTCAGCAGCTCCCACTCATTCCTCGCTTTCCTTTCCTCCTATTTTTCTTTTTTTTTCTCCTCCCCACCAACCTCAACATTTCAGGGCCACAGCCGCTGCAGCGGCCGCATCCCCGCCATGCACGACTCGATGCACTTTGCTGCGTGCTCGTACACGCGGTCTGCAATCTCCTCGACGGGCCGGCGCGCCTCGATCGCGACCCACGTCAGCTTCTCGCCGTCTGACTTTTCCGCATTGTCCGCCTCCTCCGCCTCAAACACCTCCATGAACGCACTGCGGATGCTGCGCATAGCTTCGGCCTGCTCGGGCCGGTCCTTGCCCACCGCCCCCGTGCGCGCCGCCTCCTTGCCGTCCGTCGCCACCCGCAGCGCCGCAATCTCGGGCTGCAGGTCCAAAAACACGACCAGGTCCGGGTGCAGAATGCCCGAGTCGCCCAACTTGCACCACGCAAGGTCCATGCCGGGCAGCCGCTTCGACAGCGTGTACGCGACCCCCGAGTACGCGTAGCGGTCGACCACCACCGTCGTGCCGTCGAGCAGCTGCCGCTGCAGCGCGGGCATCGCCTCGCTGCGGTTGGTCGCAAACAGCTGGTGCAGCGTGCGCTCGTCAAACTTGACCGCGCCGTTCAGGTACGTCTCGATCATCTTGCCGATCGGCGTCGACCGGTCCGGGAACCGCCACACCGCCGCCCTTTCGCCGATCCGCCGCCGCAAAATGTCGCACTGCGTCGAGATGCCCGACCGGTCCAGGCCCTCGATCACAATGAGTGCGCCGCGCGGCCGGTGCACGTCCGCCTGCGGGATCGGCGTCGGGCTCGCAATTACGTCGATCGACGCGAGCGTCGGCATCGGCGACGGGATCGACGACGTTACGTACGACCCCGAGCCCGTCGTCAGCGGCGACCGCCAGTTTGCTGGGAACGTTGGCGGCGCGCTGACAACGTTGGCGTCGTTCTGCTGCTGCTGATGCGGGTGGTAGTAGTTTTGCGTCAGGTACGGGCGCAGCGGCACCAGGCGCGGGTTCGACCCTCCGCCGACCGATCCCATGGCGGCGGACGTCGGCCCGTGGCCGCCCGCGGAGGTCGAGTTTGAGCGGTGCTGCGGCGAGGAGGCCGGGATGAAGCGCGTGGGGGCGGTGTCGCCTTGTTGCGGAGCGCGGAACAGGATCGGCGGGGCCTGCGGGAACGGTCCGGGGGCGACCGGTGGAGCGTTCGTCGGGGACATGGGGCGGCCGTTCGACATTGAGCGGGAGCGGTCAATTGCGCCTGCGCCGGGTTTTGGTGCGGCCCCGTCGTCCGAGCCGGCGGTGCGCCGCGGCTCTATCGCCGGCGACGCCGACCCGACGCCAGAGTCGGCCTGGTCTTCAGAGTCGGAGCGGCTGGGGACGGGGCCGAGCAGGTCATCGTCCGGCGGGACGACGGGCAGCCCGGCGGCTTCGGCCGCCTTGGCCGCCTCCATGACCTGTTTCATGTGCGACACAAAGCAGGCCGACGCGGCGGGCTCTGGTGGGATGGCGGACGCGCCGTAGCGCTGCAGATAGGCGTTGACCGAGGTGTGGACCATGCAGCGGCGGGCCATCCACATGCCGGACACGCTGTGCGGCACGAGGCCCTTATAGTCCGTCTGGAGCAGGTAGCTGATGTTTGTGGACACGACGCCGGTGGAGTGCGAGATGGGCTCGAGGACCCAGCCGCTCAGCTTCATGAAGGCGCGGACGCGCTCGGGGCGCGGCGGGATCTGCGGGGACTCGATGGACGAGATGGCGACGCGGATGGTTCCGGTGGCGGCCTCGTAGTGCACGCGCTCGAGCTGGGCAAAGTCGCGCGAGCCGGAGAGCAGGCCGCCCTTGAGACTGTAGTAGGAGAGGGCGGTCGCCGAGTCCAGCGACTCGACGTGGTGGCTCTCTTGGAACCACGGGTCCCCTGGTTGGGTCGATTGTTGGTTTGGGTTTTTTGGTTTGGTTCAGTATGGGTTCGCGGTACAGACACGCGAAGGGATGGGAGAGGGGGAGAGAGAGAGAGACAGAGAGACAGAGAGAAAGAGAGATAGAGACTGAGAGACTGAGAAAGCGAGAGACAGACAGACGGAGAGACCGAGGGACAGAGAGACACACTCGTTCACAACCACTTGAAACAATCAACCAACTAAATACTCACACAGGCCCGGCACCCTGAGCAAACCCAGCACCGTGATCGGCTCAAAGCCCTTGACGACGCCGACGCCCATGTACACGGGGATGGAGCTGTTGCCGCCGCCCGCCTGGAACGGGTTGTCCGTCTTTTGCCGCCGTAGCACCAGCGTGCGCGACGAGTGCGACTGCTCGTCGCGCCACACGTTGGGCTCCTCCATAAAGTAGTGCAGCGCCTGCACGTTGCGCTTGGCCGTCTCGATCAGCGCCGCGCGCGTCGCTGGCGGCGTCGTTGTCGACGTAGTCGTGCCCGTCGTCGACGTCGAGTTGCGCCGCGACAGGCCGCTGCTCGCCGTCGCCACGGTGCTCGGCGGGTTGTTGTTACTAGTGTTGTTGTTGATGCTATTGTTGTTGTCGGGTGTCGGCGACGTTGACACGCGCTGCTGCTGCTGCTGCTGCTGCCACGACGACGACAGCGAGCTCTTTTCGTTGGATCCGGTTGCCGACGGCGGAGCCGCCGGTCCAGCTGCCGGCGGTGGTGGAAGCTGCGCCTGCCCTTGTTGTTGTTGATGTTGCGCAAGCGTCGGCGGCGGCAAGACGAACGCGCCGGGCATCTGCGCCCCAGGAGAGACGTACGAAAAGTGTTCGGAGCGCGAAGAGGCGGAGGTGGGGTCGTGCACGGAAAAGCTGGACGCCTGGGAGAGGTACGGGACGGCGGTGGACGGCGAGCTGCCGGACGGCGAGCTGTACGATTTGGTCATTTCGAGGAACGCATCCGAGTTTTTCCGCTGCGACGCCGGGGGCAGCTGCTCCAGCAGGTCCTGCACGTCCTGCGGCGGGGGCGGTGGCGGCGGGAGCTGCAGCTGCGGCAGCGGCGCAACCTGCGGCTGCTCGCGGATGTAGGCTTGGTACATTTGGTGCTGCGAGTTCTGGCGCATCAGGAGGACCCGCTCACGCTGGAGGAGGTCGGGATCGGACGGCGCCGGGTACGAGGCGCCTCGGACGGGAAGCGGGACGTCGGCGGGATACGGGTACTGCAGCGCACCACGCTGCTGCTGGTGCTGGTGGAACGCCTGGGGCTGCCTCTGCTCCAGCTGCACAAACGACTTGTAGTACTGATCCATTGGAATCTGCGGTGCCCCGGGCGCAAACGCTTGCGCAAACTGCGACTGCCGATTCAGCATCTCCCACGCCATCTGCTGCTCTTGGTTCTCAATGACGTGCGCCCACGAGGCGGGGTCGGCGCTGTTGTTGTAGAGAATGTTGTGGACGGCATTGTTGAAGCCACCGCTGTTGGCGCCGGCGTTGTAGCCGGCGTTATAGCCGGCGTTGTAGCCGCCGCCAACGTTGTTGTAGCCTCCTCCTCCCTGGCCGTTGCTGCCACTGGCGCTGCTCAACGGCCCAGCGCTCACGTACGATCCTTCATTCGCGTAGTCAAAGCTTGCCACGGACTGTCCGTGGGGTCTACCAGCCACCCCGCCCGTCACCCCCGCACCAGCCCCGCTTCCGCTGCCGACGCTGCTGCCGTAGCTTCCAAAGTGAGTTCCGGGCGTCGAATTCTTGCGGTTGAGGCCGGGCATCGGGATCGAGGCGGACGCCCCCGCCGAGGCGGGCGGCAGGGACATTTGCATCAGTGGCGACGAAGGGTGCGCGGCCGAGGGGGACGTTCCGAATGCGAACGAGGACGGGGAAGCCGCGGGAGACGGGCCGCCTCCAGCTCTGCGTTGCTGTTGCTGTTGCTGCTGCTGATGCCGGATGGCCATCGCAGCGCTGCCGTTGGGCCCGCGGATGCTGCCCGATGCGGAGAGGGCAGCCCCGGCGTGGCTGGCGCCGGCAACGCTGCTGCTGAACGAACTGCTGCGCAGCATGGCGGAGGTCATGGCGTCGCTTCTGCCGTATTCGTTGCTGCCGTTTTTGGAGTCTGGGCCGGCGAGGGCGGCTAGCGCCGCGAGGGCGGCCGTTGAGGAGGACGCCATGTGCTGCTAGGGTGGTGAGAACGAGAGAACGATGGAGCGAGAGAGCGCGGAGGGGAAGGAGGTTGAGGTGGTCCGTGGTCGCGGAAGTGCAAACCACGACCGACGACGCAAGCTAGCGACGACGACGAGTGAGTGATTAGTCTGCGGCCAGAGAGAGATCGATGATGAAGCGCGAGAGGAGGAAGAGCTAAGGTTATTTGCACAGTAAGGGGGTAGCGAAGAGGAGGCGGGCAGTGAGAAAGTGAGAGGGAGAGTGAGTGAGAGAGTGTGTGTGTGAGAGTAAGTGTGAGAGAGAGAGAGCGGCGAGGCAGCGGCGGCAGCGGCAGGCGGGCGGCCCCACAGAGAGTTGCAAGGGAGAAGCAACAGAGACAGAGAATGGAGTGGGGCGAGAAAGTATAGAGCGCGAGAGAGAGACAGAGAGAGAGAAAGACAGAGAAAGAGAGAGAGAAGAGAGCAGGGCTACATACAGACCACCGACAGAGAGAGGGACAGGGCCTCAAATCGGACCACGTTGCTAATTCTGCGGGTGACGTCGGCTGATCGGGGAAGGGCTAAAAAACCGTGTCTCCCTCTCTGTCTGCATCCCTTTCGATATCGCACCTACCTACGATGAGGGCCAGTGTCGAGCGCGTCCTTTTCTCCCACACCTCTCTCGCTCTCTCCCTCTCTCTCTCTCTCCCTCCCTCACTCATCCAGCACGCCCTCTGTCCCCATGCTTGCCTCACTGCCAAGTCTCGAATCTCTAATACGAATTCTACTTTTTTTTTTTGGTTTGCTTGCTTTTTGCAATTTATTTCGTTTGTCTTTTATCTTTTCTGTTCGCATTCCCCAATCGATGGAAAAATTTGGGGGAGGAGAGAGAGGCAGCGAGAGACAGGGAAATAGAGAGAGAAGAGGAGAGAGTGAGAGAGAGACGTTTGTGTGTGTGTGTGTGTGTGTGTGTGTGTGTGCGTGTGGCCTCTCTCCAACCTTTTCTTCGTTGTGCGCCGAACAAACTGGATCAAAGACAGCTCGTCGGGCGGAAAAAAAGCATAGGAATGCCTCCTCATTTGGAATTTTTCAAAACATGCTGGTTTCTCTAGCGGATTTGTGGAAAGAAAAAAAAAAAAAAAAAAAAAAGCGGAAATTTTTTTTCATATCCGTTGTACTCTAAGAGACAAAATGTGGTCAAATGTGAGCAGAGGGCGACGGAAACAAAAAGCCAAAATCAGCAAAATCGGAAACCGTGTTGGGACAAGAAATGAAAGAAGAAGAATTACATAAAAAAGTGATAACAAAGGGAAAAGTCGAGAGAAATATCATCATCAGACAGACACCACAACCCCGCACATGACTTTTCATTCTTTTTTTTTCCCGTTCGCATCCGTTCCACGTTTCTTTTCTTACTTTTTTTTCCATCCGTTGTGTTGTGTGTTGTTTCCGGCAGCTGAAACAACACGTGAAAAAGCCAAGGGACAGGAGCCCTCTCTCTGTCCGCAAAATGGTGCCGTCCTAACTCTTCGCAACCCCTCGCTGCTGCTGTTGCTGCTACCTAGCCGCCCGGGCCTACGAGAAACTGAAACTAACAGCAGCGAACCGGTCTCATGGGATTCGAGAATATACTGCCGCACGCGGGCTTGACTGCGCTGAGCGCGGTTTTGAGTAGGTTGCGGGGTCGCTTGGTGGGTGTGTGGGTATCAGAACGAGAGAGAGACAGAAAGAGAGTGAGAGAGAGAGAGAGAGAGAGAGAGAGAGAGAGAGAGAGAGAGAGAGAGAGCGAGCGAGAGAGAAAGAGGTGACTTTGTGGGTGTGCGTGTGTCATGGCCCAAGCGCGCATAAAAACATTATCATTCGCACACAGCGGATCAAATATGCAAAGCAATGTAAAACAGATTAGATTCTGCAGCAGCATATTTGTTATGAAGAGTAAATAATAAATACCGTGATTAATGTAAAATTCTTTTTTTTTTTTTATTGTTCCTTTTTCCCAACGCTTGGACGGCGTGAAAATTGCTTGCGCCAGCTAATCAGCATAGGCTCAATGCAAAAGAAGAAGGACGAATAGCGCGCCACACACTCACCTCGTGAATGGAAAAGCGAAAAATTGCCGCCTCTCAAATGAAAGTGATTGGGAGACGCGTTTGGCACAGTCACAGTTATCGGCATCGCGGCGGACTTGATCGACGTATTAATAATCGTCGGGGCAGCATTACAATAAAATTGGATATCTGCTTGTCGTTGTTCTAACATTATTTATTTTTCTTCTTCTGTTTTTTTTTTTTTTTGTTTGTTTGTTTGCTCGTTTGTTTGGATGGTTTCACGATCACAGCGACTGCGACTGCTGCTGCGCCAGCTGCGCCCGCGCCGCCCACGACCAGAGCAGGCCCAGCTGTTTTCCGCCGCGTGCGCATTCTTCCACTGCGGGCCACGCCGCCTCAAACACACGGTCCGCGACCTGATCCGGCCTGGCGCTGGCGTCCACCGTCTGGTTTCAGTTTTTTTTTTTTTTTTTTTTTTGTGTGTTTTTTGTTGTTTTGGAGCAGACAGAAAGACAGAAACGGACGGAGGTGGATGAATTGTCGGATAAACGCCGCAGATGGATAATCAGCGCATAATTAATCATGCGTGAGAAAAGACAAAAAATGAGCCAAAAAAAAAAAGCCCGTGCGACCCCCACAGCCCACAACCCGCGCCACCCAACCTCGCTCTTGAGCCGGCGGTATTGGCCCTTCAACAGCTCACAAGGGAACAAGACGAAGAGAATAAAAGAAAAGGGGGGAAGGAATACCACTCACCACCCACGTTGTCGTCGCCGTCATCGCTGCGACGCCCGACCCCGCCGCCGCGGTCTCACCCTCTTCCACAACGTCCTCGTCCGCATCCCCACCCTGCTGCTTGTTCTGCTGCTGCTGCTGCTTCGCCTCCGCCGCCATTGCGTGGAACGCCTCGCGCACGCGCCGCATGAAGTCGACGCGCTCGTAGCGCTCGCCGCCAAACCCGCCGCGCGCCGCCGCCGCCTCCGCCGGCAGGTCCAGGAACACGACCGCGTCCGGCGCGAGCAGACGCGCGTCCGCCGCCTTGCACCAGGACGCGTCGAGGAGGGGGTTGTTCTGCGTTGTTGCGTGTTTGGCCGGGGGTTGTTGCGTGTTGAGTGTTGAGTGTTGCATGTGCGTGATAAGGTGGTGGAAATCAAAAGGCAAATTAACACAAGCCCACACACGCACTCGCACGCACTCACACACACACACACGCACGCACATAAATACCTTGGCCAGCGTGTACGCGACGCCCGAGTACGCGTAGCGGTCGACCACGACGGTTGTCCCGCCGAGCAGCAACCGCCGCAGCTCGGGCCTTGTGATTGTATTTTTGGGTGTGCATTTGTTGGTTTTTTTTTTTTCCACATGAAGAAGTACGGGTGGTCGTTGTGAGTGAAACAACAGACAGATACTTTCATCACACACACACACACACACACACACACCAGTTCCATGCAAAAAAAAAAAAGCAAGCCGAACGTACATGGCCTCGCTGCGGTTCGCGGCAAACAGCTGGTGGATAGTGCGGTCGTCCAGGTCCGTCGTGCCCTTGAGGTACGCGTCGATCATGGCGCCGATCGGCGTTGTGCGGTCTTGTGTTTTTGGGTGTTTGTAGTCATGCCGTAGGTTGGTCGGAGAGGGTTTTTGGTATTCAAACGCATTCAACACGCGCGCAGCACACACACACACACACACTCACAGCACCGTTTCTTTGTTACCTGGAAACCGCCACGGCACGACGGCGGGCCGAAACGCCGCCGTCGTGGTCGTCGTGGTCGTCGTGGTCGTCGTCGTCGTCGCGACGAGCAGGGACGGCAGCCGCGCGGCGATGCGCTGCACGAGCGTCGCGCACTGGGTCGACTTGCCCGCGCGGTCGACGCCTTCGACGACAATGAGCGCCCCGCGCGGCGGAGGCGGATGCGGATGCGGATGCGGCGGATGCAGATGGCGGTGGTGGTGCGGCGATGGCGGCATTCCGCTGTCGATGTTGCTTGCGCGCGAATGCCTGCGATGCCTGCGATTGTGTGTGTGCTTTGTGTGTGTGTGTGTGTGTGTGTGTGCTGTGTGTGTGTGCGTGCGTGTGCTGTGTGCGTGCGCTGTGTGCGTGCGTGCGTGCGTGTGCTAGTTCTTCGTCTTTTTCGTCTTCTTCTTCTTCTTCAACTTCTTGTCCGATCGTCCGTCCGTCCAACCAAGCCCAGACTAATCAAATAATAAACAAACATTCCTTGTCGCGCTTTTTCACAAAGACAAAAAAAAAAAAAGCTTCCCCCATTCACATTGCGAGGTGTTGGTTGACGGTTCCTCTCGGCCCGCTTCGGCAAAACGACTTTGCAGAGTGGAGTCAGGGCGGTTGACAGAGTCCATTGGAGATGACTGCAGCAGGCAGGGTCAAAGAATACCACAAAGGACAAAATCCAATAAAGTGGATACACAGCAGACACAGTAAAAGTACTACATGCTGAAGGTCTGGAAGTAAGAAGCTAAGATGTCATAGTGCACTGGTTCGTGCGCACATGTGCGCATGCTAAGTGCTGGGGTTTGAATCCCCACTGGCGTAATGCTCTTACTCGACGTTGAGCCAAGTGTGAATGCATTTTAGTTTGTCCACAGAGGGACCTTAGCTTAGATCGCGCATATTTTCTAGTTCATAATTGAACTCTTCCCATGAAGCCAAGGCTGTGTGCCACCGGCTAGGTCCAACAACACATTTCCCATTCCCAAGATTGATTTAGTATGACATGCCAATGCTTTAGTTGTGGGTGAATCAGCACGTTGACTCCTCACAAGGTGGGCAAGAAACCAAGGTACCCAATTTACCCTCCGAAATGCACTCTTTTCGTTATAAACCCAAATTACTCCTGTCTCCCCTGTATGAAAATATGCCCCTATCAGAATGAAAAATCGATTAGGGTTTGTTATGAATCACCCTCTGGAAATCTCTGGAACCTTCTGGAACACTCCCTCATGGAACCTTGTGGAACCTCCTGGAACCTTCTTTGCTTTCCTGACTTGTCTTGTTGTCATTGGTATCATTGGTAACCTTGTATTACTAATTGCTCTTTCTGGAACTTTCTTGGAGTTTTGACAAGGAAGACTCTCAAAGGGTATAAAAGGGGGATGGAGGACCTCTCACATCCCTCAAGTTGTAAACAGTCTACTCTGAGTGAGTGAGTGGAAGGAGTGAATGAAGTGGGGATGTGTGTTTGTGAGTGGTCCTTCTCTCCAACTTGGAGAGAAAGAGAAAAAACTCTGTTATGAATTATTGATACATGATGATGATATACACGCTGTTATAGTTGCTAGGCAAGTGTGACTGGCACAGGGTAAAAACCTCTCCTATATTATCTGCTTGAGCAGAGGAGGAGGAAAACTGTTGACACTGTGTTTCCGTTCCACTTAATACTCGGAGTATTTGTCATCAGCCCAAGCCAGCGCCCAGGTCTGCATTGGTGGGGCTCGCTCTCCCATGGGAACCGTGAGAACGATAACTGGCAGTCACATTAGGTTTGGGTCCGTCTTGTGCCTCTTGCTGCTAACCATTCAGTTCCACCTTAACAAAAGTGAATTATTGTTTCCAATACAATCATCACTCCTCTCAGTTCCTTGTCTGCTTTGCCCTGTCCTGCCATGTTCCTGACATTGCTGCATCATGCCTTGTCTTGAGTATCTCAAGTTTTTCCTCTTCTTGGCTGATTTGAATCTTGTGAGGCTTGGGGTCCTTGGAAATAGCATGGGCGCACACACTGTCAGGAAGCAGTGAAAGGTGTGTCTTGGATGGTGGGGTGAAACCATCTCCCCCTTCAGGTGCAACGTCTGTCCTTCTGCGCTCATCAGCAGTGGGGCATGAAATCTTGACTGGGAACTGTGATTCTTGAATCTTTGACTGAGAGTTCTGTTCTTGGCAAAGACTGTGAGCTGTGGAACTTGAATCTTGAATGTGGACTGTGAACTGTGGTTCTTGAATCTTTGACTGTGGGTTCTGTGAACTAGAGTCTTGGCCATGACTGTGAGCTCTATGAGCTCTACTTGAATCTTGACTGTGAACTGTGAACTGTGGAACTTGAGTCTTGGCTGGCTGTGAACCTTGAATCAAGGACTTGCGAGCATGAGACTTGGAGGCTTCACTTGAGTTTTGGGTGGCTGTTCCAATTGGTGGAGGTTGGACTTGACCAGTGACCCAATCAATGGCAGGGTTCTGGGCTTGCAGCCATGGTAATCCCAGGATGACAGAGAATGTGGGTGAGCCAAGATCCAATACTTCCAGGTTGACCATGGATGGTGGAAAGCCTTGGATGTGGAGGTTTTGCTTGGTTTCATGGCTGATTTCCTTGAACAGAGCATGATTGGCAAAGTGGACCTTGAGGGGTGTGGATTTCTTGATGGTTGGAATGGGGCAAGGCTTGACAAGGGTGGCATCAATGATGTTGCAGAATGATCCAGAGTCTATAAGGGCCTTGGTTGTGATGGTTGACTTGGGTGAGAGTTGAATCTTGACATCCATGGTGAGTTGGTGGGGGTTGGAATCTGAGGTGTTTGTGGTGCTGGTGGTGGTGATGAAGCAGGGGTAGCTTGGAGAAGGGTCCAGGAATTGCCCCTCAGTGAGCCTGGACCTGGGAGTTTGGGTGCTTCTTCCTTGGGCAGTCCTTGACAGCGTGTTCCTTGGAGCCACAGTAGAAACACAGTCCCTGCTGGGCCCTCCTGTGAGACTGTGCTCTCTAACTCCTCACCTAGGGCTATAGGTGGAAACTAGAGCATGGACCTAAATACCAATCCTGACTAATGAAAAGGGGCAAAAGGAGGGTGTCTAGGGGCACTAGACAGGAAAGTGTATTTGGAGTCTTAAAAAGCCCAAGAAAAACACAAATAAATCTCTACACCCCAAAACGGGCAGAAGGTTGGAGGGTATTCTGACTCCGCCTGGGTTCAACAAGTATTCGTGACAAAGCAAGGAGAAGGTTGGGGGCACTCATGTTGAACCAAGGTCCGACATGTCATGTCTGGCGCAGACGTGGAAATCAGATGCTGTGGAATATTTCCTTGTAGTTAGTTACACACACACACGCACGCACAGAGCGAAACCGAATGGGGCTTGGTGTGCGTGTGCGACTTAATATCCCCCAAAAGCCTGCGCCCTTCCCTCGACCACCTCATCTGCCGATCCCACGGTGAGGTCCGTTCCTGTTGCTGTTGAAGCTGCCGTCGACTCAATCGTGTGCACCCCCTTCGTCTCTGACTTAATCATATCCACCATACTGAGTTCAGACGGCATCGATGACATCGGCTCGACTTTTGCCATTGCACAGACTCCACCGCTCCACCCCACACTCAGACACAACCTGCCCTGAGCAGCTTCACAAAACTCATCGCAGGCATCGCCGCACATTCTCTTGATATAACCCAGCGTCGTCTTTCGGCATCTGCAGAGGGAATCACAAGCACCGGATGGATGATCGACTGCGATGAGGTCAGGGTGGCTCCCAATTGCAATCGATCCCGTCCCAACCCTTTCACCTTGCAGTCGCTACCTTGCCTTTCCCCCTTTTCCCTCCCGCCATTGATTTCGTTTTTCACAGTTACATACGCCCAGTCCATCTGCAACACCTTCCCCAACGAGCAGTGTCTCGTCCCTGTAGTTGCGCACCGCTTCCTTTGCATCTTTGCGATTGCGTAGTCTGAGATCCTGGCTGAGTGATTAACAGACAAGAGATGGTAGCCAGGAAGAACGAGTGGCTGTTGCGAGCTGACACTGCTCAATGTCGGGGTGGCAGGCTTGAGCCTAGCCAGTCATGCGACGTATGGCTGAGGGCTGGACCTGTGCTTACAGGCAGACATGGGAATTGGTGTGAGCCACTTTAATAAGATCTTGTCAATTTGACCAACCAATTGTTTCGATGTCATCCGAGTGGCGCTGCTTTCCATGCAACTGCGAGTTCGAATACAAAAGCAAACTGGACCGGCACTTACGCACGCAAAAGCACCAAGTTATTATGTCTCTTTTCGGCGAGTTGGAGAATGCAGATCACTTGGCTGGGCCTTCAAATGACAGGCGATCAGACAGCTGCGCTTGGGATTTCCCTCCACGGGGTGGAACGAGCGATCCATGTGTTGGTGCCAGTGAAGGCGATGTTGCCTCAGCACCAGACAATTGCAGTGGCAACGAGCAGTATTTTTCAGGAAGTCAATCATCCCATTCGGAGTCGGACTCTCGCAGCGAGATGTCAGAATCGGATGAGGAGCTGGGGCCTTTAGACCCATCAGACGAAAGTGAATATGATGAAATTGATTTCGTAATGCACAGCAGCCCAGAGCCAAATACGGAAAATCAACACCAATCTGGTCCGTCAATGTGCGTGCCCCAATCTAACTGCTAACCTTGCCATAACATTAGAAAATAAAACTTCACACCCCAATATTCAACGTAATGCATCAGAAACTCCATCTCCACCAAATTTACCATTCTACTTTGACGTTCCAACTCTGCATATGAAATTGGCACTATTCTTCAGTCAGCAGCCTTTTCGATTTCCAAATCCAATGAAGAGAGCAATTTTGCAACTTCTTGTAGATCTCGGAGTCCATGATGTTCCTAGTTTGCACAAAATCAAACAAATCCAGAAACTTGCAGTGGACATATGTCAAGTTACTACTCGAAAGTTCAAAACTTCAACTGGAAAATTGATCTATTACAATTCTATTGCAGACACAATCCGATTAGAGCTTGCAAAGCCTGAGATCTGGAATTATCTCCACTTTTATCCAACACTTGACGATTGTGTTCGTGAATTAAGTGGATGTAGCAAATGGCTGTACTCAATCTCATCACCAATGGTGCCTGGAAGTGGGGAGAGGGAAGACATTTTTGCTGAAGAGGTTTATTCTCTACAAAATGGCAGTACCCATGCAGGAACATTTTACATTACAACCTTTGCATATGATTGTCTCAACAGAGAGATGGTGTGGTTTGGCTACCAATGTGACTTGAGTGACAATGTTCTCCTCATTGACCAAACAGCAGCAGTGCAATTCCCTGTTGATGACTCTTCTTTCACTTTGACACTCTTACTATCTGAGAACTATAAAACCTTCTGGAAAGTTGACACCACAGGCACTATCAAACCTTCCAGTCCAATCCGAAGCAATCCTCTCCGCCAAAAAGCAGCTGGCAAAAGTGTTCTCATGGCCCCTCTGACTTTATCTGAGGATGATCTGAGTGGAAAACGTCTCAAAAAAATGGAATAAGTATGAGTCTTGGAGCTTCACATTTGCTGGTCTCCCTGAGCCATTTCGAAGCCTTCGTGAACACAATCATTTTATTCTTGCCTCAAAGACAGCGACAGGGATTGAGTCAACTGAGGTTATAGCCAAAAACATACGAGAGCTACATGAAGGAATTGATGTGCCTGACCCCATTCACAAAAAAGATGTAGTCTTGATTGGCTGCATTCTTCAGCTAGTTGGTGACAATCCTATGCATACAGTTATGTGCTCAAGGACTGGCCTGGCATCTTTGCATCCTTGCCGCTTTTGCCTGATTCCTGACTGGCAACTGGAGACAACTCCAGAGCAAGCACCAAATCAGCTTGCCTCCTATTTGGACCCACACTCCTCTCCCAACTTCCAGCTTGGTCTATCTGCACAGGAAGTGAAGAACCTTCTCTCTGATTTACATAAAAGAGTCATGCTTGGAGCTATTACTCGACAAAAAGCAGTTTCAATTGCTGCGGCAAATGGCGTCAAAGACTGGTATTTTGAGAAGGGCATGGAGGAAAAGTCAAATCTCCCACAGATGAATCCTCTTCTTGGTTTGTCCTTTTTTCCCAATAGTTGATTCTTCACTGAACCGTACAAAGGTCACCCCTCTGAGGATCCATTTTTCAATCTGGGATTTGATGCTCCAATTGATATCCTTCACTGTACAAGCCTTGGAATTGTGAAGTATGCAATGAGGGCCACTCTTCACAAAATGAAAAAGGCGCAAAGAGCATTGCTTCAGGCAATTTTAAATGGTATTGACCATTCAGGCTTTCCAAAACCGTTTAATGGATATGAGCTGGTGAGTTTGTCCGTACCACATCCATTCTTCCTCCTTTAAACAACAGCTCCCAACTTTTCAGGTTCATTATACCAATTCATTAAATGGAAAAGACCTCCATGCATTCTCGCAAATTGCGACCTTTGCGCTGAAGGACCTTGTTTCTGACGATGTTTTGGAGATGTGGATCAACATTTCTGCTTTTGATGCACTCCTGCACGCTGAGGAAATCAGAGATATGGATGACCACTGTGAGGAGCTCGCAATGTGGCACAGCAACTTGGCAAACACAATTCTGAAGTGCGAATATCGATGGGATCTTATCAAACCAAAGCTCCATATTCTTTCCCACGCTCCCTTCTATACTCAACGCTTTGGGCCTCTTCGACGATCAGCTGCCCATGGAAAAGAGGCGCAAAACAAATTGGTTCGCTACAACATTCTTGCAACAAACAGGCGCAATACTTCTAGAGATGTTGCTATCAACTTTTCAGTAGAGGCTGCAGGACACCACCTTATGTCTGGAGGCTATTGTCAGTTGCAAAGTGGATGGATTCCTACTCCTTCTGACTTCTCAGTCCCACGAGTCAACGAAGGTTTGCTGCTTGAAATCGCTTGTAAATCAATATGTTTACTGAAACCACAAAAGAACTGCTGACAAAAGAGCGAGGTACACAAGCAAAACAGAAAGTGCACAGTCAAACCATGATTATGCGAGTTGGTTTTGACCAGTCCATTGAGTTTGGTGAAGTAGTGGATGACTCATTCCTTCAAGCTGGAAGCACAGTGGTTGTAATCACTTATTGTTTGCAAGATGAGACACTTATGGAGTGCCCGATATTGCAAAGCACTGGAAAGCGCAGCCATTGGTTATGCAGCGTGGAGCAGAGTATCTATATTGTAAATGCACCCCACGTCTGTGGTCCTGAGTGTCATATCAAAGCAACAAGCCTGAAGTTTGAGACCCAGCGAAGCTTTCATGCATTTGTCCATGACTATGTATCAAGCCCACAAAGGCTGCTGAACACGTTCTGCTCATCAACCTACGACCTCTTGAAATTTCTTCATCTTGTACAAAGTGCACAAAGTTCAACAGTGTCCATGGATCTGGTCAGATCTGCTTTGGCTACTCGGAAGCTTCAGAAGAAGCGGGGACGGCCACCAAAGCAACGAGTCTCCAATTTGCCAACCTTTGCTGACTCTGAGGCCAAAATGACTTCCTTGTGCGGGAGTGACCAGACACAGGATACAGACGCTACAAATTCTCAGCATCAAACAAAAGCAAAGCAGCAGAGACGAACAACTCAACCCAATGAAAAGAGAATATTGTGCAACCACCTGGCAAGCTTCCATTCAATGCAGGGCAAGGAACAAGCTGCTTTTGTTAATGCTGTTATTGCTGAACTGTATGAAGCGGCTGAACTGTGTGAAGCTGACAAACGGCTGTGGAGTGTTGCTGAAGTGCGCAGCTGGTTCCATCGAAACCAGGGAAGGGAAGTTGTTCTTCAACTTCCATAATGGGGACGGTATTGTCCATAGTGTGAACCCTCTCCACAAAGAAAATTTTTGATAAGACTTGCTTTCTCAATACAATTTTCTTAAAGTGCATCGTATCTGCACATGACAACAAGAGGAAACTAACACGAGAGGGAGACATCCAGAGAGGAAATAGAAGAAACTAAACCAACGTACAGATCACCCCCCACAAAACCCCGTCCCCTCCACCACAACTAAACCAACAAAACCAGATCTCACTCCTCTCCCTCACCACCCACCTCGCCCCAGCCTGCGCTCACCACCTTGCCTGCCCTCGCAACCCTCCTCAAAGACCATCAAGTCCACGACGTCTTCCTCCTCGCGGCCCTCAACGTCCCAACAAGCAACACCCTCCGCGACGGTGCGGTGTACCAGGTCGCGATGAACAGCGCTGTGCTGTGTAAGCTCTCCTCTTTTTTTTTTTTTTTTTTTTTTTAAGTTCGTGGCTTTTTTGTCTTAACTCGAACACCCCAAAGTCAAGTGCCACGTTCAGAACTCTGCATTGGCCGGACTTACTGCTGTTGTGGAGAGAGTTCCACCTAAGACATCCCCGTAGACCTCTATCAGCTAGAGCGTATCACAGCCTAAGGCTGCGATTGCGGCGAAAAGAAGCGGCGGCCAAGCTGTAGCACGAACAATAATGAAGGTGACGGAAGCGAGGTCGCGCTGAAAAAGTGTAGAAGGGCGGGGCAAATCCGCTGCTCTCGTGGATAGCAGCGAAAGTCGCGCCTCAACGAAGCAGTGGGAATTGGGGGTGGCATTAATGTGGTGAGATGGGCAATGCCTTATTGATCAGATAATTTCTTTCTTCTGGCCATGCGTGTGTGTGTTTCTAAGCGAGTAAGAAAAGAACACAGCGACTGTGATGGTAACAAGCAGCGACGGCGGCGGCGAGGGTGACTCTTGCTTACAATGGTTGGAACTGCTGCTGCCGATGCTGCCGCTGCTGGTGTAAATGGCAGTTCAGTTGGGCGGAGATGGGGACGAGGATCTGGAAGTCACGAAGAAAAAACCTGTGAACAGAAGAGACTCACGAAGCCACACAGAATTCTCGACTTCCTTTCTTTGAGAAGTCCGATAAAGTGGATGAGAGCAAGGAGAGCTCGCAACAGTGTGGCTGAACGAGGGTCATGTGAACCAACCGTCACGAGGCATCCCACAATGAAGACCAGGAGAATTTAAAGGTGGCACCAAGGAATCCTCCACAAAAAACTCTGAATGGACCGGCCTCACCCTCTGTCAACGTCAAGCACACAAGCGAACAGTCCAGCTACTGCACGAACAAGCGCACTGAATGCACCCCTGGCATCGCAACAGCTTTCTGAAAAGGTACGAGACATGTGCAGTGGCTCATGAAAACATGATTCTCCAGCCTTCCCAGCGAGGTGCTTCAGCAAGACCACCTCCTCGATTTCATCCGTTCCAACGGAATGAGAATCAGCCACCGCGCCCTGGAGCAGCTTTTGCAACGCTGCCAGCGGTTGCTGCATCGTGAGTTCACTGCAGGTTACCCTTGTTCCTGCGCATTGATGAAACCTATTGCAGACGCTCTGCCGGTGCCCGTCCAGCCCCTCCCCCGCCTACTGCAGCAGCAGCTCGCCCGCTGTCCACCCAGCCTCCTGCTGCCCCCTGGGTTTCCCTCGTCGAACGGGAGATTAACAACGGTCACATTCGAGGCAGCGCCATGCCTAAACTACGGCTTCTTGCTGTGAGTGTTCCATTCCCCATTTAACGACACATTCTCACCCTTTCTCTGCATACGTTAGGAAACTCCAGTGCATGACCTTACTATGTACCTACTTGCGCACGTGTTACACTCGAACAAAGTCAACGAGCACAACTGATGCAATTCCACGTGATGTTGCGGTAAGAGTTTGCAAGCAGTCACGAGTGGTGTACACGTTGTAATGGGTAATTAACGGTTTTGCCACCAATCAGAGGGATCTCCGGCGCTTCGTTCTGCGCTACCTCCATAAATGCCACCCCTTTCCTCAAGTTGGCACTTTAAAAGAAAGCAAGATACCCACTCTTGCCTCAGCTGGTCTGAAAATTGAAAACGCGGTGGACTGCAGTATTGATTGCACAAACTGGGTCGTGGTAAGTAACTTGAACTGAAGCTTTGTCGCTCACTGCTCCCTGTAGTCCAATATGTCTAGCATCGGCGGATACACACCAGTTGAAGGTGCGGCTTTGTCCAACCTCCGCACCTCTGTATCAGACATTCTCAGCTCGACAAAATCTGAGTGGAAAAAAATTGTAAGTGAGCAACAGACACACTGCAGCACGGACTTTCTGAATCTCCTTTCAAAAGATTTCGAAACAGTTCAAGAAAGACGAGCTTTGTCCTGATACTTTGGCTGCAAGGTTCTTCGAGCCAATGAAGAAAGACTCCCCATTTCCGTATTTTCCTCCAATTTCAGCTGAAGAGCTTCGCATGGGCCGTCTGGCATTTGCAGTCCTTTGCGTAATGTGTCGCTTTGCTGCCTGCACTTTCTCACTAATAATGTCTCAGCTCTATGCGTACTACTGCCATTCAGTGAAGCTCACGTTTCCAAATTGCGGCTTGTGGGAGGTCGTGAACTCTCTACTCATGGAATTTGATTTGTATGATAGCGAAGCTCAAGTTGAATTTATCAGCCAGTGTGAGAGTGAAATGACACTGCTAGATTTCGCTATTATGGACCAAGACCCTGCAGAAGCAGCGAGCCATGATCATTTTGATGAGCCTTCGAATGCCTGAGTCCGTGCGTGTGACAAATTCGCTCCTGCATATTTACTTTACGCAGTCCCAGTCTTCGAAGTACATCTGCATTGTTGCAAAGGTTTCGACATGCTGAGAATTTCTATTCGCCTGCAAGACGGTGTGGCTGGGTCGTTTCGTAGGCACCACCGCAAGCGTGCTGGCGATGATCAAGCACGACATGTGGCCAACAGCAAGCACGACGACGACTGCGATGCCCAGCGGGGAATGGTCGCCGTGGCGGGTCGCTCAGGGCCAGCACGCTTGCAACGCTGCTGGGCTTCCCCAACGACAGCGAGCTCAGCAAAAAAGGCGCAAATGCGCCGGTCAACGGGTCGTACACGACTGCGCTGACTGTGCGGCCAGAGGGCAGCCGGACGGAACCAGGTACGATAAGCACCGCCGCTGGCGCGTCGTTGGCATTTACAAGCGCACGCGGCAGAGTCCGCAAGCCGAGGACAGAGCTTGCGGGATCGAAGCCGGCTACGGTCGACACGTTCTGGCTGTCCCACTTTTGCAGAAAGCTCCATTGCGCGAGCTGGCGATTGACGAGGAAACTCGAACGCCGGTCACCTGTCCCTGACCCTCAAGGCCGCCATCTCCTCCAAGTGCGCCTCCATCCACACCACACCGCCAACACCCACTCCATCAACGTCCGCCACACCTGGCCCCGCATGGCACAAAACGCGCAGCACGCCGCCACAGAGTCGGCCCTCTGCGACCGTCGAGTCGACTGAGGCCTACTGTTCAGACTGTCAGTCACTATTGGCCCTTTTGGTTCATGTGCGTTTTCCCAACGCAGGATTCCCAGTTGCCTTCCTACAAAACAGCTTGCTACTGCTTCTTACCACACTTCGCACGATCCCATTCGCTCGTGAGCTGTTTGCATCAATCATCCCTTTTCTCCACTTGAGCAGCCTTTCTATCTGTGACCGCAATTGCTAATTGGTTGTGCTTCCCCCACAATGATTCCAATCTGTTTCAAAACGTTCGTCAGTCAATCACAATAACATCAGTATCAATATAAAGAGATCCTGTGTGCGATATGGATGGTGCGTTGCTTTCAATCTGGAGCAAGCATTGATCAAGTCTGCTGGGAAGGTTGTGTCCAGCGTGGGCGTAGATTTTACGCATTTTGGTCCATTGTCCCAGCTTACCTCCACTGGGAGTTTGTTGCGCATCGGCCCAACCATTTTACGAAGATTCCCCAATGATTTTTTGATTCTGGTCCCGTCCTGCAGACAGCCATTCGAGGGACCCAGATTTACTTACTGCCCAAACGGCTGCAGAGGGGGAAGCAGGAAAGACATGTCACAGGCCCTTCAACAAAGGTTCGTGGAACCTTCCCTTGGATTGGGGGTGTAACACAAAAGAGGGGTTTCTCACACCAAAGCATGAAACAGACACAATCACAAAAGAAAGCATAATCCTCTGGTGCAAGACACAGAAGGGTTTCATCTGGGGCACAAGGCCAAAGCCAAGTTAGACCAGAGACAGAACCGACTGGATCGGTAAGACCGACTGAATCGGTAAGGGGAGTGACAAGCCACTACAACCCATCAAAAGAAACAACAAAAGAAATAAACAACAAGTCAAACCCTGAGTTGGAGGGGGTTGGAGAGACAAAGGGAAGACACAAGGAACAGTTAGTGTGCAGAGGTGCCTGTTGAACCAAATCAGAACTGTTTTCCACTTAACAGAACCAGACACAACTTGTCTCACTCCAAGGAGAGTGTTCCAACTCAATCCAAGGGAGAGGGTGCAACCAGGGTGGGAGACAGTGGGACTCTTCTTGCTTCATCCTACCAGGAGACAGACCTCTGCCTCACCAGGCCAGAGAGAATAACCTGTCTTAGAAGCAAGGAAGGTCAATACCCACTCCCACACACAAGGAAGACACCAAAGACAACCACAGGTATTAGCATGAAAGGAAGAGGGTCTGAACCCAGCGAACCAGGCCCACCAAAGGCCAAAGGAACCATCACCAGGAACAGGGAGGAATACCAGAGAGACCATACCACCACATAATACCTGACCAGCCAACTCATTCATATCACCTTGAGAGACCTGGATTTGAAGCGATGTATTGACAGGAACCGGCGAGGCACTACCACAGTTTTACCCTCCCACCATCCATCATCAAGTAGCTCCTACCCCAGACCAGCCTAAACAGTATGTGCAGAATGGTGAGGTGCACTGGGACTTGAACCCAGCACACTGCCATAAATGGCCAAGAGAACCAATTCTCCTGTCACACACCAGGGGACTGCCACCCCCAGCTCATACACACAGTCAGAGAAGGAATAAGGGCAGGCAAGAAGACTTCAGGTACAGGTTCTAAGGGGCAACAAGAATGGGGGGTGGGCTGCTTAAATAGGAGAGGGTTGGAATCAGCAGGGTGAAGGAAGAAGGAAGGGAAAAGAGGGGAAAACATATACAAAAGAACAAAACAATAAATAAAACAACAAAGAAGAGAGAGGAGGAGTGAGTCACCAAACAATGGGGCTGAGCCATCAAACAAGGAAGACAGCTCAGAAAATCATGGAGCATTTCTTGGCATCAGCTGCCAAGAAAGATGGAGGAGATGGAGAGAGCTGGTTGGTGCAAAGAGGAAGACAGTCACTCACAGCCACAAAAGAAAAGAGACACACACAGAGACAACAAACAAACAAATAAATAAAAGATAAAACAGTAAAAACAGGAAAAACAGGATAAACTACTAATTGAAAAAATAAGTAAAAATCATCAATAAAGAAAGGAGAAAAAACCATATGATCTCATACCCTTTCATGAGGCCTTTCATCATGGTAGCTTATGCAGCAGCTCTGTGTTAGCTCTGTGTACACCTGGACTCTGTACTTCTACCCACTGAAGCACATCATCCTAATCCATTTCCAAAAGTGAGGGGGGCAAGGCTTAGTCATTGTGCAGAACTTAGCATTTCTGCATCATTCAGTTAGTGACTGCCAGCATGTCTCGAACTCTGCACCTTTCCCATTGAAGGGAGCGCTCTACACCACTGAGCTAGAGGGCCTCTGGCCAAGAGTGCAGAGCAGCCTGAGCCATTCGGCCTGCAACTTAGTGCGTAATAATAACATGAATAATATACATGGCCGCCGCTAAGAGACAGTCCAAATCTCAGTGGTTCGGCTTGCAGGGACAATAATAACCCATGAAAATAATAAGAAATGGGGTCCAGCTGTGTTACGTCACTTTCGTGAAACGTTGTTTGGTCAAGTCAAATTGATAATCCTCACAAGTTATCAGTTAAAAAAGCGGGGTATACTCTTTTTATTTGAGGTCGCAGGCTCAACAGCCTGTCGTCCTCACACTCCTTGTTTTCTCCTCTTGGCTCAGAGGACCCTTAGGAAGTGTCTCAACTGCATCCACTTGCATGGGTTCAGGAACTGTAAGAGCTTGAGGAACTGGGGTAGGTCTTGATGTAGTTCCTACTTGTCTTTGCTTCAGCCTCTTGGAGTAGAGTCTGTTGTCAATCTTGATGGCAAGGAGAATGTACTCTTCCAAGGTCTCAGGGATGTGCAGAGACTGGGAGAGCATGTCTTGGATAGACTCATGGAGACCATCATGGTACAGCTCCATCAGAGCTGCATCATTGTATCCAGAGTCTCTGGCTAGTTGCTTGAATTGGTTGGTGTAGGCCACACAAGATTGCTTTCCTTGCTTGATATGCTTGAGCTTGGATCTTGCTGTCCAAGATGCGTAGGGGTCTCCAAAGGTAGCTTCCAGCCCCTCCCAGAGCTCTTGCAGGGTGGTGGGTGTGCTTGGGAGAGATCTGTACCATGATTGAGCTTGACCAGACAGGAGGGTGCTTGTGAAAAGAACCTTGACTTGCTCACTGGGAAATCTTGAAGGTTGGAGAAGGATGACATTCTCCACAGTGGCCATGAAGTTCCTAAGGTCTTTGGCCAGCCCAGTGAACTTGTCAGGGCTGGGAACCTTGGGCTCTCTTGCTTGGTTGGCTTGAGGCAGGGGAAGAGCTTGATGTTCTTGTTGGTGAAGTTGTTGTTGAAGCTGGTGCTGCTGGTGAAGGACTTGTTCTTGAAGTTGGTGCGTCTGTCTTGAGAGGGCTTGTAATTGGTCCATCAAGGCTTGGAAGGCAGTTGCATCAGGGAAGGTGTTGTTTGGGGTCAGACATGATGGCAGAGAGTAGTGGGAGAGGGTGAAGTGAATTATGATGTCAGGAACAGGGCAGGACAGGACAAGGCAGACAAGGAACTGAGAGGAGTGTGAGACTACACCGAGGTCTCAGTGATAAAGTCTAGGATTTTATTCGCAAAAACAAGCGTACCTGTCATAAAACCGCAAGGATCGGGACCCCTATTATTGCTCCCGGTTCTTTAGTTTCCAAGGCGTTATCAAAGTGTATTTGCGGCTAACCCGTCTTTATTATTGGGTCTGCTTTTACTACTTTCGTCTTAACAGTTTCCGTTGCACCAGGGTTTTCTCAACATATTTTCTTTTTCGGTGACTAACGGAGACTGCCCGACTGCCTAGGGATGGGGTGCCTGACAGGCCGTACCCCAAGCCCGCCTAATTTATTATTTATTTTTGGCACTTGTACATACATGCATAGGGTTGGGGGGGACTTAGAGCATTTGTGGTGGATGCTCCAAGTCAAGGGGGGTTGACTTGTCAATTTTCTCTCTCTCTGTTTTTGGGCCATTTCTCTTTTTCCTTTTTCTTCAATCTGATTTCTGTCCATTGGCACCAATACAGAGTCCCTTCAAATCCATCTGGCTTGCAAAGGTGAGGGTAGTGAGAGATGGTACACACCCGGGTGTGTACATGGTCCCTTCGTGGGGCTCCTCCTAAGGGGCCGTGGGTGGGGAATGCAGCTGGCCCCACCAGCGACTGTGTGACATTGCCGGCTCTGTGTTGGAGTGAGGATCCCTGGCGCTTGCCCGCCGCGACGACGGTGGTGGTGGTGGTGGCGACGACGGCGTCGTTGTCCCCCACCTTCCCGTCCCCGCGAGGGTGTTGGTGGCTGCGCCCGGTGCAGCCCCCGACGCCTGAGAGTTCGATCTACAAGCGCCTGCCTCGGTCCTATTGCTGTGAGGGCGAGATGTGTGAGTACGAGTGCGATGCGATAAAGCCCGTTGGTCGAGTGATCGTGCCGACGCAGCCCGGCGGGGTGCGTGTACGATTGCAGGTGTTTCCGCGTGCGAGTTCCCTGCTGGCGACCTTCCGACTCCTACATAGTCGACTCCCTTCTCTCTCTCCCCCCCGTCGCTGGCGACAACGAGGGCTCCCGCAGCACTGTCCGCGACGAGGGGCGCTAGGTCGCGCCCTGTCCGTCCCGTCGCTATTAACCGCTCCTGTTGTATTTGAGATTAGGTTCCTGAGATAAAAACCCCCGTTTCCCTCTTCTCTCTCTTTATTCTGCGGTTGTGTTGCGCCCTCGGGAGTGCCCTTCTGTTTCCCCTCGCATCGGCCCGCGGCCCCGCGAGTAATCGGTGCTCTGGCACCGATCCTTCAGAGGATTGTCCCTCTGAATGTTCATTCTTTGTGTTTGAGACCCCTGTTAGACAGATCAGTAGGGATACTTCGTGGACTAGGCAAGTAGTAGGGTTGAAACACCCCCTAGACAACAGCCCAATAAAGTTAGTTTTAGCCTATTATTTGCTTTCCCTCACTCTAGGGCCCAGATCCCAGGGTCAAAGGAGTGAGTATAGTCTCACACTGCTGTCAGATGGTGAGGTTGCAAGTGGAGGTGAAGTGTAGGATCTCAAGTTCAGTGAGTGGGGCAATAGTGGGATCTGGCTGAGTGGTGATCATCAATATGTGTTGATCAGTGTGGGTGCCAAAGAACATGGAGGGAGGTGGGCCGCTTATGAAAAGGGGGGGTAGCAATCCCAATTCAGCACAAAGGTTGTGATGTGGTTGCAATGTGGTTGTGGTGGTGAAGGGGGTGATTGCAGTCTGGTTTGGGAGGTGAGGACAGTGGCAGCAATCTGGAGTCAATCTGGCAATGATCTGGAGTCAATCTGACGATGATCTGACGGATGATCTGGCAATCTGACGACAATCTGGCATAACCCTGCAATGTGGTTCTGGTGGTGAAGGGGGTGATGCAGTCTGGTTTGGGAGGCGAGGACAGCAATTGCTGGAGGCAATCTGGTAGCAATCTGGAGTCAATCTGATGATGATCTGATGACAGGAAGAAAATGTGACGACAATTGGATGATGATCTGGCAATCTGATGACAATCAGGCGTTCTGGTGACAATCTGGAGTCAACCTGACGACAATCTGACGATGATCTGATGATCTGGAGACAATCTGACGTTGACCTGACGATGATCTGACAATCTGATGAAGATCTGACGTCAATCTGATGATCTGGAGTCAATCTGACGTTGACCTGACGATGATCTGACAATCTGATGAAGATCTGACATCAATCTGGTGGTGGCAAGGCGGTGGAGGGTTCTAGAGTCAATCTGAAGTCAATCTGATGATGATCCGACGATCTGACAATGATCTGACATCGATCTGGCAGTGGGAAGGCGGTGGAGGGCAATGGCAAGGTGGTGGAGGGTGGTGGTGGTGGAGGGTGCAGTCTTGAGTGTCTCTTGACAAGGTTTTTTTTTTTTTTTAACCCCAACATATTCGACTCCCTTCTCTCTCTCTCCCCCTTGTTGCTGGCAATGGCAAGGGCTCCTGCAGCACTGTCTGCGACGAGGAGCGCTAGGTTGCACTCTGTCTGTCCTGTTGCTATTAACTGCTTCTGTTGATAAAAACGCCTGTTTCCCTCTTCTCTCTCTTTATTCTGCAGTTGTGTTGTGCCCTCAGGAGCGCCCTTCTGTTTCCCCTCAAACCAGCCTGCAGCCACACAGGTAATTGGTGCTTCCACACCAATCCCTCAGAGGATTGTCCCTCTGAATGTTCATTCTTTGTGTTTGAGACCCCTGTTAGACAGATCAGTAGGGATACTTTGTGGACTAGGCAAGTAGTAGGGTTGAAACACCCCCTAGACAACAGCCCAATAAAGTTTGTTTTAGCCTATTATTTGCTTTCCTTCACTCTTGGGCCAGGATCCCAGGGTCAAAGAATGAGTATAGTCTCACACATTGCTGATATTTGTCTGCGATCTCCATTTCGTTCAGCTCCAGCCCGCTTTGTTTCCACCAGTCATAGACGCTGGGATTGTATTTTTTCGCGAAACCAATGGCGCCGCTGGTGTACTTGAGAGGCAGGCCGCTTTCCTTCCACCACTGCAAGACGGCAAGGCACTCGGAACCGCTCGCGTTGTCCATGGCCGCTTCGGTGTACTTCAGCACGAGGCCGCTGTCCTTCCACCACTGAAGGCACGCGAGACCCTTGGTCCTGCCGGTTCGCGCGACGAGGTCCATGGCTGAGTGGGAGTACTTGATTTCCAGCCCGCTGTCCCGCCACCAGCGCAGCAGCTCGATGTCTCCGCGCGCGGTCGCTCCATCCACGGCCCGCTCGTCGTATGTCAGGTCGAGCCCGCTGCAGCGCCACCATTCTAGGACCTCGACGGTCGGTGCGGCTTCCATGGCGGCGGCGCTGTACTTGAGCGGGAGGCCAGAGTCCCGCCACCACTGCAGCACGGCGAGTTGACCATGCTCGGCTGCCCAGTCCATCGGGTACTCGGCGAGCGCTGGCTCCATCCGATCCAGCAGGCCGCTGTCCCTCCACCACTCCAGCACGGCAATGTGCCCCAGCCTGCTGGCGGCGAGCACCCCGGCGTCCGTGTAGCGCAGATCCGCGCCAGACTCGTCCTGCCACCACCGTAGCACGGCCACGTGGCCCTTCATGCTCGCAAGGTCCAGCGGGTACACGTTGTAGACGGTCAAGATGGAGCCGCAGTCCCACATATTCGAGTTGCGCTCGGAGCCTTCGTAACGCGGGCCGTCGCTCGTCCACGATTTCAAGTATTCCTTGGTGGCTGCCTGTCGCGGGCACCGCAGCGGCGCAGGGGCCGCGTGCGCCTTGCACCACTGGAGGACGTGCACGTGCCCGGCCTCGCTTGCGGCGCAGAGGACACGGTCGAGGATGGCGTCGGGGTCTCTGGCGGTGGAAAAGAGGTTGTGATGACTGGCAAAGTCGAGGAGGGCCAAGTCGCCGCGAGCGGCGGCGATGGATGCGGCCTTTTGGAAGAACGAGATGAGGGCGCGGGCCTGGATAGAGGGCAGGCGCAGGAGCGTCGCGAATTCGAAGCAGGTCAAGCGAGGAAGGAACTTGGCGATCGATTCTGCGATGGCGAAGATGCCGACGACGTTGTGGTGGGATGGGGCTGGTGTGGGTTTGGGCGAAAAGGTGGCGGAGCCAACGCTGCTATGCTCCTGCTGCTGCGCCATTTTGCGGGAACCCGCAAGAACGACCAGGGGGGGAAACCCTTCAAACAACTCAACGAAATATTTATTTATTTGAAAATCGTTTTTCTCGATGAACTTGAAGGAGGCCGTCGCCGCCAAACGAACTGAAGATGCGCTCTCAACCGCCAACTCTTTCCCAGATTAGCAGAAAGACTCTTGCGCTAGTTGGCATAGGAAACGCCGAGCAATGTTGAAGCGGCTGTGCATGTCTCCGAGCCCCACCAGTTCTAGTTGCCTGCGAAGCACCGCCCAAATTGGTTCGCCCTGCGCATCTATCCATGGTTCGGACCCAAAGCGATCAAACAGCAGCTGAACGAGAGACTCGTCATCACTTTTTGCTGCTTCGCTCAGAAGACTTTTCACTTGATTTTTCACAAGCCTTCTGTCAGCCAGGCTGGGCGCGGCCGGTTGGAAAAATGGGTGCCGCGCAAAGAAGGAGTCATGTCTGAGCTCTCCGTCAGCCCCCCCACTCAACTGATGATCCATCGAATAATGTCTATGCAGCCTCCCTCCGCAGCATACTTCAGTGCAGTTGAGCTACAGTTTGAGGCCCCTAAGTCCGCACCAAACTCAACCAGCGCCATCTCAGTCTCCAACTTCCGGTACGTTGGCGACACGAGCAGTGGCGTCGAATCGTATTCATTCATTGCTTCGTGGTTGGCACCATGTCGCAGAAGCTTCGCGCTGGCCCCAACGGCACGCAGTGTGAAGCGAAGTTTCATCAGCAGCCAGTCTACCGCTTCGACACTTCCAACTCTGGCAGCCCTGTGAAGGAGCGTCTGCTCGGAAATGGTGCTGGTGCCGATGTCCGCTCCCCGTTCCAGCAGGCGTTCCGCAATGTGGAAATAGCCTCCCAACAGACAAGGAGAATCGGTGAAGGCTCCTCCGCTATTCAATTACATTGATGTGCCCGCCACTTCACGCAGCGATGCACTTCACGAGATCGAGGCGCCCCGCCTCTGCTGTCTCCATCACGGCAGCTTCACGTTGGGGCATGAGACGACGGGATCTCGTTTACCCCGTCTTGGATCAGCGCCACGACAAGATCAAGCCGGTCCCGCAAATCTTTCAATCATCAGGCGCTCTCCATACCACCCCTCCTCGCGTTGCACGAGAACCCATCGCCTCTTTGGCATTAAGACGATCTCCTTTGACCAGCTGGGCCATAATGGCCTCCGCGACCGCGAAAGTGAATGAGCAACTTGGTGAAGAGCTGCGTCGCGCCAGGAGGACTTGCGGCTCGAATCACTGTGGGACTGAACGTGCGAGCGGATGTGATGAAGAAAGCTTTGGCGGCGGGTGAATGTGCAGCGCAGTGCCGCCGACATACATGCCATATCTTGACCAATAGACAACCGCGCCTAGAATTTTGTGATCGCCTCGGTTAGACGACTTTAAACACAGAAACTATTGACAGAGTATTTTTGATACAATGGAGCTGCACACGGTAGTTTCCTGCAATGACGGACAATGGAGCGGAAGGATTTGCGAAAGACAAAAGATGAATTGCACAACGACGACACCATAAAGCTATAGTTCAAAACCGTAAACGCAAAAAGTCGGTGGAAACGTTGTAGTTCTCTGGCTTTTGTCGTTGACTACAGTCTGACTGCTTTTGCGTGCCATACTTGCCAATTTTGGTAGCAGAAGCAAACACTTATACTGGGAAAATCCAGAGATGCAAACTTGGAGGACTCGGCGCTTGCCCGGTCGGTGTGGTCGAAGGTACTTCCAACTAGCCACTGAAAAATAATTCGTAAGAAGAGGGCTTGCACTCAGCTCTGCCTCGGGCCAATTGTAATGCAGTTCAATGGCGGAGTATAATGCTTCATCAACTCTGCAAACGCTCCAGAGAGACCTTCAACCTTTTCAAAAACGAGACCTCCTCTCGTCTACTCTGGTCACAACCGTCCCAAAATTCCTGCCCGCTTTTCGCTCTCTCTCTTTTGGACCCTATTCCATTTAGCTTCCGGGCAGGCTCCGACCATCCAAATTCGGTCCGGCAGCAGCAGCCGGAGCTCCAAAATCTGCCACGGTCATCCGCCGCGGGTGCAGCACCTTTTCCGGGAGGTAGCGGTTGTTGGTTGCTGGGTCTTGCCGTCAGGCGTGCGTGGAAATGTCGGCCAATCCGGCGTGGGTGGTGGGTGGGTTCGTGTTCTCGCGGTAAAAAAAAAAAAAAAGAAAAAAAGAAAAAGGAAACAAAAAAATTCAAACCAAAAAAAAGAAGACAAAAGAAAAACAACAACAATAACAACAACAAGGCAAGGGCGCCTACAACTCGACAGCCGGCGCGAACAAGAGCAAACAATGTGTTGTACTGTAATGATAATAATACTAATGAAGTAGACGAAGAAGAAGAAGAAGATGATGAAGGGCGGCTAGCGCGAGAACGAAAAATTAGACACAGACGACTCGTTAGCAGAGCCAAATCCGAATCCTGCGCCTGCAGCGCCGCCAACCTCTCCCATCGATCCGAACGAGACGGTGGGAATACCGCCGCTCGCAGCAGGATCCCACGCGTGGTGCTGCAGCTGGTGCGGAAGATGGCCCAGCGACTGATGAGCGCCGGAGTGCTGTTGACCGTGGTAGTGGTCGTGCTGGTGCTGCTGCTGCTGTTGCTGATGCTGCTGCTGGTAAAACGCTGACCCGCCCACCCCAATCAGCCAGCCCATCGAACCTTCAAACGTCCTGACCGCCTCATCAAACATGCCCCCCATCCCGTCCTGCTCGTTCGCCGTGCTCCGCGCCAGCACCAAGTCCTCGTACCACTCGGCGACCGCGGCAGCGACAAACATCCGCCCCTCGTGCCGCACACGCCGCGCAACCTCCGCCACCGCCACCGTCCACCCGTTGGCGACCCAGCTCCACGCGAGCCGCCGCGTCTGCGCGTGGTGCGCGTCGCTCGACCAGCGCGACAGGCTCGCGACGACCTGCCCGGCGACTTTCAGAAACCCAAACGCCGTCACGGGGTACTCGTGGTCGGTGCCGCCGGCGGCGGAGGCGGAGCCGCCACGAGTTCCGGAACCCGGCGCAATCGGCGCCGTCTGCGTAAAGTACGTGAGGTACACGTTGAGCAGCTCCTTGACCGCAGTCAGGTGCGACCGGACGCGGTTGAAGGCGTAGTCGGAGCTGCGGTCCTGCCCGCCGCTGGCCCGCGAGTACGGGTACGCGGACTCGAGCCGCTTCTGGGCCTGCTGGAGGTGAGCTGTTGCCGAGGAGACCGTCGGTCGGGGAATCAGAGACGCCACTTGCGCGTTAAGGCCCGGGTGCTGCGAGACGAGGCCGTTGATAATGTTGAGCAGATCCTCCTTTTGCAGGGTCTCGAGGATCCGGTTGAGGGGAAGGACGATCTCGTGAGAGTCGTCGTCGTCAGAGTCCGACGAGGAGTCGACGAAGCGGCGCTTGGATCCTACTTGCTGGGCTTGGGCGGACGGCGACGACGAGCGAGTCAAGCTGGGAAGAGCGCCGGTAGCAGTGGAGCTCCCGCTGGGTGCCGAGGCTCCGGGAGTAGGGGAGGGGGATCGAGAGATCTCCTCGTACTGCCACACCAGTCGCAACCGCTTAGCCGGGGTGGCGGCCAACGACCTGCCGCCGCTCTGGCGGAACGACGGCGACGATGGCCCGTCGATGAAGGAGTCCATGTCCTCATCCATCGAGCACTTTCGCTTGCGGTTGCTGGCGCTGCTGCTACCGCCGCCCGCCATCGTAGAGAATGAACGAGGGTGGAAAGGGGAGGGAGAAGGGCTCCGGCGGGTTCCGCCAAAGGAGATGGCGGTGTTGTTGTTGTTGTTGTTGTTGTTGTTAGTTGGGGTTCCGAAGGATCCACCACTTCCACCAGCGCCCGCGCTACGATCTGTACCCGCCATCTGGGGGGGTTCGTAAAGGACGCTGGAGCTCAAGAGGGCAGATCCCGTGAACGCCGCTTGGTTAATAGCGATGGGAACGTTGCAAATCGATTCGTAGAACGCCTCCACAGACAAAGACTGATTGAGCAAAGAAGAAAAAAGAATGAAAGTATTGACTTCGCAATGCCACGCCAAGTAAATAAGTGAAAACTGGCGCAAAGAGCCAGAACGCAGCCCGACGCGTGATAAATTCAAAAGGATCGGCTGGTTGAGGCTGTGCTGGAGTCAGAGGCCCTTTGCGTATCGCGGTTGCTCAACGTAACAGGTGGTGGAAGCCTTTCTCTGCATTCCGCCTCATTTTAGAGATAAGCATACGGTCTCTTCGAACTTGGTGCACGAGCCCGTTTACGTCCATAAAATCCGCGAAGAGCGAAGCTCTTTCAGACTCTCCGCACAGATGCCGACACCAGCTATGTTGTCGTCGCCTCCAGCGTTGCTACCTGACGGTCTTCTCTCGAGTTTTTCCGGGCCTCATAACGCGCTCTCTCCCACAAGGAGGAATGCGTCAGCACACGGAGGACAGGTTCACACCGATGTTTGAAAATTCGGTTGTCGAAGTCGAAAAACATGCCTGCCTCTCATCTTCGAACAAAAGGCAGCGACGACAAGACGAGGCATGGATTGTCATCCAGTCGAGGCCTAGGCGCTCGGGTTAGCTGGCTGGGTGCGCCACAAAAATAATTTCATGAACGTTTTCCAGTTACAACGAGGCGTTAAGTAGTCCAGCCAATTTTAACGCGCAAACGCGCACAGCTCCACACGTTAAGGGTGTCGAGGCAACAAAAAACAAAAAACAGAGAGTTTTCGAGATTCACGACAGCTGAAAGGAGGGCGGCTGGTCCTTCTTTTCCGAAGAAATCCCGACTTGTTCAAAGAATGGCCGCCTTTCTCCGATCTACCGCGGCACCGTCCGCTGCACGACTCAACGCCATCCGCACCGCGGCAGGTACATTCCCCTTTCGCAATGTGATGCCGATCCAGCGCGCGCGCGCGTCCCATCAACCCCCCCACCCCCCCCCGTCTCACAACCGGCTGCGCGAATGCTGCTGGACATGCGGGATGGAATCGCCCCAGCTGCACAACACCTCTGCCACGACACCCTCGTGACGTCAGTGTGTGTACTTGTGACCCGTCCTTGGCACCCCAGATCGCACAGGGCGCGTACACGATTAAGAAGCGCTGATGCTGAGCACTTCTGCAGCCTGTAAAAGTGATCTAGGTGGCGAGATGGCGGTCGCGAGATAGGATTGAGTCACGTCGTTTACTGTTTCAGCGATTAACCCATCTGCCATCCTCCCCTCTTTTCAATCACACCTCTAAGGATCCATTGCACGGCTTCAAACGTCTGCTGTCGCCCGGTCTGGACCCGTTGCAACGGTTCACCCCCCCGGTATGTGTGCGATCCGATCTCAGCGGAGGACAGCGAGCGCAATTGATCCGCCTAAAAAAAGAACGACCAACTAATCTACATTTCGATTCGACCCGCTACACTTTCTCCGCCCCCCTGACCCTGCCCCCTCCCAGTGACCTACCAGCAGAAATCCAAGTCCGCCGGCAGCTACCACTGGGACATTGAACGCGCCCTCTCCCTCGTGTCGGTGCCGCTCATCGCGACGGCCTTTATCGCCGGCCCCATCCCGGCCGTCGACCTCGCCCTTGGCGTCGTCATCCCCATCCACACGCACATCGGCTTCGACGCCTGCATCCAGGACTACGTCCACGAGCGCAAGTACGGCGTCCTCCAGGCCGTCGCAAAGGGTGCGCTGTACGCCGGCACCGGGTTGACGCTGTACGGATTGTACCAGTTCAACACCAAGGATGTGGGCATCACGCAGTTTATCGCGGACCTGTGGCACGGCCCGAAGAAGGCCTGATAACCGTGAGAGCGAGCGAAGAGTGCTAGTGAAAAAACGCAGAGTCGACGACGGTTGAATAAAAAGTGCACCCCATAAAAACGCGCCCCGTTCTGAACTGAACTTTAAAAAAAAGGAGGGGTGAGCCAGTCGAGATTATTTGTTGTTGTTGGGGGGGGTTTGCTCTTGACATGTCCACATCCACTCCACTCGAAGAGGCGGAACGGAAGCTGGAGGACGCACTCGAGACCCTCCTGAAGATCAGCATCACCGTCGCAAACTACCAGCCGGAAAGTGGGCCCGTTCTTCAAAGAAGGATGTAAGATTCAAAATCGCATGACTCCTGCTGCGTGCTTGCGGCTGGATAGCAACTGAACGTGTCAAACAATCGAACGACGACCAGAAATGAGTACGTGACGCAGTTGGCCGATCTCGACGTGCTCAAGGAGGATCTCGACGTCCGCGTCCCGCTAAGCGTTCTAGAGTAAGCCGCCCCTCCCCCCCCAATCTGAAGAACCTATGCTCTCTTCCCTCAACGGCGGCGGCGCCCACTAAACAAACGCTCGCTCGACCCGGGCTCCCCGTTTTGCGACAATTCCTACTCAGAGCCATCGACGAGGGTAAGAACCCGGACCAGCTCACCCGCGACCTCGTGCAGATCCTCGTCGACAAGAACCAAAAGACGAACGGCCGTGTTCGCGCCATGCAGGTTCGTGCGTCCGGATATCTCTCTCTCTCTCTCTCTTCCCTCCCCCCGTTTTTTTTTCTTTTGGCGGGTGCAAGCGTTGACCCCCACCGTCCCTCCCACAGGACTTTTCAAAGGAACTGACGTCCGAGCTGCAACGCAACTACCCGAGCTTGCTGGAAGAGTACCGCGAGTTGACCGCGCCGGCGTCGTCGTCTTCGTCTTAGTGGTGCTGCTGCTTCGGGGTTTTGATTCGTTCCTTGTGGGCAGTAAGGGCGTCGCTGTTTTGAACGTGTTGATACGAGCGATTGTTGAGGTGAGAGTCGTGGTCAAACTTAAAAAAAAAAAAAAAAAAAAAAAAAAAAAAATCTGGATACCACGCTTTAAGTAGCAGAATGCGTCGACCGAGAGGCAGCGGTGGCTATGGCCCCCGGCCCCACCGCGCGGCAACCAGCAGGACGGCAGGCTCGACTCTCTCGACACTAGCACAATGCTTCTTGTCTGCGAAGGGTTGGGTCACGAGTGCCCCGCCGTTTCGACACGGAAAATCCTGATCATTCACCATGTATTAGGGGTGGTCAAACCCCTTCCACGCACGGACTGGTTTAAAACGAAATGGATTCCGCTTTGCACTGTTTTTTTTTTTTTTCCAACGAAGTGAAAGTTTGTGGTCAAACCTGGCGATGGCGATGGCGATGGATATGGAGAAGGGGAGAGAGGACGAGAGGCAGACTGAGAGCTGTTTCCAACGCTGGTTTGCAACGAAAGGTCTTTCTTTCCAACGAAAGCTCCTCGGGAGGAGCTTTCGGCAAAAAGAAACATTTTGATGGGTCCAAAAAGGCAGTTTGCAACGGTGGCGGGAAAATTGTGCAACGTTTTGTTTGTCCGTTCCCAACAAAAAAGAGGGGGGGGTTTGACAACCCCAAATACAGTGTTGATTTGCATTGCCAGCACCGCAGAAGGGTGGGGTGACAACCAATTTTCGATTCGAAGCAAGGAAATAAGGAAGACAGAACCCCGACCCCACCAACGATGTCGACGAGCGCGCAGGTCAGGCTCCCCCCCTGGGTCATACATTCGTTGTCGTCGCTCCTAACTCGACCCCGCACCTTCCATTCCGATTTTATCCCGCAGCATCGGAAGAGGCTGAAGGTGTCGCACAGCTTTCAAGACCCCGAGACCTCGTTCCCCCCACCACGCGCGGCCGAAGAGTTGTGCGCAGTCGTTGCCGCGTCGGCGTCGGCTCAATCCGGCGCAGCTGGTCGCGCGGCTCGCGAGAGCGAGATGGTCATCGACTGCGCCTCTCCGTCGCGACAGGAAGCCCCGACGCCGCTCCTGGTGGCGTCGCGCGCGGGGCGTCTCGACGTTGCGATCACGCTCCTCCTCGACGCTTCCGGTGGCTTTGCGCCCGCCGCCGACGATCTCGCCGCGCTTGTGGGGTCCCCCGCTTCCGCGGCCGCCGCGGGCCTGTGTCTCGCAGCTCAAGCGGGCCGGCGCGACCTCATCGCGCGGTTTCTCGACTGTGGCGCGCCCGTCGACGGCGCAGACGTCCCCGGGCTCGGCCGCGCCGCGCCGTTGGTCTTTGCCAGCGCCGGCGGCCACCTCGACGCCGTTCGGACGCTGCTGCGACGCGGCGCGGCCGTCGACGTCGTCAATCGTGTGGCGTCTGCGCCGTCCCTGCGTCGCGAAGAGTTGCCGGAAAAAGTTGCGAGGCTGTTTGCCACGTTTGCCGATCGCACTCCGCTTACTGCTGCGGCTGCGAGCGGGGCGTTGGCGGTTGTCGCGATGCTGGTGGAGCACGGTGCCTCTGTGAATCTACCAGACGGTTTGAACTGCACGCCTCTGTGGACTGCGCTGCAAGCGGAGGAGTTGGACGTTGTCAAGTGGCTTGCGGCTCGTGGCGCCAATGCGATTGACGGCGACTGGGACGTTCAGAATGAATTGCTTTTCGGTGCTATCCATTTGAAGAAAACAAAGGCGCTCAAGTGGATGCTCAGCTTTGGATACGACGTTTGCGCAACACGAGGCAACGGAACAACGCCGCTTCATATTGCATCCGCAGACGGAAATCTGGGAATTGTTAAAGTCCTACTGGAGGCTGGCGCTGATCCTAACGCTGCAAGCCAAGGGTGGAGCGTGTTTCAAGACGTTTGCCTGTGTGGTCACTCAAGCGGATTGAAGAGCATGAATCTTGGAGTTTGCTCCGGTAACTTCCAGGCAATGAACAACATCCACCTTGGTCTTGACGTTCCGCAGCTCCTTCACCTGACTCCAATCATTATAGCGGCGGGCCTCGGCGAGCTGGAGATTATAAAAGCGCTGCACCAAAACGGAGCTCGCATAACAGCTGACGCCATCATCGTCGCCTGCTGGTTTGGTCGCACCGATGTCGCAGAGTATTTTATTGAGCACGACCTCGATTTGAGTGTGAATGGCAGCAACGGCCTTGTCATTGCCTGTGGGCACGGGTACCTTGCTACAGCCGAAATGCTGGTGAATCGAGGAGCGGACGTCAACGCAACAACTGAGCGGGGACTCACAGCGCTGCACTTTGCGGCACGGACGGGCGACTTGAACGCCATCACCTGGCTGGTGCGGCATTCCGCAAACCTGGAGGCGCGCACCTTCGGTCCGCGTCGCACAGTACGGGGCGACGTCACCCTCGAGGAGGGCGGACTGACCCCGCTCCATTTTGCAGCGCTGCACGGGCACTTGGGCGCGGTCATGTTGCTGGTTCAGCTTGGCGCAGACTCGAACGTGGTGTCGGACGCTGGCGGGACGGCTTTGACTTGCGCGGCGCAGCTGGGCCGGCTTGATATGGTTCGCTGGCTCTGCCAGTACGCGGACCCTAATCTGCTGGCCTGCCCGCGCCCGCTGCACGTTGCGCGCCAAGCTGACGTCGTCGAGTACCTGCTTGATGTTGGTGCAAAGGGCAACATACACGAGATGCTGCCTGCAGTGCCGCATACGGGCTGCGACCTTTCGATTCTCGAGCTCCTCCTCCACCGGCTCTCCGCCGCCAAGACCTACGTGGACAAGTACTACGCCGCAAAAGCCAAACGCACCGCTGTGATGCGCGCGGTCGGCTCGCGTCACACAGAAAGTTTGAAGGTGCTGCTGGACTACGACGCACCGGTCGAAGGGGTTGACGCGCACAGCACGACGGCACTGCACCATGCGTGTTCAGACGGGACGCTGACTGCTGTGCAGGCGTTGGTGGAGGCTGGCGCTGACGTCGAGGCAAAGTGTTTCGCCGGAAGCAGACTTGCGACGCCACTGCATTTTGCGGAAATCAATCGAAGACATTCTGTTGTTCGGTACTTGAAAGGATTAGCGAAAAGAGCAAAGTGACACCCGTTGAATCGAAGAGTCGGGAAATCTAAAATTCCTTGCATTACAAATCAAAAACGGGGTTTCGCCATTTTTTTTCGGACGCTGAAGAAACAGAATTTATTGATCCTTTTCCCATACACACCCCTCGCTACAAATGCAGTCGCACACAATAAGAGTGCCAGAGCGAGTCAATGCGGGAGATCACCAAGCGTACAATCCGTCCTTGTGGATAAACTTGCCGACGTCGGCGTCCCTCTTGCCCTGTACGACGGACTGGATAGTCGCCGCGTCTCTGAGCTGAGCGCGCCGCGCGACTCGGCCAAAGCGCGGCCTTGTTCCCCGCCCAAGTTGGTGACGACGTATCCGGGGCACATGGCCCACACCTTGCATCCCCAGCCCGCAAACTCGCGGTGGTGGTACGCGGCCAGCATGTTGAGCGCGGCCTTGCTCATGCGGTACGCGAGGGCAAAGACGCCAAAGCTCCACGAGTGTGGGTCGCCGATGGACCCGAGCTCGCTCGTCACGTACAGGAGCCGCGGGTCCGAGGATTTTTGGAGGAGCGGGACGAACGCGTCGGTCACGAGCGCCGGGCCGGTCGAGTTGGTCGCGAACGTGTCGCGCAGCTGCGTCGCGAGGTCCGCAGACGCCGTGTACATGCCGGCGTTGTTGATTAGCATGTCGACGCGGCCGATCTCGGCGGCGACCTGGTCCGCGGCGGCGCGGACGGATGCCGGGTCCGTGACGTCAATGCGGACGAGGGTGAGCGGGGCGGCGGTGGACCCGCGGGCGCGGATGTCGGCGACGGCCTTTTGGCCCTTTTCGAGGGAGCGGACGCCCAGCACGACGTGGTAGCGGGCGTCGGGTGCGGAGGCGAGGAGGGCGGCGGTGTCGAAGCCGATGCCGCTGTTTGCGCCCGTGATAAGGACCACGGTCTTGGTTGACATTTGCGAAGGAGGGAGAGAGAGAGTGAGAGAGAGAGAGAGTGTGTGTGTGTGTGAGTGAGTGAGTGAGTGAGTGAGAGAGAATGCGGGTGCCCCGTGTGTGAGAGTGTGTGTGAATGCGATTTTCGCGGGACGGCTCAATTTAAAGGCCTCGTTCTCCTCGTGTTAGTGTCCGGCCTTGGGGCCAAAACAAACTGAGAGACTTGTCCGAGGGGCGGATCAAGTGCGGAAAAATTGGGGAAAACAACACGCCAAAGACACAACAAACAGCTCACGCGCGATGGGCATGGCGGGGGGGTGGTCAAAAATCAAGCAAACTGCCCTATTTTTCCAATTTTGCCGTGGAGTGGGGTGGGGACAGAGAAATTTACTTTTTATGCATCCTTTGTCTTTTCTTTTTTCTTCTATTTGTTTTCTTCAAGTCTGGTCAAAAAAAATGTCAGTGCCACCCACGGTTTGGCCCACTTGCTCCAGAAAACACCAGCCGCCATGAAATCGACTTTCCACATTGAAGGGGCTGTCGGAGAGCAGCGTGCCACATTGATCGATGGCGCGCCCTGAAAAACGGCGACACGCCCAACTTCCATAATTCCATCAAATACGAAAATGGGGCGTGTTGCATTTTTCTAGGGCAGCAGGCCCGATCTGGGGTGCAGCCTCGGAATCATTGCAGAAACAGAAAAAAAGGGTGAAGAACGGAAAACAACGTGGACGACGCCTGCGTGGGGCAAGAAACAGAAAGTAGGGCAAGAAATGAAGGAACAAAAAGAAGAAATCGAAAAAGGAAAGTGAAGCCATGTGACGAAAGCCAGTTTGTCTTTGTGTAAAATAAAAATAATAAAACCAGACAAACAGGGCAAAACCTCCTTTTCAATGTGATTATTGTGTTTTTAGGGCAGCCCCCGGGGAAGACAGATGGAGAGAGAGAGGGTGGGAGAGAGAGAGAGAAGAGAGAGAGACAGAGAGTGAGAGGCAGAGAGAGAGAGAGAGAGAGAGAGAGAGAGAGAGAGAGAGAGAGAGAGAGAGAGAGAGAGCCTTCAGAGCTGACAAATAAACAGTCCCGAAGACTTACCACAACATGCAATACTTTCGAACACACACAAAACACTCACACACACACACACAAAAGTTTCACTAACTCACTCACTCGCTCACTCGCTTTCTCGCGCTTATGTCAGCAGCAGCAGCAGCAGCGGCAGCACCGCCAGCTCAACCAACAACGCCAACAACCGTCGTCTTTATCACGGGCGCCAACAGCGGCATCGGCTTCGACACCGCCGCTCTCCTCGCCTCCGCACCCGACGCCCGCTATCACATCGTGCTCGGCGTCCGCTCCCTCGAGAAGGGCCAAAAGGCCGTCGCCGACATCCGCGCGCGTGCATCCACCGCTGCCCCGCTCTCCCTCGTCCGCATCGACGTAGCCGACCCCGCGTCCGTCCGCGCCGCCGCCGACCAGGTCGCCGCCGAGATCGGCCGCGTCGACGTGCTGATCAACAACGCCGGCATGGCCGCCATGTCCGGCGACCTCGCCACCAAGCTGCGCGACACGTTCGCCACAAACTCGATAGGCCCCGCGATCGTAACCGACGCCTTCGCCCCGCTCCTCAAAAAGTCCGCCGACCCCCGCCTCCTCTACGTCTCGAGCTCGCTCGGGTCCATCGGCGACCCCGTCTCGTGGTACCCTGGGCTGCTCTCGGTGCCTTACCGCATGAGCAAGGCCGCGCTCAACATGCTGGCCGCGTACCACCACCGCGAGTTTGCGGGCTGGGGTTGCAAGGTGTGGGCCATGTGCCCCGGATACGTCGTCACCAACTTGGGCGGGGAACAAGGCCGTGCTTTGGCCGAGTCGCGCGGCGCGCTCAACTCAGAGACGAGCGCGGCGACTATCCAGTCCGTCGTACAGGGCAAGAGGGACGCCGACGTCGGCAAGTTTATCCACAAGGACGGAGTGTACGCTTGGTGATGTCGTGTGACTCGCTAGGTTGTGGGCGAATGCATGCATATATGTAGCGAGGTGTCGCCTGTTCGAAAAGACCAATACAAATTAAACTGTTCACCGTGCCACTGGACCGCCAACACGATTGCGAATCATCGCCCAGCGTACGGGCGATGAGCGTCAGCGATCGCGATATTCGCGCTCTCGGCATCCCCGACCTAACATTCAATCGCAGCACTGGCACTGGCGCTCGCACGCAACCCGGCGATCCCCTCTTCCGCCTGGCCCCCGAGATCGCCCACAGCATCCTTGCATCCATCAGAGATCATCGCGCTCTCGCCACCCTCTGCTCCGTGTCCAAGCCGTGGTCCGCCGTCGCCTCGCAAGACGCCCACTGGCGGCCATTGTTCCTCGCGCGATGGCGCAGCCCGCGGATGCGAGTGGCACGGGCGAGCGGGCGACACCAAAACCTCCTTAGCGGCACATATCCCCTCGACTCGGATGCGGGCGGCGGCGGCCTGCCACCCATCGAGCACGTGCCGTGGAAGAAGCTGTTCGAGTATCGGCTGGCCCTGGAGCGGCGGTGGACGCGCGGCGACCCGGTCACGACCGAGTTCCCGCTCCCGCCCCGCACGCACACGATCCGTCTCCAATCCAACTACGTGGTCGCGTGCTCCACCAGCGACTACAACCGTCTTGAAGAGAGCCGACTATCGCGCCCTACACACATTCCCTGGGGGCGCCACGAAAATCGACTCGCGTGGAGAGCTAGTCCTTTCCAGGACGTTGGACAACACGGTCCACCTGCGGAACCTGGCGAGAGGCACCTCCAGGCTGGTGTTGCCCCGTCACGGCTCTGTTCGCACCCTCGACTGGGTCGGCCCATTCATATTTACTGAATGCCTCCCCGAAGCCAAGGTGTGGGATGCTGCCACTGGTGCCTTGGTGGCAACCCTTGGGAACCCGGCGTTTAATATATGCAACTGGCGATCCAACGGCGAGAACCTGTTTTCGCTCTCAAGAAACGGCGCCATCCGAATGTGGAATCCTGCGACTGGAAAGTGCCAGAAAGTGATTGTGAAAGGCAACTCCAATCCATCAACAGGACGAGCTTTCTTTCATATCAGCGGTAACTATATCGCGGTCGAGTGGATCAACGACGACAATATTTGTGTCTGGGACATTGAGACGGGAGACCTGGTTGCGACTTTCCGTAATGCTGGAATTTCAATTCACATGAACGGAAGTTGGCTCTACACAATCGGGCAGTTCCAAATTCATATCTGGGACATTGTGACTGGAGCAAAGGTACGGACTTTCTGGGTCCCTCAAGTGACCGCCGAGTTTGATCAGGTTGACGGAACGGCCATGTGTTTTTGTGATGGGGTAAGTCAAGGAGGTGGTATCTGTTGCTTTTTTACTCTCCCTCCTGTCTCAAACTGAATTACCTGTTTAATCAACCACCTTCTTCTTTCTTTCTAAAGATAAGACAAGTAGGAACTATCCTAGAATTTGGTGGTCAGATTGCATACGCCAATTACTTTTGAAGTGACTATGAACGAACGGTGGAATATATTACGCTTGAAGGAACATGCTATAAACCCGGTCCCATTGGCTGGCAGGCAGGGAATTTGAATTGTGCATCACTTCGACCTGCAATTCCTTGGCACCTGGCGAGCGCCCTCCTCCCCATATTCAGTGTCAGAATGAGCAGTTCTCCTCATAAAACCTTCCACTCGCAATCCATCGTAGACCATGATATGTTCTCTTCACTCCCTCTTTCCAACCCACGAATGCGTAGTCTAGCCCATGAAAATCCATCTGCATCCTCTAACTCGCCAGATTGCCAGAAAGGGAAAAGCAACATTCTCTAAGTGGCGGAAAGACTCCCCTCGAACCACTTTTCTTTCTGTTAGCGGCGCCGGCGAGGCGCTCGTAAGCGCGCTGGGTGAGGGTGATGGAGCAGCGCATTGCCGGTGTACCAGAACCTCCGCTGTCACGGTTACCGTCCAGCCCCGACCGTTATGCGCCGTGCGGCCCACTTCCACCGTGCAAGCCTCAACGAAAAAAAAAAAAACGAAGCGGAAAGAGAAAGAAAATCGGTTCAAGGAAGTCTTTCCGTCGCTTTGAGGGGGAGTCTGGATGAAGCTTATCCGTTCCAGCAAACATGCTTTATTTTGACGTTGTCTTACTCCGCCAACCTGCACGGCAAACACGGCAAACACGCAAATCAAAGACGCGGGGGCAATCCCTGCAGTCCGTCGAAGGGCTCGCCGCAGAGAAGGTCGAGTGGAGCGCTCTGAGCGCTCGGACGCGGCGCAACCGGGAAACATGTCCTTGTGGATCTATACAGTATGCGCGCTTGCAGAAGGGGTTGGTGTGGAGGCAAGGAACGCAAGCGAGACATCGAAAGGAGGCGGGTGGGGATGCCGCAGGGTTTCATCATGTGAGACGATCGGTGGCGATTATTGCCTTATAATACTCAGCTTTAGCTCACTTCTTCCTCACCTTTATTATTTACTGAAACGACAAGACAGCACATACGCCAAGAAAAAAAACACTGCTTCAAAAACGAAGTAAAAATAACAGACCGCCGTGGCCTAAAACTAGCGCCGCATACCCTGAACATTCATCGCTCACTTTGACCCACCGCCACCCTGCTGCTGCCTCTGCCTCGTCCTCGACACCTCCCAGAACGCCGAGCCGACCCCCGCCGGCACCGTCAGCAGCAGCCCGGCAACGCAGACCCAGGCGCCCACTGAAAACCCGGCCTTGCTGAGCGCGTACACCAGCCCGAACGTGAGCGGGATCGTCAACGGCACGGCCACGCGGAGGAACGCCTGCAGCGCCGCCGCTTCGGTCGTGAGCTTCCACCTGGGTGGAGGGGTTTTTTTGGCGATGAGGGATTAGGGTTTCTGGGTTGAAGGGGCACGAACGACGCGGTGGTACTCACGAGTGCAGCGTGTAGCATGCCGTTGAGGATACAAGCGAAAAGAAAACGTATAAAAACGTTGTGATAATGAAAGCGTCCATGGTTGTCAAGTCTGGCGTGATCCAAGGGTTGGTTGTGTGAGAGTTTCTAAAAAACAAACCCCTGCAAGGGAAATTGCAAAGATTCGATCTTTTCACGTACACGCCACTTTCGGCAACTCCTGAGACACAATGACGTTGAGGGTGACGACGGCGAGCATCAGCGCGATCAGGCCGGTGAAACGCGGCGGGAACTGCGCGGGGGTCGATGAAATAGGTCGTGCAGCTGACGATGCAGAGCAACGCCATGGGGAGGCTGGAAAAAAAGAGTGACCGACGCGGGGACACGATCAGTTTTGGGGCAAGACGTGGGCGACAATACACAGTGTGGAGCTCCATGGAGAGGGTTGTTGGGCTTACATGTATCGGGTGATATACGAAGACGGCACACGGGTGATGGAAAACGAGAAGGTGGCTTCCCCGGCGCCCGTTGCGTTTGTCGTGTTTGTGTAGGCATCCAACTGAGGCGAAAGGGGCGGGGCTGTGTCAGTGGACTGGGGGTGCAACTGCACTCAGACGAGCAACATACACTCCAGAGCGACGAAAAGCCATCCGTGGTGAACTGGGTGTCAGACACCTTGAGAGCGAGACGACCGCTGTCGCCCTTGCCGAGGAAGAGGCTGACCGACAGGGTTTGATTGTCGTACGGGAAACCGCGGAGGCTGTACTTTGAAGAAAACGGCAGCACCAGTTGCTACAACAACAACAACAAAAAAAAGTACGAATCAGCAAAACTCGTTTCGTTCTCCTCGCTTCGCTACGGGTAACCCCCAACAACGTTTCAAAAAACTCACCCGCGTCCACTGCACGGTTCCCGAGCCGTCGCCGAGGACGTAAAAGTCCTCAAACACCGGGTTTGGCACGTTTGCGGTGTCGATCGCGAGCTTTGAGAAGTAAATGAACGGCTTCCAGACGAGGTCGGGGTCGATCTCGAGGGCGGCCGTCGTCGCAAAGTTTGCATTGTCGAACGCGAGGCGGGGATCGATCCAGAAAAGGTTGACCGACATGTCGAGCTTCAAAAGGTTGGGAAAAAAAAAACCCGGTTGGAACCTTTTTAAGCACACAAAGCGCAAGCGATCCCCAATCAACAGTCCCCCTCCCTCCTTCCCGTTTTCTGCTCCCACTCACGATGAACGAGCTCGACTTTGGCTCGACCCCGTAGATGCGGTTGACCGTGAGCTCGACAAAGACGGTGGTCGAGGCTCCGTCGGCGACCTCGCCGGTCGTGGGCGAGACATAGGGCGGGTCCAGCAAGTGGTAGGGCCGTGCGGTGTTGTTCAACAGGTACTGCGTGGCATAGTGGGTCGAGGCGGTGGTGTTGATGCTGAAGCCTTCGGGCAGCTGCGGCACGGTGGTTGTGGTGGTGGTGGTGGAATTTGCGGGTGCGATGATAGTCTGGGCGCTGCTCGCGAACGATGCGAATGCGGCCAGAAGGGAGCCTAGCAGCAGGCTGCGGGAGTGCATGACGGGTTTGGTGGAGAGTGCGTTAGCCTCGCGGCCTCGTAGGAAGGGGGTAGTAATGGGGGTCTCGGTGAGGACTAGTGAGCGAGTGAGTGAGTGAGTGGGTGGGTGGTAGTAGTGGTAGCCGAGGCGAAAGAAAGCGGGCAGCGCTACTTGAGAGTAAGGCTGGCAGGGGTGCGGGTGCGGGTGCGCGGGTCCGTGTTTTCCTTCCTTCCCTGCTTTTTTTTTTTTCTTTTTTATTCTTGAGCGTTGGAACCCGCAGGCCGGAGACAGAGCCAGAGAGACAGAGATAAACTAGACAGACAGACAGAGAGACAGACAGACAGCAGATAGACAGACAGACAGACAGACAGACAGACAGACAGTCTGGCAGAATGACGAGGCCGCGGCAGACAGATCTTTGGATCCATGCAGACAGGGTTGCTGCATCCGAAACTGAGCCCTCGCCCCTGTGTTTTCATGCATTTGGCAAAATGTGGGGGGAGATCCTCGGATCAATAAAGACAGAGAGAGAAAGAGACAGAACGACAGAGGGAGAGAGAGAGAGAGAGAGAGAGAGAGAGAGAGAGAGAGAGAGAGAGAGAGAGAGAGAGAGAGAGAGAGAGAGAGAGAGAGAGAGAGAGAGAGAGAGAGAGAGAGAGAGAGAGAGAGAGAGAGAGAGAGAGAGAGAGAGAGTGACAGAGAGAAGACAGGACGGCAAAACACAAAGGCACAACCAACGGACGTTGTTCACTTGCAAACGAACCAAGCGAGGAAACGTTGAGAAGGAAGGGCGGACCCCAACGGTAACCCGTACTCGTACGTGACTGCGCAGTGGCGGCCGCGGGCTTGATTGCCCTCCCCCCGGCGCGCCTGTCCATCACTTCGGCGAGAGTGCGGTAGCAGCGGGGCGGTGATGAGAGCATTTTTGGGCAACACTTCCACCCCCGAATTCGTACCTGACCCGGTTACAAACCGCCACACAAGGACGCCCACGGTACCCGGCCGACCCCACGGTATGACAACAATTACTCGTCTACATACATACACTGCCCCACCTTTGACTCAGTACCGCTGCTCATCGGCATTAGCTTCCCGCACTGTCCTGTGTGACGACCATTTACGGTGGCTGTTGGGACAGAATGTTATTGCCCTAATTCTACTTGACAGTCAGAAAGTTGCTCATCGATGGCTCGTTTCTATTGTCAAAAGGCAGGCGGGTCGGAGAAAACGCTTCGTCCTTTGAAAGCAGAACTCTATCAAGGGGCTACATAGCATGGGTGCTTACTTCTAGGAAATATATTGTATGATGGAAATGGACAACTGCAGCACAAAGTGGGCCTGGCATCCCAATCACACACAAGCTCAAACGCTCGAGAGCGCCTTCTCAACCTTCTCCTCCAGCCCGGCGTGCCTAAGGTTGTCGGGGTGGATGCACCAAATGTTGTAGATCCCGCCCTTGAGCGTCACCGCCTCTGCCGTCTCCGGGATCGCCCACCGCTTCCCGTACCACCCTTCCTCGCTGCACGAGAACCCGTACCGCTTCAGCAGCACCACCATCTCCTTGGACTTTTTCTCGCCGCCCATGATCTCCGTCAGCAGATGGTACACCCGGCGGCTGGTGAAGAGCCGCCGCGCCCCCCGCAGCACGTCCAGCTCGAACCCTTCCACGTCCATCTTCACCGCCCACACGTCCTCGTCGAGGAACGTGTCCAGCGGGTCGATTTGCAACCACTGCCGGAACGGCCGGAGACCGGATGGGTGCGTGTTCGTCTTGTAGCGCGCGATTTCGAAGGGGTCGCAGGTCACGGTGCCGTCGCCGAGGTTGAAGTCGTCGGAGGAGATGGCGCACGTGGTCGAGGTGGAGCCGAGACCCTGCGTTGATGATTGAATACAATAAAGTTGGAAAAGAGATATATAGACGAAGGGGGGAAAAGAGATTAGAATCGTTATCGAGAGCCCGAAAGGTGGAAAAACCTCAATACAGCGAACGACCGCTCACGTTCAAGATGAAAGTCGACTTCTCCATCAGCTGCGGGTGCCGGCACAGCGTCGACATGAAGTGGTGCGCATTCAACATTAACGCGTCGATCGACAGCACCCGGTACCCGTACGCCAGCACCGCGACCGAGTGCATCCCCAAGTTCGACCCGACGTCCAAAAACAGCGGGTCCTTCACCCCGACCGACTCCGCCTCCACCAGCGCCTGCAGCACCCCGGAGGAGATGTCGCTCTCCCAGCTCCCCGACCCGGCGATCGAGTTGGACACAATGTCCTGGTCGCCGCCCACCACGTACATACCGACGCCGCCGGACACAACAGGCCGTCGGGACTTGTCCGGGTGGAAGCCGTCGATCTTGAGCGGCACGTACCGCAGCGTCGTGGTCGAGGGCGGCAGCGGGTAGTACCGCGCGCAGTAGAAGGACTGGCCGAAGCGCGCCTGCGCTTGGTGCTCGGCCGGCGTCGACGCCGCGGGGAGTGCGTACGAGCTGGGTGCGATATCGACCGACGTGGTGGTGTGGCGGTAGTGGGTCGCTGGAGATCCTGCCGCCGTGGCGAACGGTTTCCCTCTGTCGTCGTCGTCGTCTCGTGTCGCTTGGTGCCAGAGGAGCACAGAGAGCCCGAGGACGGCAATCAAAGTGACGACCAAGAAGAGGATGCGGAGACTGGATCTGGATTGCTGCGGGCGAGCAAGCCTGCTGCGGACGTCCGTGAGCAAGTGCTGGAAGCCCTCGCCGATCTTGGAGGTAGCCATTTTGTTGTTTTTTTCTTTTAGTGAAACTCGAACGGAAGGTTGAAGAGGCGAGAGTAGCAGAGAGAGAGAGAGAGTGAGAGAGAGAGAGAGAGAGAGAGAGAGAGTGAGTGAGAGTAGGGATTTCTCTTTTGTGTTGATATATCTATTTTGTGCACTTTTGGCAGTCGACCCGGAGTAGCGGTCTTTTAGATATCCTCTCCCCCACCGCCTCATTGTTTTCCTCGGGCTGTTTTTATAATAGACCGGAGTCACCAGACTGGTATCCACCTTCTGTGGCGCGGAAATTTTATTTTCAAAAGTGGGTGCAGAGTGTGGACGGTCCACAGTGTAGTGTTTTAGTTGAAAAATAAGACCTGCTGCAGCAATGAATCACGTTGAGCATGAATTTTCATTTCATTTTAATTTAATTAATTTTAATTTTTTTTTTTTTTTTTTTTTTTTTTTTTTTTTTTTGTTTCGGTCGCTCGATATCTGTCCACGGAAGAAACGCGGAGGAGGGTTTGGATACCAAACAAAAAAAAAAAAAAATTAGAGAGAGAGTGAGCTAAAGCACCACTGCCGCGGCTCACCCAGACTGCCAGTCAGAGCTTCCCCGCCGGAAGAGCCAAATAGAGGCGATGTCCGAAGCCGCGGCTTTTTTTTTTTTTTTTTTTTTTTTTTTTTTTTTTTTTTTTTTCTAGCTTTGCGCCGACCGTGTTTATTGTTTTCCCTCAGGGTATAAACAGGACGACGAGGCGGGGGAAAATAAATTGCGGGGATGGTGGCTGGGCTGTGGCGGTGACCGATCGCGTTTTGTGTGTTTTGTGTTTTGTGTTTTGTGTTTTGTATTTTGTGTTTCTTTCACATAACGTCCTGGATACTTTCTCATCGTCGATGAGTGTGTGCAAACGTGTCCGCCCTCTGCCGCCCCTCCTGAAAGAAGGCAATTATGGCCCACGTTCCGATTCGAATTCGGCAAAATGTTTATTTTAGATTTTGAAGGCCCCTCAACATTGTTTTCATGGCCATCTTCGGATGGGCGCGAAATGCATCTCGGCGAAGGTCGGTGTTGAAAATCGTCGTGGGGACGCAAAAAGGTTTGGCAGCTTACAGTTGCCTCCCCGCCACCTCACGGAGGAGTATATTAATCTCCTCGCGAAAGGGTGATAGATCATTGGGAACATTGGAATCGACAACGCCAGGCTTCCGCCTTGGGGCCGGCGTCGGCAAAGTTCTCTGTTTGGTCTCGGGCGACGCTGATTTCGCAGGCTTAAACAGCAAGGAGACAAGAGAACAGACAAACGCTGAACCGTAAAGCATACAACCAGGAAAATTCAAAAAGCGTTGACGAACCCGGCTCGAAAGAGAAAACCGCCTCAGCCGATCTGCTTGCAGGTGGTCTGCTGCGAGAACCAGCACCACGGCGCGGGCATCGGGTCGCGCTTGGCGAGGACGGGGGCCGATGCGTCAACCGCGGCGGCGGCTTCGGGTACTGATTGATGCGTGGGAACGACGCTTCGAGGTCAGAAGGTTAGCAGAGAAAGAGGAGTGTCGGGAAAAGACATAGCCAAACCGAAGAAGGAGGACATGGACTTCGATTAAACAACAGTAGAGCCGGGGACGGTGCGGCGGTGACACCGGACAGGGCGGCGGCGAAGACAACGAGAGCGGTCGAGGTGGAGAACTTCGTTTTCTTGGTATGTTTGGTCTTCTTCTTTCTATTTTGACTTGTACGCTGAAGGGGTTGGATGAATGCGAGTGTTGCAAATGGGTCTATGTTTATAAGGATGCTGGGGGTGCACTGGTGAAGGAAGCAAAAAAAAATAAGATGGTTAGTGGATTGGGGAAGAGGCAACGTGGAAAGAAAAATACGCTCCATTCAGCCCCCCCCCCCCCCCCCCCCCAAAGCACCGAACCCAAATGCCTTCCGGTTCCATCGGTTGACAATGGCGCAGTGAACGCGCGCATACCCCACATTTAGGACGCAGAAGAGATCATCCGTCTCTTGAATTCCCTCACAAGTATCTCTGACGAAGGTGCATTAAGTGGCCGAAAGGACGAACGATCTGTCCGTTACTGGGTCTTTGTAGCGAAACAGTTTAGGTTTCTCTTGAGCCTGGCGATTGGGGCGACCGCTGGAAAGTGCGTAAAAACTCCTCCCCTCAAATCCCGCTCAGGCTACTCATCCTCGGACCGATTTCTTCGGCCACGAGAAGCCGGCACCGCTCCCGAGGAACCATTCACTATCCAGCATGTGTGAGTGTAGTACCGTGCGAGAAATTTTTTCGCGCGAAGCCGAGAGCGCTAAAGCAGCTCGCTAAAATGACTGAATTGGCTGATGCAAAATTTACTTTGAAACGACAAGTATTGAAATTTTAATACTGTCTACCCCCCGATTGGCGAGACAGCCAAGATATTAATTTTTTTATCTTTGGCTGCAACCCTGGTGCACGCGCCGACGGTTCGGTTTGGCTCCAATGGATTGGCGGGAGACGAACACACACACACACACCACACGCACGCAGCAGAGAGAAAGTGAGAGAGGAGAGAGAGAGAGAGAGAGCGAGAGAGAGAGAGAGAGAGAGAGACGAGAGAGAGAGAGAGAGATAGAGCAGAGAGAGAGAGAGAGAGAGAGAGAGAGGAGAGAGAGAGAGAGAGAGCGAGAGAGAGAGAGAGAGAGAGAGAGAGAGAGAGGGTTGTCTCCTTTTCACCCTCCAATTGATTTTGCTTGCAGCAACATGATTTCCAGCAGATTGTCTGGCAGCAAGTAGAAGACACAGCATTAGAGCGCGTGGCCGGAGACTGAGAGTCGGCCAATCAGCGTGCGTGGCACGGAGCACGCGCCTCGAGTGGCTCCCGATCCCGCTGCGATGTCCCGATTTTCGCACTGACGTAGGGCAGTCGGGCGTCAGCAGCATAGTTGTCTCGCTCCTTGTGAACGAAGTTTCCTTTTTTGGGGTCCTGCAGACAGACAGACAGACAGAAGGAAGTGTTCATTTTTGTTTGGGCTTCGAAAAAAAAATCGGTCGCAGATCTATAAATACTCTCATCTGGGCGGTCGTACACGCACACATACACCACACACACCCCTAATTACCCTGCTACTCGCGCGCCCCTCGAGCCCGCCTTAACGCACAAAGATGGCCGTCAGCGTTCTGGAGCCGCACTCCTTCACATGGATCTTCGCAGTCACCCTCATGTTTGCCTTCTTGGACGCCTACGCCATCGGTGAGTTACCGTCCCACCTACCTTGCCGCTGTTCGAACCAGCTTCTCACAGCACTTCACCACTTCCCCTCATAAACAGGCGCTAATGATGTTGCAAACTCGTTCGCCACGTCCGTCGGCTCGCGCTCGCTGAAGCTGTGGCAGGCCGTCATCATTGCCATCTTCACCGAGTTCGGCGGAGCCATCGCGCTCGGCGGCAGCACCACCGGCACCATCAAGGACGGCATCATCAACCTCGGGCTGTTCGACAAGCGGCAGGACCTCCTCATGGCTGCCTTCATGTCTGCCCTGATCGGGTCCTCGTCCTGGGTTATGTTCGCCACCCGCTTTGGCTGGCCTGTCTCCACCACCCACTCGATCGTCGGCGCTATCATCGGCGTCGGCATCTCTGGGTTCGGCTCCAATGCTGTCAACTGGCAGTGGGACGGCAAGGGCGTTTCCCAGATTGTCGCGTCGTGGCTGATTGCTCCCACCGTCGCCGGCATCCTCGCTGTCATCATCTACCTCCTGACCCGCGAGTTCGTCTTCAAGGCAAGGGACTCGCTCCGCGCGGGCATCTACGCCATCCCGTTCTACTTCACCGTAACCACCTTCATCGTCGTCTTCTTCATCACCTCCAAGAACGGCCGCGGCACACTCAAGTTCGATGTCAAGAAGCCCGGAGACCCCGTCAAGGTTACGCAGGGTGACCTACCCACCGTCCTCGCCATCACGGGCGGCGTCTCCGCGGGCGTCCTGCTCTTCTGCCTACTCTTTGCCGTCCCCTACTTTGTCCGTCGCCTCGTCCACGAGGAGAAGCTCCGCTGGTACCACCTCTTCTACGTCTGGTTCGTCCCCAAGCAGCCCAAGGACGAAAACATCCAGGTCTGGCTCAAGAAGACGTTCACTCCGCAGGTCCTCGACAAGGAGCTCACCGAGGTCGAGGCCGCCGTCGACGTCAAGGAGATTACCGCCGACGCCAAGACCGAGTCCGTCGCCGTGGCTGCACCGGCTCCCGCGGCCGCCGTCGAGCAGACCGTCGAGCAGCGCGCTGCCGGCCAAAAGCTCCAGACCGACGTTTCCTTCTCGCAAGTCGTCACGACCATCAAAACCTCGGTCGCCTCGACCTACGACCTCGCGACAAAGGGCCTCTTCATGGACGTCGCCTCCGTGCAATCCTCCTCCGCAAAGAACTCGCACGAAGCCGCCGTACTCTACGACAACAAGACCGAGTTCCTCTTCTCCTTCCTCCAGGTCATGACCGCCTCCTTCGCCTCCTTCTCCCACGGCTCCAACGACGTCGCTAACGCCATCGGCCCGCTCGCCGCCGTCTACGCAATCTGGTCCGATGGACAAGTAGGCAAGAACGCCCCCGTCCAGACCTGGATGCTCGCCTACGGCGGCGCCGCCATCGACCTTGGCCTCGCTCTCTACGGCTGGCACGTCATGATCAACCTCGGAAACAACCTGACCTACCACTCGCCCTCCCGCGGCTTCTGCATGGAGCTCGGCGCCGCCCTGTCCGTCCTCACCGCGTCGTTCCTCGCTCTCCCCGTCTCGACAACCCAGTGCATCGTCGGCGCCACCATCGGCGTCGGCCTCTGCAACGGAACGCTCAAGGCCATCAACTGGCGCATGGTCGGCTGGTCCATGTTCTCGTGGATCCTCACCCTCCCCGTCGCTGGCATCTTGGCCGGTCTCATCTACGCGCTCCTCACTCGCGGACCGAACTTTGTGTCGCCGCCGTACACCCCGTACAACGCCACTGCCCCGGCTTTCTAAAAACCTGGGAGTGAAAGTTATAAGCAAAATACGTCGTGCAGACTCCATTCATCTATGCCACGATCCTTTTATTGAACCTTGCGTTTTCTTGTGTTTCATGTTGTGTTTGTTTTTTTTTTCTTTTTTTTTTTGCTCTGTTGAATCGGGGAGTCGTTTCCCCCGGCACATAGAATGAAAGGACAAGCCAAAACGAAAGGATGACAAATTGATTCGTTGAAGAGAAATTGCTACAGACCTTATCCTTCTCGTTACCCTCTCGCTCCTCTGGTCTTTGTCTTTCCTCATTCACATTGTGTGCGCCAAAACCGCCCTGGCTCCGTTTCCTCCCCTTACTTGTTTCGTTAGCAAAACTCTCATTCATCTCCTGTATTACTTTGTTAGGGGAGGGCCAATGGCTCGGGCTGTGGGCAACTGGCTTAATTGCCGAAAAATACGAGATGTTGGCCTCGTTTCTGATTCAAGAAACAAAAAAAAAAAAAAAAAAAAAAAAAAAAAAAAAGCTGCGTGACAATAGAGTCGATTACTCAACGCTATTACCTTAGATGGATAAAATGACCCACTTTCCGTCCGCAAGGCGCAGACTCCAAGGGCGCACTTCGGGGGCAATTTTTCTCTTTTCGGTGTCCCTGGGTGCCGTTGCAATCCTTTTCGTGTGTTTAGTGCCTATTGTGGCGCTCCCACGCTTTCCGTCCTCTTCGCGCAGACGGAATTTTCTTCGATCCCAACGACGGAATGTTGGCAAAAAAAAAAAAAAAAAAAAAAAAAAAAACCAAACTTCTGAACGAGGTGAGTAACAGAGACAACACAAACCGCCGCTTCACAAAATTGACTCTAATCCTCCCTATTGTTTTCCGTTACAAATAGCTCCTTCATTGCAGCAACACGCTCCATTCTCTTCATCGTTTTTTTTAACGAGCTCCGATCGCATCCGCAAGCTCGTGTCGGTGCTGCAGAGGGGCGTCGCCCACCCGGTTTACGTCGACGAGAGAAACTCTGGAGGTACAGCGTACGGATTGAGCGCGCCTTTCCTGGGGGAGGGCGGGAGGGAGCACCGTCACCATCTCAAGATGTTTCAAGTCCCTCGGGTGACAAGTTCATGTATGGGCGGACAGTCGAGTTTTTCTGGAAATTACGGCTGAGAGACTTTGCAGTAAAGGGAGTGGTGTTTCTAAATACTGTTGACAAAGACTCGATCAGAGGTGTCCGATGTGGCCTCCAGCAGGGCCGAGTCGTTGTCGTGCGCCAGCCACTGACGCATTTCCGTGTCTCCTTCCGAGAATGCCGTACTTCTGCATCACATCGGAATCGTCATCGTGCTCGCTGCTTCTGTGAAGGTAGTAGATGCTGTATGAAGCTGACGTGCGCCTCTCGTCGGTCGCGGGCAATTCTTCGATGGACCCAATCATTGGAAGGACACATTCAAAGGTCTCAGCGACGGCCTGGAGTCGAGAATATTGAAGTATGACTCGTTAGTTACGGAACCGTCGTCTCGCTTCAAGTTTTACTTTGCTTTATCGTTTTTCCATTGTTTTTCCTTCTGAGTGACGGCTTGGGAGAGTATCCGTCCAATGGATCAAACTTGTGCGATCGGACTACATGCCGTTGTGGAAGCATAGGATTCCTCGGATCCCTTGAACGTTTTCTCTTATGTCGAAACGGCGGCTGGGTCGGCGCGCGCTCCCTCCGCCGTCGACTTCCTCACCTACTCTTGGCGTCACCGAGGACAGCTGAAAAAACTCAATGTCGAGTAAGCCGCCATTGCGCTGCACCTTTCAGCAAACAGTGGAAGCAGGCGGGGGGAGGGGTGGAAGGGGTGAGCACAGCAGCACTTGGCAAATGATGTACATGGGAGTGGAGAAAGGGTGATAGTTAAATTGGGGAAGTGGGGTGGCTGGTAGCTTGGGGTGCGGTCTGGTTAACAGAGTTTTGGAGAAATATTACACATCGCACATGCGTGTAAAAACTTGAGGAGAGTCCTTTCGCCGAGGTTTTGCTGGGTTGGTCTTGGGTGGTCGTTTTGGGTGCCCACTTGTCACGTGCTTATTAAGTAAAACAACTGCGCAGATTTTTGTGTGCAAATCCAATAAAAAGGTTTTGAACAGTAACCACAATAATTTGCGTTGAATCCGCAGTCGTGCGAACGAGATCGCATCATGAGCAGCAGCAGCACCAGCACCAGCAACACGAATCACGACGAGGCACTGCGATGCTTGGACGAGTCGAAAAAAAAGTTTGAGGCGGGCGATGTCGATGGGGCCATCAGGTTTGCAAAGAAGAGCCTGACCCTGGCGCAATCATCGGTGCGTTACCTAGTGTTGAGTGTCGGCCTTTCGGCCGGTTGAAGGCCTCAGATCGCGGATTTAGGCTGATCGCTCCTTTGCTTGTTTCCCAATTGGCAGCTGGAAACTCTGGAAAAGGCGCGACACTCGGGGGCAGCGTCGGCAGCGCCACGAAATGGATCATCCCAGCTCCTGCAATTCCTCCCCTTCCTCCTCATTCTCGCCTTCTGCATATTCTTCAGCTTCGTTGGCGACTCAACCAACAACTCGGCGACGTTTTCTTTCGAACGCACTCGCACGTACAGCCTCCCTCGCAGCACCCCAAACCATAATGTCGCGTACTTTGTCTCTCCCACGGAGTGGAAGTCGAAAAAGTACGACACGTCCCCGCGCCGAGTGGAGGCCCTCGACAACAAGGTCGAATCCCACATGATCAACAACCTACTCCACATGTGCTCGCGGGAGAGGGAAAACAGGAGCCAGCACATTGCGGCGGCGTACACGCTGTTTGGCGTGCACCAAGGGAGGTTGACGAAGGCACAGGCGATGCCGATGCCATCTTGCGACAAGCTGGTGGAGTGGGAGCGGGTGTCGGACGAAATTCGGAGAGGGTTGAGGGTGCGAAAGGAGAAAGTGGGCGCTACCGACGCGACTGGGACAAGGACAGAACTCTGACTTTGAAATGTGTCGAGTCGGTCGTTTGGGCCTTCGCTCGTTACTTTGGGGGAAGTTTTTTACCTCAGTTCTTTTGTAACCTCCTTTATTTCTTTTCTGATGATGCACCCACTTCATTTTCAGTTGGTGCACCCCTTTTCGCCTCCTGCTTCAATGTTAGCCCACAGTTTCAAAGGTAGTAAGAAAATTGCCGGTTCTTGCGGCCCGTCCGTAACCCAACGGAAGGACCGGTTTTATTCATATTCAGATTAGTCTATCCGTGTGGACCACATTTTCTATCACCGTGTGGATTTGATAATGTCCCACTTTCTCCAACCTCCGCCGGGAGTCTGCCTTCAAAGAAAGCCCCGGAGCCGAAACTGCTACGTTGGCGTTGCGTGAATCCGATTTGCTTGGCGAGCTGGAATTGACGGACATCACAACTTTTGCAACGGCGGCCGGAGCGGACAGGTTGGCCGTCGTCAGGATCAATATTGTCGATGACGTGGTGGAACCCGTGTTTCCGGTCGGCAGCGTGCCCAAGTGGGCAGTCGGGTCGGTCGTATTGCCAAGCTTGTAAGCTTTGATGGCCACGACGATCAAGAATCTGAAGCAGTCCGAGCCTAAAATCGCTTGAAAGATGGGCTTTCCCCTTGAACCGATCGCCGTTTGCGTCTGCACAATCTCGAGCAGCTTCTTTTTTTTTTTTTTTTTTTTTTTTTTTTTTTTTTTTTTTCTTCTCGTTCTGGCCCCAAAGAGGCTGGCAGGAAGAGAAAGAGCCATCATTGGTTAACTGTAATAGGCTACATCCAGGTGTCACCTCAGCAAACCCACCCCATGCGCTATGGACTTACAGGGATGTCAGGCATCTCCACTTCACATATAACCAACCAATGAGAGGAGAAGGAAACAAATGTAGAAAAGGAAAATAGAGGAGCAAGTCTGAGGGAGGTCTGAGTAAGAGAAAGGAGCAGCAGTGAGTAAAGTCAGAGTGTAGGGAGGCAAGAGCAGGTTCAATGAACGATGGGGGGCTCAGCCTGTGATGGGTGATGAGAGGCTTGTGCTCGTTCATGAAGGAAGTTCTTTTGCACTGTGAAGCCGGATGATGCCTGCAACAAGTTTTATACATCTGGAAAAAGGCTTGGTGTGCAGAAGCTAGTTGTCTGGGCAAGTATCGATGGTGTACTGGCGACTACATGTGGTGCAGGTTCTAAAGGGCTGTTGCAAGTTCCATGAGGACGATGGAGTGGGAGGAAGTGAAGGGATGACAATTGGAGAAGACTGTGGGTGAGAGGCCTGGGAAATGGGTGGAGGTGATCTGCAGGGCTTGGAGCACTTGTCAGACAGCTTGATGGACTTTGACTTCTCCCAAGAGATAGTGTCATCGCAACAGGGAATCCAATTGAGGCAGTGGGCGTCAAGAACGAGTTGATGGAAAGCAGTGACAAGGGTTTTAAGGACGGAGGCAGTGGGGTTTTCACATGATAATTAGGTGTCATAAAAAGATTGGGGGATGAGTCACAAAGGAAGTAGGAAAAATTGATACAAGATTGGTTGTCAAAAAAAAAAGAAATTCAGGACAGGAGAGCCAGCAAATTGGATGGGTGTGGGGGGAGAGTGACATTGAGGCGCGGGAGGAACAGAGGAGGAAAGCGTTTCAGCAAAGGTGTTGCAAATCGGAGCAAAGGCATCAGCAGCTGCAGGGCATTGCCAGACGTGCTCTGTGGTTTCCAAGGTGTGGTGGCAGAGGCCATTGGGGTAGACTTGAGGGTGTCGTTGGTGTAGAACTTTTTGAGTGGGCAAAGTGTTGCTGAGGATTGAGGATTCGGAGTTGGTACTTGCAATGAGCAGAGCCTGGGAGGGTACCAAAGAGGGAAGAGGGTTTAATGCTGTTAGGCGGAACTGACTGGTTAGCAGCAAGGACTGTCAGTTATTGTTCTCACAATGCCCATGGGAAAGCAAGCCACTGCCAATGCAGACCTGGGTGCTGGCTTGCGCTGATGACAAATACTCCGAGTATTAAGTGAAACAGAAACCTGGTGTCAACAGTTTTCCTCCTCCTCTGCTCAAGCAGATAATATAGGAGAGGTTTTTACCCTGTGCCAGTCACACTTGCCTAGCAACTATTACAGCGTGTATACCATCATCATGTATCAATAATTCATAACAGAGTTTTTTTCTCTTTCTCTCCAAGTTGGGGAGAAGGACCACCCACAAACACACATCTCCACTTCATTCACTCCTTCCACTCACTCACTCAGAGTAGACTGTTTACACCTGTCAGAGTGGAGAGTGCGAAACGTGGCTTCCCAATGAACTAGGTCGGGGTTGCGGGCAAGGTGGGCGAAAGGCTGAGGTGGTCAGAAGAGCAAAATGATGAGAGAGACCTTTGAGGAGGCGAAGATGTCATCGAAGTTGGCCCAAGATCTGGGAGGATCGAGTTGTAGCGCTTGTGCGGCTGCTTATTGGGACAGTGCGGGTGGAGTGTGCAAGGGAATTCGGATTGTAGGGAGACATATGCTTGCTGCAGGGGTAAGGGAATGGGGATGGCAGCCAAGGCGCCAAGGCATTGGACCAAGTGGAAATTGTGAGAGGAAGGGTGAAGGCGGTCAGGGAGACTGGAGTAGCGATGAGAAAGGAGTTGGGGGTTGGGGAGCGTGTGAGTCCAATCCACAATACAGAAGAATTACACTTGGGGTGGGGTCATCAGACAGAAAACTGTCAGGGGCGGGGGGGGGGAGAGGAGGAAGGGGGGGTGGTGAAGGGAATTGAGAGCAGATGGGTAGAAGGGATTGCAAAGAGGAGCATCAGGCGGGCTGTGGTGAAAGTCTGGAGAGCCAAAAGTGAGAATAAAGGTTTTAATGTTGTGGTACACTTTGCGGATTTGTCTGGAAGGGGGCTGTTGTGAACAGATTTTCCTGCCTCTTGCGTCTCACATGGCAAGAGCACAGAAGACATCGAAATACCTTCAAAGAAAATGAAAACATCAAAGATAAAACCTCTCAAATTAATGAAGGATAAGGGGGAGAGAGAGAGAGGGTGAGGAAGTGAGGGTGAGAGTGAGTGAGAGAGAGAGAGAGAGAAAAGAGTGGAGCTGTACAAGCAGCCAAAGGCCATGAGTGCAGCGTCGAGATTGTCTAAGTGGTCGGAGCAGCCAAAGACCGCGAAGGCGGCGGAAAATTGTCTGTAGAGCGGAGATCCAATTTGTGAAGGCGGCGACGAGCGGCCGAAAATTTAGCAGTGTGGATGAGGAGAAATAGCTAGTCGGGTGAAAATTGGCCCAAAAATGGAGGGAATGTGGTCAGGGCGACGACCCCTGTCGATTTTTGCTGACACCGTCTTTGTAGCAGGGAGGTCAAAAATTTGTTCAAAATAGAAGACGAAGTAAGAATGGAGGGTGGGAAACACTTTGAGAAAATTATGCCAAGAAACGAATGAGTTGATGGAGTGAGTGTGAACAGTGAATAGGTGCTGACCAGAGTATTGGAAGGATGTTTGTTGGTTAAAAAGAAGCGGGACGAGAGACTTGGTGAAGTGTTTTTTCAGCTGGGACAAGGGTAAGGGATGTGAAAGAACTGGAGTTCCAGAGGCAAGGTCAAGTTGGAGGTGGTCTATCATAATGCAGCTCCTGTGGCCAAAAAGGGAAGGGGAGTTCAAGCAAGAGTTGCGGTCGACAATCATGTCAGAGCAGTATTTGCTGTAAAATTCAGGGAGATTATGGGTCATGGGGGATGGAGGAGAGCATTGGGAAAAGAGGTACATTAGCCAACCAGGCATTTGAGTTCGAAAGTTTTGCAACAGAGTGTGGTGAGGTTGTTGAGGAAAGTACAAGGGAAAATGACAGTTTTCCACAAAAGTGGACCTATGGGAGGAGGACGTTACAAATGAGGTAAGAAGCAATTTTGTCACCCATTTTTTTTGTGTTTGACGAGATCAAGAAAACTGATGATGGGTGCAAATTTCTGTCATGCTACTGAGCTCGTACCATCTGCTGTGAAGTAGTTGCCTAGGTATTGAAAGGTGTTTGGAGGGTGAATTGTAAGGACTGTGGTACCCCAGTTGATGGTGGTTGCTGCTGATTACAGTATGCAAAGGAAGTTTCTATACCGTACTGGTGGTGGAACCTTGCAGCATATGATATGTTGTGCGTGGTTTTGATGGATTTAACTCCGCCTGTGCCAATCTCGCCTGCGCATTCCCATAGAATGCTGCCTTTTCGCTTTCAGAGTTTCTTTCAGACGTTTAACAAACGCTCTCCTTCGCCATCAGTTGTGTCTCCCTACCGCCCGCGTGTCGGAAAAACTGCGGTGGGTTTTACCAATCGAAGTGCCGGCGGGTGGCGGCCAACAAATTTCCTTTTTCGGCGGAAGACAAACCCTCAACTGGAAAGAAAACGAAGCTGGCCCTTCGCCGCACCGCACCAGACCCGCCGGCGCCCGGCCCAGCCCGCCGACCATGACGAGGATGAGGCCTTCCCCTCGTGCGACCGCAGCCGTCTGCGCCCTTCTCGTCGCCGCCGCCGCCGCGGTCACAGCGCGCCAGGACTACCCCGCTCCCGAAAACAGCGGCTCCGTTCGCTTCGTCAACGTCGATCTCACCTCCGCCTTCAACAACAGGGGCGTCGCGTCCTCCGCCGAGCAGCTCTCCGTCGGCTCGTTCAACGGCCGCGGCGACTCGTTTGCCGCGGAGGGCTTCCCCACCGGGGTATACCAGGTCTACAACATCCCTTACCAGTTTCGAAACGCCTACGGTGACGGCAACTACGATAACGTTTGGTGCAACGGGCAGAATGTCGTCCTGCCCGCCGGTCGCTACTACGGGATGAAGATCATGGCGGCTGCTGATCCGGATTGGGGATCGCTGTCCAGCCAGACACCGGGAACCTTTGTGTTCCACTTTGACGATGGAACAACGTACTCGATCGACTCGTCCGTGGCCCAATGGAACAAGTGAGGTTTTTTTCCATCTGAATGCCAAAAAGATGCCTGAATATTGCTGATTTTTAACCCACTCTCTGATCGACCTTTCTTTCCTTCATTACATTAGCTGGGAGTACATGACCAGCTCAGAGTTCGTTGGGCCGTACCGGTGGACCACCGCCGGCAAGGTCGGGGGGCCGATGCTCAAGGACGGAACATCCCTGCAAAACCGCACTCAGATTTACAGCCTCGAACTTCCGATCGCGTACTCATCCGCCAAAGTCGTCTCTGTCGACGTTCCAAAGCTCGTCTACAACCCGGTTCGCGCTTGGCACATCTTCGCCGCCACCTTGGTCACTTCCCCAGCTCTAATGACAGCGACTACGTCAATAAAGCCCGCACTTTTCGTCGAAAGAGTCCAGGCAACTCAGCGCTGGGATGACGTGGAAGGCGAACGCGTGCAGTTCGTGGAAGTCACCATCGTCAATACGCCGTCCACCTCCGGCGGCACTGCCTCGTTCCAAGGTTCATTCACCGTCGAGGTCACATCAGCAACTGGAAGAACCCCTATCCCAGTCAACATCACCCGCCTTGCCGTGGGTAGCTTCGTCCTTGTCGATGTTCCCATTGTCGGCGGCGACGGAACTGCTGAATCCGCTCTCGTGACCGTCAGGGACACCACCACTGGGTCTATCCTTGTTTCTTCCAACGGTTGGACCTACACGCCCGGCCTCACCGACTACGACGCCACCGACGAGTCGCTCTCGCGCGTTCAGGCACCCAACTGGTGGCGCGACGCCAAAGTCGGCGTGATGGTGCACTGGGGCCCCTACTCGGTGCCCGCATTCGGCAACGGTCATTACGCAGAATGGTACTTCAACGCCCTCAACGGCGACCAGCCGACGCGAAACTATCACACCACCCACTACGGCCAGCAGTTCCCGTACGACGGCTTCTTCGACAACTTCACCGCCGCGGCCTTTGACGCGGCCGACTGGATCTCCCTGATCGAAAACTCGGGCGGCCGCTACATCATCCCGACCTCGAAGCACCACGACGGGTTCGCCCTGTTCGACACTGGCGCAACCAGCAACAGGAACGCGATCAACTACGGCCCAAAGCGGGACCTGCTGATGGAGCTCCACGACGCTACGCTGCACACGTCCGTCACGTTCGGTACGTACTTTTCGCTCACAGAGTGGTACAACCCGATTCAGAGCCCATACGGCTTTGGCGCATGGCCCGGCGGCCCACCCCAGAATCCATTCACCAAGGAAGTCGTTCCGTACGTCGGGCTCGTCAATGTGTCCGACTTTATCGACGGCATCCAGACCCCGCAGATGCAGATTCTTATTGAAGACTACCGCACAAATATCATGTGGTGCGACATTGGCGGACCCTCCCGCTCGTGCGAGACCCTCGCCGCTTGGTACAACGTCGCACGGGCTCGCGGCGAGCAGGTCCTCGCAAACTCCCGCTGCGGTTGCCTCTGGAACGCCTTCTCCACCCCCGAATACGCAACGTACCCGGGCATCGTCCAGCACCCGTGGGAAACTAACCTCGGCCTTGCGCCCTTCAGCTACGGATTTGATGCAGCAGTCCCGGACTCTGGCTACAAGACCGCAAAGGACCTCGTGCCCACCCTCGTCGACGTCGTGTCGAAGAACGGAAACTTTCTGATCGACTTTGGACCGAGGGCCGACGGGTCCATCTCCCAGCCCCAGCGCGACGGTCTGACGGGAATGGGCGCCTGGCTCAAGGTGAACGGCGACGCCATCTACGGAACCAGGTACTGGCTCGCGGGTATCGCTCAAGAAGGCAACTGGCGCTTCACCACAAAGGACTCGGCGTTCTACCTGATCTCCCTCGCCGCGCCAAACTCGTCGTACACTTTCTCGTCTCCTATCCCTGTTCTTCAAGGCGATACTATCACCGCCCTCGCCGACGGTTCCGCCGTCGCATATACCCTCGACGCGAACAACAAGCTTACCATCAATCCTACCGCGGCGCAGATTGCTGCTGGCAGCATCGCCTGGGCTTACAAAATTACTTATGTGCGCTTTGCTACCGTTTGGTGATTCTCAAAAAGTTACTGACGACCACCCCTCCCCCTCCCCTGCACGATTCAGATGTCGCAGCCGCAGGTCACGACAATGGGCGGAAGTTCGTCAATTACGTCAACGGCGTCGGCACCTAGGAAGGTGCCCACAAGTGCGACTGTGTCGTCGGGGTTAATTTCGGGAGCTGAAAGGAGGCCACGGGGAGGTTTCGTTGGCAGGGCGGTATGGCCGGCCGTGGCATTGGCCTTCGCGACAGCAGGGCTTTTTGTCTGATGCGAGGGTGAGGCGGGGAGTTTCACCAATGTTGAAGCATATCAGACGGCAATTTATTGTCCAGTACAGAAGCAGAGCAGAGCTCAGTATATGTAAAACATTCACATGCAGTAAAAGGGCGTGGCTGGCAGGTCCGGGCGCACGTTGAGTAGTACAATTTCCGGATGAACTCACGACTACGTCTCCAGCGCCGAAGAGCTGGGCTCCAGCGTATCGCAAGTTGCGGTGGAAGAAGGCTCGGTTGGTTCGGGGCAGACTTATTCCGCCGTCCATTCGGTCGGGGATGTTTATCGCTAAGCATATGATTTACTCTTTCAAGGGTCCACTGGTCTACAAGGCGTATCTCGCGCGATTCTACGTCGCGGCCTCGGTCTTCCTCCTCAACATGGCAAATGGGATGCTGTAGCCTACGTGAGTGTTCAATTAAATGTTGTGTTCACTTGCTTTGATGAATCTTATCTATCTCTCTTGGAAAGGTACGTCGCAATAACGCCAACCACGGCCTTGTTCCACAACACGAGCCAGTGGAACATCAACGTGGTTTCTGTTGCCTTTACAGCCGTATTTCATCTTCCCAGCGGTCTGTCTTCTCGACAACAAGGGACTGTGGTTTTCGGTGCTCTCGGAAACGTTCTTGGCGCTGGCATGCGGCTGCTTTCCTTGTTTGTTGGTGGAAGAATGTTTGCAGTACATGCAACATTGTCGTCAGAACGATAGTGGTGGAAGAAGAGGAGACAGTGGGTCGTCCCAGAAAGCAGCAAGCTGGCAGCACTCATCCTGGGCCAGCTCATCGCAGGAATATCTCAACTGTATCTTCCTATTGGTGAGTGAGTGAAATCAGTTCTTGTGCGCAGAAAAACGTCTCCCCCGTTGCAACAACTGATGGTCTGGATGGCAAAATTTGCAATCAGCGCAGTGCCGACCTAAAACCGCGTCGGCCTGGTTCACCGAAACGGAGCGTTTGACGGCAAACACGTTCATGAACCTGGGACAGTCCATCGGCATCGCCATGCGCACGTCGTAGAAACGCCATTGTTCTTGCATATCACTGTCACGGCTGTGCGAGTTATTCGTACGGACCGAACGTGGTGCCTTACAAAGGAGATATTTTATGGAACATGAGCGTCTGATGCAGACGAGTAGCTGGAAGAATTCGAGTCGTTCAAATGCGTGCTGGGCCGTTTTTCGCCGAAGAACATGCAAGCGCTTTGTATCCGGAAAATTATTAATGTACGAAGGAAAAAAAGCGGGACCATGCCTCAATGCATATGCATCGTTTTACTTTTTGATCTGTTTGCTGAGTTTCGCGTTTTCTTAACGCCAACGATGCAAACCACCACCGCCGGCGGAGCAGCTATGGAACAACAACGCCGGGCGCGTTGGGGCAAACTCCAGCTTATCGGAAGATCAGGAGGACAATTCCGTCCTACGTTACGATGGGGCATCACTGACTGACCATTCGGCTCGCTATTTGAATTGTCCCAGCCGTGTGGCTTCTCGACAGCAAAGGACTTCGCCCGACAGTTCGCGCAGGTGCGCTCGAAAACATCCTTGGGTCTGGCGTGCGGCTGCTTTCGTGGATTGCCCCCGATGGCAGCAAGCTGGCAGTTCTGATCCTGGGTCAGCTTATATCAGGAATATTCTCCGAACCGTTTTTGTGCATGGTGAGCGGATGCCTCTGGTTTGCCGAGGTCCGTTGCAGCTCATCATGTAATTGGAACAAATCCTCAGTACCTACCAACGCTTCGGCTGGGAATGGCTGGTCCCTTGCTTCTAGTCTTGGTATCTTCCCCGCGGATACTGCTGCCAATCGGCTTTACATTCATCTTTCTCAGTGGGGCGCCTTCAATACATTTCATGTTTTTGTTCATTTACTACGTGTGTTTCACCAATGTCGTTGCACGTTTCCACGAATTAACTTGTTCGGCCATAGTAAAGATGCGAAAGAAAAGAAAATAGGAGTATCATCAAGCTGAAAGAAAGAAAGACATCACAGCGAGCAGTCCACCACAATACGCCCGGCGACCTGGCCTTTGTGCATTCTGTCGTAGATCTCGGGCAGCTCGGACAGACCCTGCCTCTTGTAAATGACCTTGACCGAGCCGTTGGCCGCGATTTGCAGGGCCTCGATCGCGTCTTGGCGGTTGCCGACGTACGACGGGATCACGCGCTTCGTGTTGAACACGGACCAGAACACGTCCAGCTTGATGCTTGCTGCCGGCGGCAGACCTACTGGCACGAGTACCCCCGTCGGGCGGATATAGTCGATCGCCTGCTCGTACGAATCGGCCGACGAAGCCGCCACGATGGCCGCGTCCGGTCCCAGCCCGTCCGCGCTGGCCGCTTTCACCGCCGACACGAGGTCTTTGCCGGCTTTCATGAAGTCGACAAAGTGGTCAACGCCGAGCGACTTGGAGAGCGCTTCCTTTTCGGCGCCTGTGTCGATCCCGATCACGCGGAGTCCTGCGCTTTTCGCGTATTGCACTGCGAGATGGCCGAGGCTTTGGGTGTGCGGGCGTTTTCGTTGTGGGCGCGCGTATGTGCGTATGTGTGTGTTGTTTTCAGCAAAGTGGAAGGATGAATTGTGAGTGTCGGTTTGGAGTGCTAACCCTACTCCTCTGCAAAATCCGTCTCCCTCACTATCCCAAATACACCACACAAACGCACCCTCCGCTCGATCCGACAATCGCGACCGTCTGTCCAGGCGTGAGATCCGCGTTTTTGATCGCCTTCCACACGGTGACGCCGGCGCAAAGGAGTGGCGCGGCGGCGTCCAGCGGCAGCGAGTCGGGGATGGGTGTAACGTGGCGCGCGGAGGACACCGCGTACTCCTGGAACGAGCCGGCGCGGCTGAATCCGTGGGTCTGCGCCTTGGTGCAGTTGGGCTCGTTGCCGGCGCGGCAGAAGCCGCAGTGCAGGCACGAGTCCGCGAGCCACTTGATGCCGACACGGTCGCCAATCTTTACGAACTCGTCCGCGCCGGGACCGAGTGAAACGACGACGCCCGCGCCTTCGTGGCCGCCGATGAGAGGGAACTGCGCGCTGACCGGCCAGTCGTTCTGTGTCGGTTGTCGAAGAGAAAAGCACAAGCGCTTAGACACAAACCCTCAAGAACGAATGGAAATGCAGCAGGAGATACTTACGATTGCAGCATGCAGATCCGTGTGGCAAATGCCCGAGTAAATCACCCTGACCAGCACCTCGCCGCGGGCGAGCTCGCTGGGCTGGGGCGTCTTGACTGTCTTGATCTGGACCTTGCCGCCAGGAGCGTCGACCACCGCCGCACGGTGTGAGGTGGGTATGGTGAACACGGTCTCGCGCGGGTCGACCGTCATTTTGAGTAACTTCTTTGGAAAAGTAGGTGCGGGAGGGGGGGGGTTTTGAGTGTTTTTTTTTTCTTTCTTTACTTTTTAAAGCGGTTGCTGCGGGTCAGATAACAGCGCTCGCGGTGCCTATTTAAGTGTGAGCGCGAGCGTGAGAACGAACAACGGGGCGTGCGAACGTGAGAACGGGCGAGCGTGTGTCCGAGGATTTTTTTTGGGACTGGGAGACGGGGACCGAGCGGGTTTGTTTGGACCTTGTGACGCGTCGTGACTCACCCTGCGCAATGGATCCTCCTTGTCTTTTTGTCTTTCTGTTTTTTGTGTCGGATTCCCAGTTTTCCCCCAGTTTTCCGCGTGACGAATCCTCGTCACGAGGGGATGAATTCGCCACATCCGACACAAGGACACAAGGACCCCTTTCTCTGAACCAGAGGTGGCTCGACATTTAAAGCATCTCTCCTCAGAAACCGATAGTCCTCCGGGCTACTCCGAAATAATGCCCGCTGTACATTCGATAGGAGAAAGGGTCTGAAGCTGGTAAAAATCAGGTGATTCTGAAACGAAGCCAATTAAGGGCAACTTGGATCGCAAATACATCAAGTTCTAATAATTAGTCACACACACACACACACACAAACGCTGTCATCTGGCGCCTTGTCGCGTCGGTGATCACTGGTCGCACGTGATACCCCGGAATTCTAACATAAAATCCGACGTAAATGAGAGACTAACCCTGCCCTGCAACACCATTCTCGACAGTGAGATTGCAGCGTTTGTTTAATCCACAGAGTTGTGGCCCGAGGTTTTCATGGGCGAGACAAATGAGCGATGGACCGTCATGGACGGATCGCAGCATTGGTGTGGCGAACTGACGGAAAAAGGCACTTCATCGTGGACAAAGGAGAGACATTGAAACAAAAGGAAAGCAAGCGTGGCGAATCGTGAGCAGCATTCTTCATGGGAAAAGACCTGTTAGGAAGACCCGAAAGTCCCGAATCCTTTTTCCTCACTTTGCTTGGTTTTCGGAACGTCAAAACAGGTACCAACCGTGGCCAAGGGAGATGCGCCGACTCAGAATCTTCTGAATGTACCGAACTCGGGCTTACTCAACAGTCCGCAGGACTACGTGTCAATTTTTTTTTACGGCAATCAAAACTCATGAAGGAAGAAGATGAAACGCAGAAGAAACATATAATCTCAGGAGATGAGAAATACTTCGTGGTACGAGTAGACCAGCGTTAGCGATTGTCGAACTGGCGATGCTTCCTTCACGGCCTTTACACCAACAGGGTTCTAACCCTCTACCGGAATCGCGGTCCTGGCGAGCGCTGATAAAAATTGTCCTCACCACCTCAGGCACCGTGAATCGCAGCGTCATGTTTTGCTTCCGCGAGGCCCTTGCAGGCGAGATCCGGCAGACGGGTGTTGAAGAAGGCGATGGAGCACACCGCAGGGCCGATAGCGTCTCCGAGGGACTGGGAAGACTCAAGGTGATGGACGCCGAGATAACGGCGCGCTGCTGAGGCCGCCCCGTGAACTAAGCAAGGACGAGGACGTTCTGCGCCGCTATGCCAATGCCGAGTCCAGCAACCAGAGGGAAGACGACCGTCGTCCAGATCAGGCTGGCTTATGGTAGAAGCCGAGGCAGGTGCGGAAGAACCGACGCAGATGACGAAGGTGCCGATGGGAATGAATCGTACGTGCGACCTCTAGCGCTTGCGAGTAGTACCGAGATGATGGACGCGACGACGACGCCGAGGGTCAGGGCCGATGGACGCGACACCAGCAACAACGAGAAGAGTGATGACGATTGGATAGTTCCACGCGTAAACTGAGCCAACATCTTTTTAGGAAATAGGTGGAGGAGAGGAGTCCTCTTGAGTTTGGGTGGCGTTATCGACAACCCGTACTTCTCGGCTGTGGGGTTGATTCAGCGGGTTAATGAGGTTGGGCCTTTGTGCGGATAACGCTATCAGTCGTCTGACGGTAAGTTGCCTACAGCAATTCGCCACAAGCCATCGGCTCCAAATTCCTTTCAGCATCACATTCTGCTCCCCGAATGGAAGCATAGAACGACTTCCATCCAAACTCAGTCCGGAAACTCAGCCACAGGATTCCAACCACCCAGGCGCCTGGAACATGGTTCGCCGCTGATTCGACGCCCGCTCCCCCCCCCCACCATGAACACTGGCTTGGTTGTTTGCCGCTGCAGGGTTCCATAGGCGGGATCTGTCTCACAATCAAAAATCGCTCCTTCTAATCATATCCAAGGCCGATCAAGTGACAGAATTTCAGCTCGCCGAGCTCGAAGAAGCCTTCGCACTCTTCGAAACGCGAGACGGAACAATGAATATCAACGATCTGGGCACCGCAATGCGATCGGTGGGTGTGAATCCCACGGAGACGGAACTCCAGGTGTTGATGCGAGAAGCGGACCCAAACGGAGACGGCGCCGTCGATCGCTCCGTTTTTATCATCTTGGCGATGCGCTCTGGGTACTCGGAGGAGGCGCAGCTCGAGGAGTTCGAAACTCGCTGCTTTCTTCCCGCATTCGGCGGAGGAAGCGGGCTCCTTCATCTGGACGAGGTCCGCCGAGTTTTCAAGGGCCTTGGCGGAGGTATTACGGACGATGAGATCGATGATTTCTTGAAGGACGCGAATTTTGATGCGGATGGACGGATTGAGTTCGATGACCTCGTTAAGTTGATCGTACGTCATCAGCCACCCTTAACTTTTCCAATTCGACAAGAATTGACCCATATTGCGCATCTTTCACCAGGAGTCAAATTACAAGTGATCAAAGAATTGCAAACTAGTACGTTGGACGATGGAGTGTTGTTTACAACCTCTGTTCGTGTTGGTGCAAAAACAGAAACAAAAAAGACGTGAGGCTTCGACAACTTCAGTTGGTAATAAGAATCACGCGAACGAGTCGAACGTGCCCGCCCTCGCCTCGAGCAAGCGCGGCAAAATCTGCGATGGCAGACGTTCTCGGCGTCCGCCAGCCTGGACTCTGCGCAAGCCAGGAGCGCAAAGGCGAGGCATTCGTGGCGCCGGCAACAGCGATGACGGGCGTATTGCTGCTGGCAGTAGTGCTGGCAGTGGACGTAATTGCAGTGTTGTTGTTTGAGAGTGAGAGCGGGTGTCAGTGGGAGAGAGCAGATGTGTTTGTTGGCGGCAATATGTTGCTCGTGGAAGTTACCATAGCTCGCCCAACACGGAAGGATGAGAGCCCCCGCCGCACATCCGAGTAAAGTATTAATAAACAGACGAATAACAAACAAGGGTGAGGTTAGCCCAACCATCGTGGACTTCAATATACCTATGGGACTGGGTAACGGTTGCGAACGTGGGATCGAGCCGTGCCAGTCAGTCATCTTTAGCAACGAACTCATTCTCAGCTCTCGAAAACAAACGAAAATTAACAGGCAGCCGTTGGGCTAGGACGAGTATGCAAATTCTCCCCTTTCATTCCTCTTGCCATCGCACTCCTGCATTGCTGACCGACCTCGTGATCCCCACACTCCACACTTCCTGAAGGCCCCCGAATCGCCTCCACTGCTGGTAAAGCCAATTTCCGTGAGTTGCCGCCTCCTTCCGTTACTTTTCAAATACTTACTTCTTTACCTCATCCAGTCCCCGTGAACAAAACGTAAGCCTTTGATCGGCTTGAATAGCAAACTGATGGCTTTTACGGATAAAAAGAATACTTAAGCGGTTGTGTGGGCTGCCTCCAAAAGGGAAAGGGTTTCACTTTCTTTCGGGGAACACATTGAACACATCTTCCCCCTTTCACAACGAATGAAGGCACGACGCTACGCTGCTGTGGCAAGATGCTCGTCGACTGCTCCAAGGAGCTGCCGGTTTTACCTTTTGTTGTGTCCGATTTGGTGTGGTAATCAGTCTTGTGTGTAATGAGCATTCAATACAATTTTTTTTGATTCGCTTACTCGGGAAGTGTGAACAAATTGAGAAAACCGGGCGATCCGAAAGATGCGATAGCGGCTGGACTCTGAACGGGGACGGACCTGTTGCCGCTTTCCGCAACGTTGCGAAACAGCAGCGCGACAGGGAATATTCGGACTTTGTTTGCGTGGACAAACCTCCGCGCCGAGGAATCTCAAGACAAAGTTAGCGGTCGGTGCTCGCATTAGTCGTCCCGAGATGGAAGTTTATTTAAAGTGCTTGTCAGGTAAGAAGCGGAAGCGTGGGGCGCATTTGAGTCCAAAGGCACTGCCCAACACACCGTTTCGGGCCACTGCAAGCATCCCACGAGCGCGCGTCCCCGCGCAAAGATCACGCAATGGCGTCAAAAACGGCCGCCCTTGCCTCAAGCAGCCTCACAAACTTGTCCGCAACTCCAGATGCCTCGATGGTCGCCGTCCCGTCATCGTAGGGAGTGCCTTTGACCGCGCCCATCACCGTGACCTCGCCCGCAAACACCCCGACGCCGTTGAGCTCCTCGTGAAGCAGCTGCACCGTCTTGCGCTTCGCCGCCATCAGCGCCGCCGTGCTCGACGCCTTCCACGCGACGGCCAGCTTGGCCGTCGCCGTGAGATCCAGCTCGAGCCCACCACCGGTTACGAGCACCGCGCCGTGGGAGGCCTTGAGGTCGTCGAGGGAGTCGCGGACTGCGGCCACGAGGGACCCGACGTTGACGTTGTAGGAAAAGAGAAGGGTGTTGGCGGAGGCGGGGTCCAGGAGGGTCGAGGAATTGCCGCTGGAGGTGGCGTTCCAAAAGAGGATCTGGATCGGGCCCAGAGTGGCGCGGACGGAAGCGATGGCGCGGCGCGTCGCGTCGACGTCGGAGAAGTCGACAGGGAAGCCCTTGGCGGTGACTCCCTGCGCAGCGAGTTCTGGAAAGCGGGGACTGTTAAGGGGAGATCTGACCGGCTCAAACGGAACCTTTTTCGGCATCGTGCAGCTTGGACTCGGTGCGGGCCAGGAGCGCGACGGCGAGGCCCTTGTCCTTTGCGAATCGGATCGCGACGGCGCGGCTGATGCCTGGGCCGTAGCCTGCGACGACGATGACGGGCGTTGAAGATGCCATTGGAGGGCGAGGAAGGGGTCAAATGCTCGCTTGGCTGGGCAAGGTTATTTTGTTTGAGTCACATGTCATGGTGTGGCGCGATGGGAATCCTCAACGGTTGCCCAAGTTCCGGACCCAGCCGCCGGAAGTCTCTGGAATTGTCGCTTACAATTAAATAACCGCCGGAGACTGAATGATATGTAATCGGTTTCTGCTTACTTTTGTTCTGCTTACCCACGTTCGTTTCAGGAAAGTCCTGTCCGGTTCCCCGAAATGAAATGGGTGGTGATTGTCTTTTTCTAATTTGTAACGGGTTCGTGTTCCCTCGGTATTAGTCATACAGCATATCCGTCGCCGTTCCCTTCCTCCTTTCTATGACGCCTTCTTGGCAGCACTTTGTGGGGACTCTTCAATGAGGCGATTGCGGTGGGCGATGAACGCGCTGGCGCCTTCCAGAGCGAGTAGCACTTTTTGCAGCCCACCTGTTTTTCCAAGGTTACAGCTACTCCACAATCCAAACTTACGTCTCTGGTGTTGGCACTTTACTTGGTGCAAACCGACAGCCCCAGAGAGAGAGAGAGAGAGAGAGGGATAAAATTGTTGGGTTATGTGCATGTGTGTCTTGGGATTGGTTGTGGTGGAAGAACGTGTTGGGAGGAGGTGAATAATGCAGAGCAGGCCGCCGCAAACGAGAAGCCGCCGCCACAATCGCACCAGCGATCACGAGTGCCTTGTTCTTCTTTGCACTTTATCGGCCGTGCGCCATACCCATAAACAGCTGCCGCTGCACCGCGGGCCGTCCCCTCGATTCCCCCCCGGAAGGGCTGCTTTTCGGTTCCGATTAGGCGGCGACAACGGTCGGTGGGTGGGCTCAGCCCTCTCCACCCCCGCAATTTCAAGCAATTTTTGTGTTGCTGTAAATGTCGGTGCATTGCGGGCATAAGAAACAAGAAACAAGAAAGAAAGAAAGAAAGAAAGAAAGAAAAAAAAAAAAAAAGAAAAAAAAAAAGAAAAAGACAAAACAAAAAACATACACAAACAAACAAACAAACAAACTGCACCATGATGTCGTGCGACGATAGCGGGTGCGTGTGCGTGCGTGTGTGTTTGAGTGGAGTGCGCGTGCGTGTCCGTGGGTGCGCGGCGGGCAAGCCGTCTTGTTCATTTCACGCTCGAAACGAACCCGAAAAAAAGAAACGGAAGAAAAAAAAACCTACAACAAAAGCCAAAAACCGCCGCTTCCGCAACGAAGAAGAAGAGGGCGCTGCCAGTGTGGAGCGCAGAGATGAACAAACACGCCCAAGTCTATAAACAGAGCCCCTCCCCAAATGGGTAGAGTCAAAAAAAAAAAAAAAAAAAAAAAAAAGAGACCAAACACACATCCTACCAAAGATGGAAGGCATCCGCACTGTCCCGTTCTGCCTGGCTCGTCCACAACTGCAACCGCAACCGCTTCCGAGTCCACCGCCGACACCCAATTCGGCGGGCCAGCAAGCAAGCCATTTAGTCAACCTCGTCTTCCAAGTCGCCGTGCCAGCCAACCAGCTGATGTTGCGCGGTGGGCTCGGACCCGGTGGCGCATTCCAGCTGTTTGCTGCACCGCAGCAGCAGCAGCAGCTGTCGATTCCAATGGTCACCCGCTCGGGCCAAGTCGTTCAGCTGCAACTTACGTCCCCGGCGATCCCATCTCAGCCTCAACCACCACTCCTTGTACCTGCCCAGTCCACCGCCACGCCTCGCCCGCCACTGCCGCCACAGAAAATTGCACACTCCACCTGCGCGCACCCAACTCCAGACTCCAACTTGGCTCTGCCAAAGCTGGAACCCATGTCCACCACACCAACATCACCTCCCACAAGCACCTTGCAGCCTCCCACGAGACCCGCCTCACCAAACACAACCACCGCCACCGCCTCCGCCTCAACCGACCCTTCCTCCGCCCACCGCCACCGACGCTCGGCGCCCTGCCCGCACAACCGCAGGCGCTCGCAGTGCATCGCGTGCTTCGAGCTCGGGCATGGCGGCGGGTCCATCTGCATCCACCGGCGGCGGAAGGCCGGTTGCCGCCAGTGCCGCACTGAGGGGCGGCGATACTCGGACGACGGCAGGCAGCCGCGCCGTCGGATCCGCGGGCCAAACACGTACGTGCCGCCTCCGCTGCCGCCGCAGACGGCGGTGGCCGTGGCAGGAGGAAACTCGGTGAGCGGTGGCCGCGGCATTGCGATGCCTACGACAACCATTGGGACGGCGCCGACGCCGCCGAAGAAGGGACCGAGCGTGTTTAGCGTCGAGGCGCTGTGCGGGCTGCCAGTGCACGCACCGAGATCCCCGGCGGAACCCTCGGGCGGGCTCAGGTCTCCCGAATCCACTCCAAGGTCGACCAGACGGTCCTTCTCAGGGTCGCCGACGCCCGAGGTCGATCTCTATCTTGTTTAGAAGGATTGTGTGAGCTCATCAAAAGGAGGAGGGGTATGGGGGGGTTTGGAAGCGTAATTTATTTGTAGAGAAAGTGGGCAAGAGCGGCATGAAGATGATGGAAAAGGCGGAATGAGAATATATGGTATGTAGGAGGCGAGGAACGCGATTTCTTGTTATATAAAGACAAACACAAGGCTGACAGAAGCCAACATCAACCTCCCACCACCACCACCTTCTGTAGTTGTACACCAGAGCAGCCCAATCAATCAATCAGCCAACATAGCAAATTCTTTCACGCCCAGGGCAGCACCAACGTGCCCCCCTCTGTTAACAACCACGATCTGAGTTTGGCATATGTCGTGGGGAGTCGAGGAGAGCGTGGCAGATTTCAACTGAAGTTCAACAGGATCCAAAGAGTGTTCCTTCCAAGAAACTAGTATGAAACAAAAATAAACGAATTGACGAGGCATTTCATTCAGGCGCGCGACTGGAAGCTGAATTTCACCGGAATAGTAATATTCAGCTTACTCCACTGCTCAAGTTCAATCACTTTGCCAGATGGTATATTGCAAGGGAAAGCAGAAACGCCGCTGACGGAGGGAGCCACCAGCCTCGGAGGAAGCCCCTCAGTAGTCGCTTCCGTAATCAATACCATAATCGTCCTCGCCATCTTCAGCCTCTTCTTCGGGATAATCATTCCTATAGTCGTCTTCATCTATCAAAATAACCGCGTTGAGTCCGAAAAATCCCCCACCACCTTTCCCGAAAAAGCTCCCCTACCGTTTGAATCTTCGTCAGCCTCATCGAGCGGCCCATCTTCATCGTTCCCTTCGTCAAACACGAGGTCGGAAAAGTCCAGGTAGCTTTTGAATTTGTCAGTTGTACAACTTACAAGGGGTTATAAGAGGATTTAGCAAACATACAGCGCGTCTGATGACTTGGCCGATGTCGAGGAGTTTGTCGGACCCTCGAAGGCGTATACGTCAAAGACGAAATCATCCTTCGATGCCATGGAGTCTTCCGTATTTGCGACGCTGGATTATAATCTGGATCAGCACACGACCAGCGGCTAGCGAGGGGTCACGCAACTATTCTTCAACAAGCTCACGCAGTGGGTCCGGGAGTCTGTATTGCAACACCCGGAACGGTGAGAACAGGAGAACCGTTGAGGCAAACTCACTGATTTTGAGACCGGTCATCCTCGCGTTCAATGTCGACGACCTGCAGCAAGCAGATTTTCAGCAGACGTTGCGTGACAAACATTTCGTCCGCACCTGCACGCCCACGCCGTCACTGTCGATCATGCGGTTCCGCGAGACGAGCCGCAACCGTGCAGATTTGCCCCGCTCCTGTAAATCAAAAGTCAGACAGCTCGTCCAACAATTTACTCAGTCACTTACGAGATGCTCGTCCCGCCGCTGACTCCGCCTCGATTTCAATCCCTCGGTCCAAGGCTCCTGCGATGGGATGCGATTCAGCATGGCAGGGTCGGGTTTGCAAACCACAGGCGTACCAGATTTAGCGGCTGCCGTGCGCCATTCCGCTGAATAAACACGGTCAAGACCAAGCAAGAAGTGCCCCAAAACGATCGCAAACCTGTGGAACAACGGGCGGAGCAGTGTTCGTCGGTGCGGTGTATGCGAGCGTGAAGAGAAGCTGCTGCGGCGGTCCTGTCGTCATTGTCATTTCAAAGGTGAGATGCGAGAGGCCGATCCGATCACGTACCATCGTCCGAGCGGATGGATTTGGACACGACGAGCGAGTCGATGGGATCATCGTCCCGCTTTCGCTTGAAGCGGATGAGCGTGGTCGCCGCAGCGTCTGCCGGCGGAAGGGCGGCGGCAGCGGCGGCAGCGTCTCCGCGCTCCGAGTCCGAGTCGCTCCAGTCGGCAAAGGCTCTGGGCGGCCTGATCGGAGTTGGCGTGCGATTCATTTCTTAGCTCTTTGCATCCCACGATTTCTGACAAGGACAGCGTGGGTCCTTAGGACAGACCGAACAATCAAGAGTCCGGACAAAACGAAGCCGAACTCACAATGGGCGACGATGACCGCTACTGGGATCTCGACGACATCTTGGCCGATCAGCAGGTGAGCGGATCGTCTGCGTGTGGGGCACCCCCCCGATCCATGTTGTACAACTCGATCGCATTCTGCAGGAGGGCACCAAAGCTCGCCCGCGTTCTAACAATGGCCCACGCCCTCGCGACAACAACCCTTTCGACCAGAGGGTCCCTGTTTTCTTCCAAACAGATGTCCCCGACTACGGCTTCCTGGAGGGCAACAATGAAGAACACGTGAGCAAATCCTCAGCACTCAAGTGTACGGCTCAGCGCGTCTCCAATCTGACAACGAGATTTCCCAGCTGTCGAAAGATACCCGCGTCGAGCTTCCCTTTTGGCTGGCTGAGCCACTCGCTCTCCGGTAAGCACCCCCTTACCCCCTCCCGATCCGTCCGTACTCCTCATCCCTACGCAACCACGGTTTATTTCACCACCTGAAACGACTCATGCCACAGCGAGATTGTGGAACTGGAAGTCCCCAGATGCTTTGGACCTCACATCCGGAACGACTTGAGGGCAAGCCCGACGGCCGTTCCCCTCCACGCCCTAAACCAGTTCTACTACGCCTTTGGAATGAAAATGGTCGACTTGTGAGTGTCTTTTTAACAGCGTTGCAAACCAATAACAGACCGCCGTTCAGGACCGAAGACGCACCACTCTCACAGATTCTGTCCACAGTATGTCGTCCGTTTCCCCCTGAAACTTTCCATGGAGCCTTTACAATTTTTCCATTCAGGCTTTCACAACGCGGCTGATACAGATCATGAAGTACTGCCACGCCAATGTCGGGCCGGATCGCGATGAGTTTCTGCAACGGCTGGATGAAACCGAGAAAAAGCGTAAGTTTGGCTTGTAGATTTGTCTTTCTCCCTTATCGTCGTGCCCACGATTCGCCACTGCCCTTCCCCCCGAAAGTGTTCAAGATCGGTCAAGAAAGTGTTGCTGCCACGAGAAGCTGGATGAATCATACGTCTCAACAGGGGAAGATCCGGACGGCAAACGTATTGAAGCGGAGTTTCAGTATGATGTAGCGACTGGTTAAGAGAAGAGGAACTGTTTGAATATGATGGCAGTGCTGCCGTGGTTAGTTGCAGCGAGGGCGATGTTGCAGTGTTGTGTTGTGTGTGCAGCTCCCACCGCAAAGCCGTGGCTCCGTCGAAATGCAACGAGCAAACGTGCACGTCCTTTTTGCACGGTCAGCACGACTGCGACGAGGCAGAATAGGCCACTGCGCTGATCCGCAGGAGCCGATCGCCTTTGATTCATTGGGGGACGCTGGAGTGAAAATGTGAATTGTATTTTCTGATGGCAAATGCTTGGATGCAAAAGTGAATGTTTTTGCAAAGATTTTGAATACTCCATGAAAACTAATAACTTTGTAGCTGGGTCAGCACTATGTGAAAAGTGATTCAAATACAACTTATACTGCGGGGTACTGAAACCTCTGCTGAATGCACAACACATGCTGAAGCAGCAGATGCAACAGCTGCGGTCGACGTGTTTACTGGCGCGTTGTCATTGGCGACGTGCCTCTGCGAGGTGGCCTGTTTGTTGAATCTGAGTTTTTGGTTTTTTGTTGGGATGCGTGCACTTATCAATTGGATGATTATGGGCTCTACAAAGGTGCAGCATCCTTTCTCTTTATACTCAGCTCGTTCTGTAGGTGTGAGAGGGGGGAAACAAATGGTGGTTGTGGTGGATGACAGAGCCAAGGTGTGATTCAACTTCGCTTCAAACAAGCCTTCATCGCATCAACTTACATAGGATCTGAGACTTTCTCAATGCAAGGACGAGGAGGCAAGTGTCGACAAGGCTGGGAAACATGAACAGTATCTAGCGTTTACAGCAGGGTGCTGGAGGCACAGTTGGGAGGCAGAGGCACAGCCTGGAAGGCATCTCTGAGTCACAATGCCTGGGAGGCAGAGAGGTGGGAGACGTTCAGTTGCATCGCACTGATGTAGCCAAAACTCCATCGAGTATGTAAGCATTCTCAAGTGCTCATATTTTCTTCGTCTGTTGCCTGAGCGAGCTGCTGAATTCGGTTGCTGAGTGCTTCCTTGGAGACTTTCAATTGCACGTTCTGCAAAAGAGAGTGGCCCTGGATATGAGCGACGTGGGCGATGTGCTGGTGGCAATGAATCTCTTGTTATGAGATCCTCTACATCTCTGAAGGCTCATCCCATAGTCTAGTGGATATGTGGGGAAAGGACAAGTCATCAATGATGGGGAACTCCTGGTTCTAAGGGCCAGTACCCTGGTGTTGGTGTTAATACTACTCTCTATGTATGCTTTGAAAGCACAGATATACCAATCAATAACTGTCATGAGTCATTGTGGACTCATGAGTGCCATAACAGCCATGGACAAACATACAGAGACAAGTCTCCACATGAATGAATCATGGGTGCCATAGGCATGAGATGACAGGGTTAAGCCCTGGAGCGCCCATACAGGACAGGATGGTATCCGACATACCAACTTGATGTGGAAGATGAGACAGGCTTGACTTGAAGAGGGAAGAACCTGATGGTGAAGTTGTGCTCAAAAGAGGGGTGCAATGGCAGATTACTGTAAGTAACAAAGAAAGCTTGGCCCACTCTGCACTAGCCTCTCTAAGTTCTCATCTCAGTAGACCCAACCCAACTTGGTCTTCAGCTTGGCCTACTCTGCACTTGCCAGGGGGATCTCCTACACAATAAAGAGGACTCTGTCTTCCCTGCTTGGCCCACTCTGCACTTTGCCAGGGAAGGTCTCCTATCCACCACACACATGGTCTTTTGGGGAGGCACTCACCTTACAACACCCTGAAAGGAGATATGAGGGACGCAACTAGTCAAACAGGGGCTGCCCAAGGGGGAGTCTTATTGATTGTTTTGAGTTGAGAGTTATTATTGAAGAGAAGAAGGGGCGAAAGGGGCGGTATTTATGGGGATCAGAGAGAGAAAGAAAGAAGGAGGAAGAAAAAGAAGAAAAAGACAAAAGATAGTAAAAAGGAGAAAATGAAAGAAAAGAACAATTTGTAAGAATGAATCATCTTTCAGCCACACCCCCCTCCACCCAGTGTCTCTCCTGCCTCATATTTGAGATGGGCTGAAATTGAGGGCTGGGAGGCCACATCAGTGCAGGGACAGAGGCTTGAAAGGTGGGAAAAAGGGAAAATAAGAGAAAATGAGTAAAAATAAGAAAAATAAAGGGTGTGCACCTTGTGCTTAGGCCCATTCAGCACAAGGAACACCAGATGCTCTTTTTGATGCGGGGCATCAGCACTGAGTTACTTTTGAAAGTAAGAATAAGTATTCAAACATAGGAATAGAGTGGTTGTTTGTGATTGATGGGGGGGCCACTATACGTAAAGGTAAAACCAATGAACTAGTCAAGGAGGAGCTTTTAAAGAGACCTCAATAGCTCAATGGCCCATGAGATTAGGAATCTCATATTGTTGTTTGAGCTGGCCTTCAATGGCTTCATGAATACTTTCAAATACAGCAAGCAAGTCTTTGGAGGAGACCTCCTCCTTCACACGTCGCCCCCAGAGTACAAAGGGACATCCTGGTCGTGTTTTGGCTGTGAGACGCTTCACATCTGGCCTTGGTTGAGACATGCTGCCTTGCTTGCAAGCGAAGCAGATTTGTACGCGACTCCTTGTTCTCACAGCAAGACTGTATCCATTTTAGTTGCAACCTCTTTGATGTGCGCCAAGAGAAGTTGAAAAGAAGCCTGTGGTCGGGAGCTTGGTGATTGTCAATAACATGTCCCTCCTTGAGATAACCAGGAGCTTTGGGGTGGCTGGGAGTGCCATCGATGTCTTCAAGATCAGAGTGGAGGCCAGTGGGGTCAGTCTGTTTGTCCAGGAGGGGACGTGACATGACGAGATCCCTTGTCAGTGGGTACGTGGAGAGTGGCTGGTAGGGCGTGGAATTGTGGAAATAATGGCACCCTTGGTCATTCATCATCTTTGCAAAAGGAGAGAAAGGAGGGGTTCGACTCCTCAGGCCAGAGTGAGTCCGAACGAGAGCAATGCGAACGATCTGCAGCCGTTCTTTGTGTTGCAAGTACCCTCACTCTTTTGTCTCTTTTTCTCTCTGTCTCTCTCTCTCTCTCTCTCTCTCTCTCTCTCTCTCTCTCTCTCTCTGTCTCTCTCTCACTCAATCTCACTTAATTGCGCAGGCCCATCCGGCCTGCCTTCCCTATACCTTGACCAACAAGCTTATCGATCTTCATCCTCCTCTGTGGGTCAAGAAAGCGCAAAGAAACAAACAAACAAAAACAAGCCACTGCTTCTTTCATTTTATTTTCCGCGGTTGACCCTTTTTTTTTTTTTTTCACGCGCCTGTTTGTCTGTCTGTCTGCCTGCGGTGCCTGCCTGCCCCGGATCGGGCGATTCTCCCAGCCAGCCACCAGCCACCAGCCACCAAGCACCCAGCCGCCACCCAGCCAGCCAGTCACCCAGATGGCGAAAACATGCGCAATTTCGAACCTCATACGTAGAAAGCGAGAGAGACAGAGAGAGAGGAGACGGATCACATCAGGAGGCACACAAAAAGCGGGATGGGCAATCCTTGTGTGGAAGAGAGAGAGAGAGAGAGAGAGAGAGAGAGAGAGAGAGAGAGAGAGAGAGAGAGAGAGAGAGAGAGAGGGAGAGAGATAGAGAGAGAGAGAGACAGAGACAGAGACAGAGACAGAGAGAGATGGACAGACAGAGGGAGAGAGAAAGAGAGAGAAGCACTCGCCCACCTTCTCTTCGACGCGCTTCTCTTTTTATTGACCGTCCCCAAGGCTTTTGCCCACCCACCCCAACCCTCAAGACGCACTGACTGCTTCCTCGGCCTCGACTCAATAACGACCCGTTCTCACCTCCTCCTCCTCCCACCTAACCTCTACCTCCCCTTACTCTCAACCTGTGCCTGCCCTCCCAGCAGCAGCAGCAGAAGAAGCATATGACACTTAACACCCCAGCGACGCCGCCAACACGACGCTCCTTGACGGCGTGCCCGCCTGTTCTCGACGTCTCGGAGGAACCGCGCGGACGCCGAGGCAGCAACAACAACAACAACACTACTGTGGCCGCCACGCCTGTCTCCCCCACGCGTTGGGCGTCGCTCAATCCAACAATGTTTGTCCTGCGCCGAACCTCGCAGCGCGGGCGCTGCCCCAGCCCTGACAACATTTTCGACCAGCACCGCGTCCGTCGCTCCCTGCCCGCTGCACCGCAAAACTCCGCCGGCAACGCCCCGATCGGCGACGGAGGCGGCTTGGACGCCGACTCGGACGGCTATGACTCGGATGAGGTGGGCGGTGGGCAGCTCTACTCCATCCGGCGTTACTTGGATGACGACAGTGTCGAGGAGGCAAGCTTCCGAAGCTCAAACATTCGCGCTTCGGTGCTTGGGTCCTCCGACTCTTTCTCCTCCTCCTCTCCGTCGTATAGTTTGCCGTCTGCAAGCTCCTCCACACCCCGCGGCCGCAGGCACAGCGCCATCAAACTCTTTTCTCAAATTCTGCCTGGCAGCCGCGCCAAAAGTCGCTCAAAGTCACGATCAAAGTCGCGCTCCCGGTCGGATCACCAGAACGAACAAGATACCGCCGCCGCCGAAACACGGACAAGGACGCGATCACCGCAGCAACGCCAGCCAACTCCTCCACTACCCCCGACCAGCCCAACTGGAAACTCGGCCGCAGCAGCGGCGGGCCGGCCTGCGAAGGTTCGCTCTCCGGCCTCCGCATCATCAGCGCAGGTACCGTCGTCACTGTCTCCGCCGTCGACAGCGTCGTCGACTGCCCTCACGCTCGTGTCAATCGCAACACCAGCGACAGCAGGAGCGTCCTCTCAAGCGACCGACTCAACCGTCCCATCTGCGGGAGCCTTCGGCCCAAGTGCAAGCCCAAGCACGGGCACGCCCCGCCGGGGCATCCTGAAGCAGCGCAGCACTACCATTTCCGCGGACATTTCCGCCGCTCCCGCGGTCCAACTCGGCTTTGCTGCCGCCGCCGAATACCTTTCAGACACGGCCCTACGGTCCCTCCGAAGCAATCCCGGTCACCACCGCCGAACCTCGTCCTGCGCGTCGGCCGCGTCCGTCGCGACCGTGCCGCCGCCGGCTTACCCGCCGGCTCTTCACCCCCGCCCCCACACGCACGACAACTCGCCTCCCTTTCAACCTCTGTCGCGGCCGGAACTGACATGGGCATTGTCCCATCCCCCGACGGCGACCACATCGTCTTCCGCGGGAGCCGGGAAGAACCCGACCGTCGGGCCGCGGTCGGACAGCCTCCATCCGCGCGACGGCAATCACACATACACAAAGGCGGTGCCGCGGCGCTCGCAGTCTCTCGACCGAGGAGACATAGCCATCTCGGACGCGCGGCTGCGACAGTCCATAAGCCGTTGGTACTGGACCCGCGGCACCTACCAGCAGCAGCCGCACGACCAGCAGCCGCCCCAGCAGCAGCAGGCGCCTCGGCCTCCGCAACAACCAACGCTCCACCACCGCGTCCCGAGTCTGCAGCGGCGGCACCCGCTGCTGACCATGCCACCCAGGAGCCGCGTCGGCACTAAGCCCGTTGAGCCGCTGGATCCGGCAGAACAACCCGAGGTGGTAGTGGTGTGGCAAAACGGTCACGCGGCACCGACGGCCGACGGCAGGTTCGGCCGCCAGTACGGCCTGCAGCGCTCGCTGTCTGGCAGCGCGCGATGGTGACCGAAGGGCCCTTCTGTTTGTGTCCTTTTTCCTTTTTTTGCGCGCGCGTTTTCGCTTTTCGCCCCCATCATTTCTCTTATTCTCCTTCCTCCTCATTCCTCCTTGCTCTTCTCGATCATTTTTGGCCAACCCAGTGACCAGCCTTGGTTTCAAGTGATTTTCTTTTTCTTCCTCTAACGTAGCCTCAACACCCTACGCTTCTGCATTCCTACTTCCTTCTTTTTCTTGATGACATATCCGGGTATCCCTATCCATTCGAGTTTTTGCTGTTATTCACACGAGTTGCACTATTGTGGAAATATCTACATAACCCTTCCCCTGCTCCCCACCCCCAATCCTTTCGACCCCCATCACAAATCTCCTCCATCCTCAAAGAGGCAGACAGATTTGGCTGTAGGCGTCATGTTTCCTGACACTGGCGTTGTCTCATGTAACTGGAGGGTGTCTGTAAAACCGCACCACGGTTATTTTGTTTATGAGGACCATAAAAAAGGAGTTTATCTTGGGAATCCCATTTCTGTTGGAGTTGTCATTCAGGAGTTTTCTTGTTGACCGTTCCCCTGGCGAATCAGGATGCAAAGTGCTCTCCAGACTGGCAAAGCCCAACTCAATTCCAACTCCCAGGACAATCAGAATTTAGAAAACCATCCTCCAGCAAAACCAAACCTCTTTGGGTCCGGGATGGCTTGGCTCTTTGAGGTAGGTCGAGCGATGTGAAAATCCATGAAGCAATGTATTTCCAGAGAAAACCATCTCTGGAGCTATCCTGTAACATGTTCTTCCGGTTGTTATTGCTATTAAGACCTCTTAAAGCAGATCTACCTGCAACATTCTGTTTTATAGAAACCCCTAGAGATCTGTTTCCGCCACTGGAGGGGTTTCTTTTGGGCCTGGCAGGGCGCCTGCCGGGTTTTGGTAAGAAATGGATATCAAATTTATTGCTCATAGGCCCAACCCGAAAACCCAAAACCCCTTCCTGGAACTCCACGGACATGTCCCCGAAACCCAGATGCCACTGCGCATCAACCTTTCCAGCAGTCCGTTCTTTTGCCTATAAGTCGCTCGCTCGCCCCTTCAGTCACCTCCCAACCCCCCACTGTCCTCCATTAACGCTTTTGGCTTGCCAGGCGAGATCAGAGTTTTCTCAACCTTGACGAGCAGGGGCTTGAGATAGATACCGCATCGAAAGTGAGAGCAACCACATTTCTGTTGACACTGTTGTTGATGTTTCCTTCGTTCTGGTGGTCTTTACAGCGGAATTTACAGTTTTACCCTTACTTTGGAAAGGTTAGCATTCAAAGTTTGTATCGTAAGCGTACCGCCGTGGCGGTGCGCTTGCCACGGCAGTGTTGCTGCGATCCAGATTTGTCATTGCCTCATCTATGTCCTCACAGCGTCCCGCAGAGAAAAACAAAGCCTCCCCGCGCCCAACTTTGTCTTTTACGGCTTCTTTGGCCAGGTCACACTGACCCCCAGGCGGGCCTTCAAGCTGACGCTCGCACTGCTCGTTGCGATCGTCCTGGGCTCGACGGCCGTCAACCTGACACGGGAGGGCAGCCGGATGGGATTGAAGCGGGTCTTCAAGATGTTTATCCGTCCGACGTTCGAAGCCTACGCACTGGTCATTCTCTCGTGAGCCGCTGCGCTGCTCGCCGTCCTCACGCTGTCGTGGTGCAAGGCGAAACTCAACCCGGGCTCCACCTACAGCCTCCCTGCCACAAACTTGGCCTGGATTGCTGTCGCCGTCGCCGCCGCGTTCGCCGCGCTGCGGCTGCGCAAGCCCGCCGCGAGGATGGCGACGCTGCGGAGGCTTCCCACCGACGACGGCAGCGGCGCAATGTTCACCGCGCCACCCCGCGTGATGCACTGCAGCAGCGGCGGCGGGCGGAGCGACCCCACATGCGCGCCGCTGCTACGTCGCCTTCGCGCGCGGGCGTCTCCCCGCCGAGTCGCGGCCACACCCAGTGCAAAAATGGCTGGCGTACGGGCTGCTCGGGTTCTGGACGACGCTGCTGACAGCTGGGTTGTATTTCGCAGCGCGGTGGAACTGGCACGGGTTCTATTTTGTCAGCGACTGGGCGTTTTTCGCGGTGCTGTCAGTCGCGGTGACGCAGGCGCTTGCGCCAATGGTGCTCAAGTGGTGGAAGGCGGAGGCCGTTGTGGTCGAGGAGCCGACGATGGGTCGGCTCCGGTGGAGTGTTGGAGGCCGGAGGGCGTCGAGGACGCAGGGGGGTCGGCGGCGGCGGTGTGAGTTTGTGGAAGCGCAAGGTGGTGAAGTTTTTCAAACCGGCAGATGTGGGGGCTGCAGCTGGTGTTGTCGTCTGCGATGCCGACCCTGCTGACATTTGACATTTTGATGCAGTTTAGCACGATCCTGCCGACTGGTAAGCCCGGAGTGGGTTAGTTTTTGTTCGGTCAATTGCGCGCAGAAAAGCTCTAACAACCCCCATCTTCCGTGTAATCATAAACAACACAACCCAGCCATCTCCGACGGCGCCGCAGAGTACAACATCGACCTGATCTTTGGCGCGCTCTTTGTCCTGCTGTTTGGCAACCTGCTCCCCACGCTCCGGCTGGCCAGCTGCTCCACGATCGGCATGCTGTTTGTTGCCATCTTCTGCCCGCGCACCTTGCGTCCGTGTTCTGTTTCCCGTTTGACGCCACGCGCCCTCAAAAGGTGAAATCTCTTTTCCCGTGCCCACCCCACTCACTGACTTCGCCCTCAAACTACCCCCGTGCACACACCTCGCCACCACCCAGTACGTCTTTACGCAAACCTGGAACATCACCGACTCCCCCGACAACCCAGGCACGCCATCCTACCCCAACACCACGCAACTAACCCTCAGCCCACTGACCACCATGTCCGCTGCGCGCTTCCCTTCCAATCCCACATGGCCCGCGCACCTGCGTCCCTCTCCCTCGACTGCGCGATCACCCCTGCCCCACCCGTCGCACCGGGGTCAAACCCTGTGGCGCGCCGCGCCCCGCGAGCACAGCGACCGTCCCGGCGGTGCCGTTCAGCAGATGGGGTTACACTTACAACAACCCAAGCAAGGAACCGCTGCTGGAGCTGACGCTCGGCGCGCCGCGCGAGGTCCCTGGCACAGGCGGGGTCGTCGAGGTCGAGGGGACGCTCGTCGGGACACCCGGCTCGCGCATTTGCACGCTGCAACCTTCGTTTGCGGCTGCAGCTGCGGGCGCAGGGGTGGCCGACCCGTCGCTGGCGTTGTGGGTGCTGGACGCGGACGAGAGCGGAGACCCGCAGGATGCGATGGCGTGGCGGCCCGAGACGTACGAGTACGGGTACAGCGACGCGCCGGTCGTCGTCTTCGCGCAACACGGCACAGTGTCCCCTCCGTCGTCCGCGTCACCGGCGGCAGGGTTACCGCGAATCCGCGTCCCCTTCCTCGTCCGTTACAACAGCACCATCATGCTCCACCCCGCGGCTCCCGCTGGCGCCACCACATGGCGAGCCGGTCCCCGCCGCCGCGAGCGTCTGTCCGGGCTCGAGCAAGTCGAGGCGGCGTGCTACCACGGCGAGGTCGAAGACGTCGGTGGGTTGTGGGGGACGCTGCAGGCGCGGCAGGGCGGGTGGATGAAGCCGACACACGGCAAGTTTGGCGGGGCGGTTGTTGTGCAGAGGGTCAAGGTGGATGTGGCGACATAGTGGCTCCAATTTTTTTTTTTTTTTTTTTTTGTTTGAGCTTCCTATTCTTTGTCTGGCTCTCGCGGTGTCGCGCTTGTTTGCCTTCTGCCCGAACCACACCCAGTTCCCACCACGCCCTCCTGCTCGACCCGCCCCTTTGTTGCTGCTGCCCGTCGCCCAGTGACCTTCGTTTTTCTTTCTTTTTTTTTTTTTGGTTTTTTTTTTTCCTGGTACTTGTCCTAGAGTGTTGTGTCTTGTTGAGAGCGGGTTGGTTTGGTGTGGTGTGCACATATGTGTGTCCGTGTGCGTGTGTGTGTTTTGTGAGGGGCTCCGTTCGTGCAAAACTTCAGAGCAAAGGGGGGGAAACGAATGTGAATTTCGGTTGCAGCAACCCCGCGGTGGGGAAAAAAAGAAAGAAAAAAAATAATTGCAATGTGGGTGAGAGAGTTGCGTCCTGTCTGCTGCGGGATTCCACGCTCAAGCACCCACTGCTCTTGGGGATTGGGGTTGGAGAGGGAGGGGCCGAAGGCACCGAAGCCGTCGCACAAGGGTTGCTCTTGTTGTGCGCCGCTCTTGTTTCCCCTTGCACCCTGCCGCTGCTGGTCCTAGACGGCCGCCGATCAGCCGATTAGCGCTAACGAAGTCCGACTGCGTCCCACAGAGGGTGTCTGCCCCCCCACAGCGTCCATTACAGCGTTCCGACAGAGTCTGTCAGTTTACCGCAATTGATTTTTTTTGTATGGTTTTACATGAGGGCAAAAAAAACCATGTCCTCACTGCGTCCCACAGAGTCCCCACAAGCAATTGATTTCTTTTTGTCAATTTTTTTGTTTTATTATGGTTTTATTTCACCACAGCGTCCACGTGAAGGCAAAAAAAATACGCCCCTCTGGCAGACCCCTCAAGTTGCCCGCGAAGAATCGTTTTTTTGACGGCAATCAGAGAGAAAAAGACAACCCAATTAGTGGGAGTGAAAAAAAAGTTGAAACCTTGAAAAAACGAGCAAAAAAGTCGTACCACACTGGGTTCCAACTTGGCTCGACCCTTCCAGCATGCGTGCCGCCGCCTCCGCTTCGGCACCACCGCCTCAGCGCGATCCGCAACCACGACCCATCTGCCCACGATTGCCCTACCACACTGGGTTCCAACTTGGCTCAGCCCTTCTGGCCATCGAGCGATCTGCAACTGCAACCTGGCTGCCCACGCTTGCCCTTGCTGACACTTGTCCCTTGATCGCTTGAAAGTTGGCGATTGTCTCACTCGCACATCGCTCTATCATCCATAGCTCAATCAGTGCTGCCCCAGTCTTCAGCCTCGTCCAACCTTTTTTTTTTTTGAAGACAGATGCAAGCGCAACGCCCCCGCGCAATACACACTGATTGTGACGACAAGAAACTGCTGTCTGCCTGCCATCCACCACTCGCCGCCCCACAGCCTGCCTCAACGGTAGTATATTGGCGCATTCACTGTCGCACTTCAATTGACAATCTAATCTCAGTGCCTGCCCCTTTGTGCAAACCCAGTTACGCTCAATTAGTGGTTGGTGGCTACATTTGAATACCTTTCACTTATTTTGTTTCATCTAAGTATGCACTCAGATTTTAAATTCTGCAACATTCCTGAGTGCAGCAGCTGAAGTCCAGTTACAGTATGTTAGAGAGAACTGTTTCAACAATCTTTATGAAATTGTTTAACTTACAAGACTCAAGATGCCCAACGCAATTCAGTATTATGTGAAAGAATGTGATCCAGATCAAGCGTGCAGCCGAGATGGTTCACCACTGTTGTTTGATGGTCAGCCCCTCTTGCCCATGCTTGAGCTGGACGAACTTGAGTATGAAGCATGGAATGAACCAAAGCCCTCACTTGGAGGCAAGCAGTACTTCAAGCTAGATGTGTTGTGCAGAATGCTTCCAAAGAAGGATCCAACTTTTCGAAAATGTGACAGGCTGTTGGATTCGAAGGAACTTATATCAGTGTACATTACATCAGGACCTGTTCGTGTTGGACCCTTTAACGCTGCAACCCAAGCTGAAATTCGTGAGCTTCTTCTGGGCCAGTACAAAACTAGCTTTCTGACTGCCATGCTTACTGGTGGAGAAGAAGTCACAAGACTTGCTATTGAACTTGCAGCATTTGTTCACACTTCAGCTGATGTGGCTGCCTCTGTGTTTGGAATCAAACCTTATGTTAGATCTGTTGCATTTGCAAACCGAAGCAGGGAGGAACTTGAGCAGGATGTACAGCTCAGGACAATTGAAGTTGGGAGGCTGAAAGAAAGCTTGAAATCCTGGAGGCAAAAGGCTGTGAAATGGGGTTTGCATGACCCATCTGTCACTGAAGTTTTGAGCAAGTATAGCTCTGTTGTTCTTCCTAAAATAAGGGAGCTTGGAGTCCGAGATCTGGTTCTTCTTTCATGTCAAGCTTTGGCTATGGATCATTTGGATGTAAAGAGATTTCAGTACAACTTTGTTTGCACCCAAATGCAAATGCACACTCTCAAAAATGTGGAAGGCCAAGCTGCAGCAAGGATGTACTCTCCAGTGGAGTTTGCAAAGTGGATTTATGTTTTTGCAGAGTCCAGGGACAGCAGGCACACTATTGATTCTCTTCAAGGTTCAGGCTTTTCAGGCTGCCGAAAATCAGATGCAGAATTGCCTAGATGCAGTCCTTCGAATTTTAAAGGTGATTTAATGGTTCCATCACCGCAGGCTATACAGAAACGAATCAGTGAGCTTGCTGAGCCAGCAGTTAAACCAACAGACCCTGAGAGAACCGCCATGATTGTTGCTGCAGCAAAGAAATTGGAATCAGAGACTCCAAGCCATATTTTTATGGTTGCTGCTGTTGATGAGATGATGATTGGAAAGACTGTGCCTGTCACCTTCAGCCTAAGAACAGGCAGATTCATGGTGCAGGAGATGTTACTGGAACAACAGTGAAATGGTTTGTGGAAGACAATTTGTGCCAACGAGAAAAGGTAGGTTGGACTTAACTTTTTAAGAATGAGTACTCATTTCATCCCAGAGTATGCGATGCCTTCTTCGTGGAATGATGTCTCACTTGAAGTACCTGCGGTTGAAATATAATAGTTTTGATCTGGATGCTGGCTGGAGGAATGTTTTAGGATTTGTTACAACACTTGGCCAACGTTTGCTTCAACGGCAGTCTCAGCTCATTGGAGCACTTGCTGAAGAAGAGAAGCATTTTCAAAAAACTAGGCAAAATGTGGAGAGGTCTCTATTGGCGCGAAGGAAGACCAACACGTTGGCTGAGGCAACACCTGGGCAGGCAAAAACCCTGAATGTCAGGGCTCATCGCATTCACCACCTTCAAAAGCTTTTGGAGCTGTCCAAGCTGGGTATTCTTGGTGCCTCAGTTGAACTTTCCATGGCACCCTTCCTTGAAGAAGCTGAAAGGGAGGCAGGTGTGCCAAATTATGGGGATAATGGGCATGATGATATTTGGTGGAACTCTCCAGCAATCTTGAGTCAGTCACAGAAAGCTATCCTTATATGGCTTCTTTCTTCATTGGGAAAAACAATCATGCAAGTGGAATCTGCTTTGGTAGACCAAGCATCCTATATTCAAGCTGTTGTTTTGACAGACAACTTAAACTCACGGTCAAGCATTTATTCAATACATCGGCTGAAGTCTTCAACCTTTGAAAATACAAGGAAGTTGTTTTTATCTGTCAGTAACTGTTGCATCATGGGTTTCTGATGGTGCATCTGCAGGAATTGCACATGAGCCATATGTTGACTGTTACACTTCATTTCTTGCAGTTGCGCGAGCAGCAAAAGCAAAATATGTCTCTATCTTGAGCCAAACTGGGCGAATACATTCAAAAGCACGCCTGCTTAAGCAGTGCCAGTATATGTTAATGAATTCCTGGTGGTTTCTTGTTGAGCATGCTCACTGGCGCCCACCTGCACATCCTACTATAAGGTCCTTCCTGGAGAAAGACTTACTACTCCAATTTGGATCTTTGAAGAGGAAGAGGGATTATTATATCCAAAGCTGTGAGATATCCAATGAGCGACAAAAACGGGCTAAGGCTCAATTTTTGGAGATTGTTGCAAATATTGATCAAAACGATGTGGATATGTTTGGAGAAATAGCTGGGATGCCTCAAGCTGATGATGTTGATGATGAATTGGAACTTGATCTTCTGGATGAAGTTACTGGGCCCACAGACTCTCAGATTGGCATGAGTAGTGGTACTGTGCCAATTGCAAACTTATCCAACAGGCATCCAGGCAGAATTACAAGTGAATATCCAGAGGAATGGAGAGGATTTTCCATAAAGAAGCCCAATTTGAAGCCACTTCTCAATTCTGCAGGCTTAGACTCTTTATTTGAAGAAGCTCATTGTGAAACAAATGAATTTGCTGGAAGAGTCCTTGCGAAAGTCGCACTTTCTGAGCAGTTTAAGCATTCCCTTTCCATGGGTCACTATCTGTCAAAGGCTGGTAGTAGGAGTGATTCATCACATTATTCCGGAATACTAGAGACTTTGTTGATAACACCACATTTCAAAGAGCTTTCCGGTGACACCAAACTCTTTGGTGCGGTTACTGATGCAAGGCAAGCCCTTCAAGCTGCAGTATCTAAAAGTTGTCAGTGCGAGAGCAGTGTGAAAGAATCTTCTGTGCTTGTTAAAAAATGTTTGAAGGAAGTGGAATTGGCAGTTTATGGAAAAAAGACAGCAGCAAAGAAGGCGGCAACTGAAGCAAGCAGAATCCATCGAACACTTCTGAAGCAGCAACAAGAGTTGGAAGGAACAATTGCTTTGCTGCAGAAGGCTGCAAACGAAAAACTGTCCAAAGTTGTTGCTATCAGTGGAGAATCAGCGGAATTGGCAAGACAAAAAATTGCCATTCACCGGCAGGCAGCTGCTGTAAGTCAAAGATATCACTATGAGAAAGAAAGGCAGGAAGCATTAAAGGAAATAGTTGAGGAATTGGATGGGACGGGTGTTCAGTTGGAATCTCTGCATGCCAACCTCTGCCGGATTTGGCATCTTGTGGACTACAAGCTACTCTACAGAAGACTGAAATCCGAAGATTTCTCCAACAGAATCAATGCATCGTTAGTGAATGAGCTGAAGGTGGACTTGGATCTTGCAGCAACAAAGATTGAGGTGAAACATTTCCCTGGACGAGATCTTCGAAAAGATCTTCATATACCTGCAAAGAATCGATTTGATCCAAGTGGATATCATCTTCTGGCATTCTTTGAGGATATGCCACATTTAATTTGCAAACGTCTTGTGCGGAGATTTTTGGATGGAGGTGGCTTTGCAGGCCTGAATCCACAGGCTTGGGGAGAAGTAACCAAAGCAGACAGTTCAGTACTTCCTGAGTCATGGTGGAAGCGTGATGCAATGGATGTT